>CM033454.1:25777279-26228334 GCA_019425755.1 Amaranthus cruentus
ATTAAAATCTTTTCTTTCTGCCGGTGAACGTAGCTAACACAATATTACGTTGAATTATTGTGTGATATTTATTATTTTCTGTTTATCTTTCTTGCGTTTGTTAAAATCGAAGCAATCCCAAAAATGGCAACAAATAGTTCAATTAAGAGGATACAACTAGGGTCTCAAGGGCTTGAAGTATCAGCTCAAGGTCTAGGTTGTATGTCAATGTCTGCTTTTTATGGGCCTCCTAATCCTCAAGATGAAATGATTCCACTTATTCATCATGCTATTAGCTCTGGCATTACCTTTCTTGATACTTCTGATGTTTATGGACCTCATACCAATGAGATTCTCCTTGGCAATGTATTTTTCTAACTACAATTCTTTTGTGCATTTTCGTATTGTTATCACTGATAAACGTAAGGTTGCTCATATCTGAGTTCAAAATCCCGTTTAAATGGGAGTCATTAACGATGTTGGCCTATTGAAATGTTGCGGTCACTTGTGAGTAGTCATTTTGTATGATTTTGGTGATAATCTTTTATTATCGCTGATAAAGGTAAGGTATTTTCATTAATATTTTTAAAATTATTTTTTAGTGGCGTCATTATCCACATTATTTGAGAGTCGTATTTAATGACGTTATATAATGAAGTATTTATTGCTTTTTACTTTTGTTATTGCCGAAAAAGTATTGTGTTAGTGTTAACGATATGGGTTTAATAAAATGTAGTGTTATATGGGTCTGGATCTCAAAAAATTAAAAGGGTTCGGGTTCGGATCTGGTTGGACCCACTCCAGACCCGCCCCATGTACCATCCCTAGTTGCATACATACAAATTTAAAATTCAACTATCAGCAATCCAACCAAGAGCTTAAGCTGATAGTTGAGTCCTCAGGATATGTTATATACATTAACAATGATGTTTGATTCGCTTTACATTGTTGAATTTTTTGTTTTTCTTTGTGATTATTTTAATAAATTGTGAATTTGGCAGGCATTGAAAGATGGATGGAGGGAAAAAATGGAATTGGGTACTAAATTTGGAGTACAATATATAGATGGAAAAGTAACAATCCATGGTGATCCTTCATATGTAAGGGCTGCTTGTGAGGGAAGCCTAAAACGACTTGGTATTGATTGCATTGATCTTTATTATCAACATCGTATTGATACCAAAATTCCCATTGAAGTCACGGTTTGTACATTTGCTCCATTTATTAATCTCGGATTATACTGGATTATATTGAAATGAAATTAAATTTGCATATTTTATATCATGTGATGTTGCTCGACTTGCATATGATGTTTGCTATAAATAAACGGTTAATTTAAAACAACCTATTTGTTTGCACAAATAAGGATAAGGTTGCTTATATATGATCTCCAAAGTCTACTCAGATCAAACCCAGGTGGGAGCCACTAATGACATTGGTGTAAGATAGACATTTTTTTCATAAGTTCTTTAGGAAAATGACATCTTTATTGGCTTTTAGCTTTTGTCGTTTTAATTGGTCAAAAAGCCAAAAAAGTATGACCGAAAAGTGCTTTTTATCCACTTTTTGTCTAATAAACAAAAAACTGATTATTTTTTACAACAAACATAAAGTGTAGCTCACAGATTAGTCAATACTTGATCGGCCCATTAAACCAGTCAACAATTTCAACTTAAAACTGGTTAAAACCACCGTTTGTCTAATTTGTGGCATTGTTAATTAAGATGGGAGAACTAAAGAAACTAATCATGGAAGGAAAAATCAAGTACATAGGACTATCTGAAGCATCAGCATCAACTATCAGAAGAGCACATGCAGTTCACCCCATATCAGCAGTCCAATTGGAGTGGTCATTGTGGACTAGAGATGCTGAGGAAGATATAATTCCTACCTGTAGGTAAAAAGATTATGGAAACTATTACTCAGAGACGTTCAAAACAGACCCGATAATCCGATAGTCACTCGATTTTATAATCGAACTCGATTTGACCAGACTTAAAAAGGGATCTACAATTAATGTGAACACAAAACCCGATTTTGAACCGATCCGAAACACATGACCCGAAATCAACCCGATGACCCGAATGAACACCTCTAAATTATTACTATATGATCATTCATTACAATTCTAATTTTGTTAGTCCCTTCTAATGCAGGGAACTTGGGATTGGGATTGTGGCCTACAGTCCTCTTGGAAGAGGGTTCCTATCCTCGGGGCCCAAGGTGGCAGAAAACTTAACTAAGGCGGATATCCGTCAGGTTTGTCCAAATTGCTTACTTTCACTTTGAATGAGCAATGGTTGAGATTTGAACCTTTGGCCTTGTCATGATAGCTCTGATACCATGTCATGGAAGATTGGAACCTACTCAACTCAAAGCTTACGTTGATGGTTTAGGCCCCTTAATATGTTATATACTCTAACAGAGCTCGTACTATGTTGAATTTTTACGCTATTCACAAACAAAATTTGTGCTTCAATGGTTACGAATGCATGAGAAAAACATTATTAAGTAGGGCCATGTTATATTCATCTCAATGCCGACCTGGTGGTAAGTCCATCGGTTTGGCTTTGAGTAGCCATATCAAGCACACAAGTGTTGAACATATATATAATTTATGTCTTGGTTAGGTAATTCGTGTTATACTTTGTTTGCCTTTATTTGTTTGCCTTTCAGAGCTTGCCAAGGTTCAAGCCGGAGAATGTTGAGCACAACAAACACATATTTGAGCGGGTGAAGGAAATCGCTACAACAATAGGATGCACCCCGGCTCAGTTAGCCCTGGCGTGGGTTCATCACCAGGGAGATGATGTATGTCCTATACCCGGAACTACTAAGGTTGAAAATCTCAACATCAATATTGGAGCTTTATCTATAAAGCTAACCCCCGAAGTTATGGATGAGCTCGAATCCCTAGCCTCAGAGGATCGAGTTAAGGGCAATCGATATGGAGGCATTACTCCTACATGGATGAATTCGGAAACTCCACCTTTGGCCTCATGGAAACTTGATTGAACATTGTGTACCTTATCTTGTGTAGTGTGGTTGTGCATCCAATTAATTTCTTTTTGTGTTGTGAACTTTCTATGATCCAATTTGTTGTTATATTGTATAAGACTACAATAACAACTATTTTGCTATTAAATGACACCCCTTTAAACTCTAGGAGGGTGAGGGGTTGGTTGTATGCATTCTTATCCTTAAAAAATAAAAATGTTGTTTCTGTAGAGATGAAGTCAAATTTTTAGATAAAGGACTGAAACTTTTCACATTAACATCACATGGAAATTTTTTAGATAGGTGGATCGAACAATTTTAAAGAGTTTAGAATAATTATGCAATTTTGTAATCTGAGTATAGTGAAATATATGTGGCTACACCGACACAGTAAAAAAAGGTAGAGAAGATATCAATGCCTTAACGCTTAGAATTAACACATATCAATTATATTCCAAGCCGCACAGTCAAATGACATATTTTAATTAGAGAAAGATTGTTTACATGTCCTATTAATTAATATTGCAAGACATTGTAAAAAAAATAATAAAAACAACTAAAATTACCTTATACTCCCTCTGTCCTTAAGAAGCTCTCCCTTTTCATTTTGGGGTGTTTCAATTGTTGTTCCCATAAGGAATCTTTCCATTTATATCACAAATTTTGGACAAAAATAACCTCACTCCACTAACTCAATTTTAACATTTTTATATTCCTTATGGTCCCCACGTGTTTCCCACTAACTTCATAAAAATATTTTTTAATTAGTTGTGGTCCTCATATTTTTTGCACTAACTTTCTTTAAATATTTTTTTAATATTTGTGGTCCCCATTTTTCCTCCATCAAATTTATTATTCAATAAAATAATATCTTCACTATTTAAAAGATTTCACTTTTCTTATTCCCGTGAACATTCCCTATGGGAACATCAATAGGGAACAGAGGGAGTATTTTATTTGTCCCTGAATTATAACTTATTTAAATAACAAAATAGTAGTAATAAACGTAACACCCAAAGTTGATCTCTAATTATCTCAAAAAAAAAAAGTTGATCTCTAATTTTTAATTTTAATTATCCTCTAATATATTAAACCTAACCAACATTAGTTCTAGCTAAAGCATTTTCATCCAAAAAGGTGTTTAAGTCAAAGCAAGATGAGTTTATACACGAGTGGGAGGAGGCTTCGGACACAAAATGCAAATAATTAAAATACACTCCACTTGGATACAACATCTGTATGTAGAGTAGAAGGTTTGGGATTCGAACCCTTGGATACAACATCTGTATGTAGAGTAGAAGGTTTGGGATTCGAACCCTATTAAACGCATGTATTAATTGAGAATTTCTTAACTGGGAAAACGGGTATGATTTGTCCATATCTTTCAAGAAAAAGAAAACTCTCCACCCGAACCCTGCCTTGTTTGAAATACTAAAAGTGTCCTTTACGTCACTAATGATACAAGTAAAGACAAAATTTGACTTTAATTTGTGTGCTTTTGATATTAGTAGAGTAATCCACTTGAACCTCTATAAAAGAAGCTACGGAGGAAGCTACAAATACATGTACTTTTATTTTTATGTTACAAAATTAGAATTTCAACATCAAAATTTAGAATGACAACATGGATTCACATAATTATCGAAAGTTTTACGTTTATTTCTAATTTAAAATTAATTTTTTTTCCTCTTGTATATAGGGATTTTCAGTTTTACTTTCGATATAAGACAAGAAGTAGAATCTAAAAAAAAGAAAAATTTGCTCAAAATAATCCAAGCTATCATCCGTTAGCCGAAAATAATATCAACTATCGATTATTTTTAAATAATCTCAACTTTCACCTGTATTTATTCATAGTATACCCTTTGACTTGGTTACCTGGGAGAGCAGGTCACCTTGACAACTCTATTATGTTAACAATTAGACAAACATACATATACTAAAACATATACCTAAAAGTAAAATAATTTATAAGCCAATAAGTTCATAAATAACTATCCTATCAAAATCAACAAATAATTAATAATTAATATATATAACACCAAATCTTTTAAATTTTAGTTTTTGAAAAACACCCTATTAATATCTATAAAAAACTAATTTTAATATAAATACACAATATTAACTAAAACTGCATAATTTAAAAATCAAATCTTATCTCAATTAAAACATATATCACTCTCTGCATAATTTCACCAAATTAAAGCATATACAACGTTCGTAGTTTTGTTAATTTTGAATTATCTATGGTTAAAGTTGTTATGTACTTACTAATTTTTATCTCTGATGTAGATGTCGTATGACCCTTTATTAAAGAATTCTATTATTCAAAACAAAACTAAAAATGCATAATTTAAAAATTAAATTTTATCTCAATAAGCATATATCACTCCTACAACATCAATCAGAGTTCGATTCACACCAAATTAAACCTTACACAAATTTAGTACCACTAACCAAACGGACCGTTATAACTTTGAATCCTCTTAAGAACTTCCTTAATAGAAATATCAAATGCATCTTCAACTCCCTCTAATTTATTGTTAGCATAAACAATTTTTGGAATCAACTTAATTAGCTCTTCTCTCATTCCCAATACTTTCTCCTTAGAAATCTCAGACAAAACTTTTTCAACACTTATACTCCCATTTCTAATCCCATCTTCTGGTATAAATACAGAATACCTTGTATAATTTTCAGGTAAATGCCAAATATACTGCTTATAAGCAGATTGTGGGTGAAAAAATACGGGTATACAACCCGCCAAAATCGAGTCGAAAGTAGAACGACGAGTATAAGAATCCCCTGCAGGCTGAAGGCAAAAATGGGAATCCATAAATACATCAATAATATGAGTGGGTGTACTACATAAATCATCGTTTTGTGAACAATGAACTAATGTGCAACTATTAGATGCTTTTTTACACTGATTTATCAACTGGGTCCTGATAGACCCGCCATTTCCGGGTCTTGGAGCTCCAGCAAAAACAAATAGGAAGGTTCTGTTTCGAACATTCTGGACCTTTTCCTGCCATTGATGAAGTTCTAGAACATTCGAGGGGTGGAAATATGTTGGGTATGGAACAGCGAATTCGTTTTCATTTGGGTAATTTGTTTCGATGGATAATACTGTCATGTTTTTGGATTCGGGTAATGTTAGAAGTTTTGAACCCCAACCATGAACAGAATCAAATCTGTTAAAATCCCAATTTATTCTTCCTACTATAAAGAAATGATCTTTACCCATGACCCGTTTCCATTCGGGTTGTTTTTTTACCCATGATACAAAATCTAGGGCTCCTGAATCCCTTACGGATGGGCTAGACCCGTTCCATAGATACGGGCTGACTTGTAGACCCGGGTAGAATGGTACATAGATTGCTGAGGCTAAAGAAGAGTTTTTTGTTAAGCATTCATATTGTTTCATTTTGGTATGAAATATGAGGGATAAGGTAAATTGGTTAGTACCATACCAACTAGTCCAATTAAGTTTAGGACCAAAACCATTGTTTTGAAAATAAGTGCAAAAATTGAAAAATTGTATGAGATTTTCGCAATTTTTTAACATGTTTTCGTTGAACCTTGGAGGAAGATCATGTACGTAAATGTAACGCCCTTTGCAAGGGTTAGATTTTGACTCGATCGAGACGTTTTTTTCATTAAGGGATGATTTTGGAGAGGTATTAAGGGACTTTATGATTTTGGTGGATGTGATTTCATGGTTAGATGATATGTAGAGTAATGTAAGCAATGTCAAGCACAATAATATGAATGTTGTAGATATTATATGGTATGAAGTTTTTGGGTCTAATTTTGGCTTCATAATGGTGGGTTATTATGGAGATCAATAGTTTTTGGATTGGTTGATGAAGACTTGATTAAAAGAGTTTCAACAAGTTGATTTAGCTTATATGGACTCTCTAAAGAATAGATATATTGAGATGTTTAATAGGAAGAAAATTATGATTTACTTTGAAATGTATTTTGATAGGCTAGAAAAGAAAAAGGCGTACAAGAAATGTATTGGAATTTCTTATTTATTTCCTTATTATATGAATATAATTATAGATGAATAAAGCACAAGTAGAGAATCACGTGTTGGTTTAGGGGTTTTGGCAATTGGATGTTGGCTGTTAGTTTATTTGGTTGGCTTGTTTGACTAGCTGAAAACGTTGGCTATTTTTATCGTCTTAAAAAGCCAGGTATTTATGGAGATGTTTGGTAAATTAAGTTATTGGTTGTTGGCTGTTTATTAGAGAAAATGTGAGTTAACAAGTAAAATCCAACAAAAACTCTAACTGGAGAAGCCTTTTATTTGGGCGTAAAAATCAGCTTTTCAGCTGACTTAAAACACGTTTACTAAATACTTTATTGACTGTTTGAACAACCAACAAGTTAAAAGCTAAAAATCAATACAAAAATCAACATCCAAACATCCCATAGAGTTTCAAAAAATTTCCATTTCATCTTTGTCACATGTTTGATTCTCACCACTCTTATGCTTACTTATAAGAGATTTATTAGTCTTATCCGGGGCAAAGCAAAAATTAAGTTTGTTTTTAAAGATTTTGTGCAATTTTTAAAATTATAATATTTTTTAATAATTGTGTATCTTTAGACACTAAATATATACTACGTAATTTAATATTGACGCCCCTAACTTTTCGACGCCCCGTGCGATAAAACATGTTGAATATGCTCCATCGGAACTTCCCTAGAAGATATAGTAGTATTTTTTTAGTCACCTACAACTTATATGGTAGAATTATTTTTTTAATTTAGAAGATATTGTTTTCACGTGGAAAAAACGATTTTGTTACCTTAGAATAAATCAATTATAATTTATATTGCAATAGCTTGGTTTTTATATGATCAAATCTTCAATTATTTTATTCCATATACTTCAAGAATTTTTTTCCCTTTCAAGTTTCTTAACAATGTTCCTCAATTTTCAACTTTTTCAGTATGATTTTTTTTGAAAATCACGTTTCATTCCGGTTAAAACAAATACTCCCCATATTCAACCTATTAGTCCCATTTACTTTTAGCATATTTGCTGAGATAACATTTTAACCATTAATATCTTTAATTATGCTTAATTAGAAATTATGAAAATTTGATATTAATAATTCTTGCATTGAGACGAATCCAACAAGATCCAACTTGACTATGTTTGAACTTATAGATGAAGAATAAAATATATATTAAAAGTGATAAGTGAATAACCCAAAAGTAAATGAGACTAATAGGAAGAATAGAAGGAAGTATTAATTTTCCAGTAAGATTTTGGGATTAATTCTCACTTCAAATTCTCCTTCACTCGGATTACCATAAATTACTTTGTAAGGGTAACTTACAAGGAAATTTATATTATATGAAAAAGAAAATAAATCTTACTTCCTCCGTTCTTAAAATACTCGCTACATTTTGATTGTGTACACTATTCATCGTTTAAACTTATTTTATATATTGCGACTAATGTATATGTAAATATATAATCAAATAGGATCTTGTTTGAATCGTCTAATCGCATACTTTCATAATATTAACTTATTATAATTTTTAGATTTGTATAATTCAAAATATAAACAAGCAAAATAACGCATTAAAATGCGTAAAAAGTAAAATGCAACAAGAATAATGGAACGGAGGAAGTATTGTATATAAATACGGTATAATTAAATAATCAAAAATGTTTTTTTTTTGTAAATTTAAAAAAATAATCAAACTCATTTTTAAGGGGAAGTCACGTGGCTCATATTACTAGGCATATGGAGCACCTTAAATTAGTTTTTATTTAATGTAACTTGTAAGATGTAGTCAACTAAAATCTTAGATTGACAAAATTATAGGAGAGTTTAATATTTAATCGTCAAAATTTATGTAAATTATTAAAATCTTAGAATATACGTACTCCTATCACTATCAAGAATTTAACTAATTAAAGTTTGAGTTACTTCTATAAGATAGTCTTGAAAATGGTGCGCAAATTAATGGTCAAATCTTTGAAGTATTGATTCAATTAAGCCAATCCACGCATTCAAAAGAGCGTCTTACTTCCTTCATTCCAATATAGTCGCAACATACTAAAAATAAGTACAAGTCACTTATCTTTCTTAATTTGTGATTAATAAGTAATCTATATGTTAAAACATAGTCAAGTGAGAACTTTATGTGAAAAAGACAAATGTTGCAAGTATTTTGAAATGAAGGTGTACAAATTGTATTTTCTCTTAAACTTGGATTAGAATTGATTTTTAAGGTGTCGAATTTAATATATATATATTATAGCTATGTTCAAATCAAATACGACGATTCGACATTTATGCGATCTTTAAGATGTCGAATTTAAATAAACATAATTTGATCCAAAACACTTGATTTGAAATTGATTCGATGATTTGAATTAACAGAGGGGCAGAGGGCTAGTCATCAAATATATTAATTAGAGGTATTGGTTATCAAAATAGCATTAAATTTGAAAATTTTCGTCAAATCACACGTATGATGAAAATATTTTGTATTATTATCGTTATGTTTTATTTTTTAATAATCTATCTATAACTATTACTAAAATAAAACACGACTTACATCATCACCTTTTAAAATTGCTTATGTGTTGCATCCTTATTAAAAAATTTCCCTCTAAACTTAAATGATGATGTCATCCTTATTATGATCTTTGACCTTCTATCTCTTATTTTGAGCATATTATTATCTTATTAATTGTTTTTTTTTTTTGCTGGTCAAATCACATTTAATGTATTAGAAAACTATATATTTTTATTTCATTTATTTTAATTATTTATAAAATGTTTTCAATTTTATTTATTATAAATGAATATTATTTAGTGTATTGGATATTTTAAAATGGTTAAAACATAATATACAATTATTAGAATTTGTTACTTAAATGCAATGATTAATTCTAATATGATTTAGGTTGTGACTATTTTTATGTAAGTCACTTATATTTTTTATGAGAAAAAATTATCTTTGTTGTTTAAAGTAATCAAATAATTTTACATAATTCCATGTATTTATATTTGATTTAAAAGTGCGTTATTGATAGTAATAATATTTAATACTTTTATAAATTAATGTAATAGGTATTTTTTTTTGAAAAATTAATATGTTATTTTTTATTTAAAAAATTCATAATTTCGTATTGTGGTTAAGGTGAGAAGCATTTGCTCTTTTATTCAAAATAAAAAAATAAATGTACAAATATAATTATATTGCGCACAATGCAAAATATGATATAATGTACGTCATGTATACAATTGTTCATAGTGAAATAAAATATAAATAGAATACAAAAATATGTCAAAAAATTTGATAGTTTACTCCTAAAGTTGTATCATTATTTTTGCTAATCAACGCATCATATGTGAGGGTATTTGTTAGCTTTTGCCACGTAAAGATGTATACTCCTTCAGTTCCATTTAATTTGCAATATTTTCTATTTTGGTTCGTCCCACTTAATTTGCATCATTTTTATTTTTAGATTATGACCCACCACTTTCTTTTAATCTCATCCGTACATTTTAACTGTGTTCCAATTAAAACTTTTACTTAAATATGCATTGACTATCAATATCTAATGAAAAAACTTAATCAATTTATTCGTTTTAACTTTTGTATTCCATTTAGGAAGCTACCTTAATTCATGTTCATTACTTCATTTTTGTCATTTGAGTGCATTTAAATTTTCTTTTATAGTCTTTTTTTTTTGAATTAAACCTGTCACTTATATTAGATCAAGATCAAGTAAGGCCCGAATGCTATCGGGGAAAGAATCCATACACACTTTTTCAGTAGCAACCCCCATGTCCCATCTAGCTATCATATGGGCAACGGTGTTTCCACTCCTCCGTACAAAGCTACAAGCAAAGCCATGAAAACAGTTACTAAGCTCCTCTAAAGACTCATACAAATGAAAGAGAGTATAATAGTCTAAAAATAATACTCCCTCCTATTCAGCTCAAGAGTCCCATTTGACTTTTCACGGATATTAAGAAAAGTCAAATGGGACCCTTGGGGTAGGAGAGAGAGTGTTATTAGTGGTTTTTAATTGTAGAGATTAAAACTTAATGATTCCCACCAATTTTGTGGGTTTTTTTATGAGAACTTTAAATTGATAATTTAAAAACCCAAAAGTCGGAACATTTTTCATTACAACCCCGATTTTACATAGTCTCGTCACTTACATACGGAAATTACATAAAAATTCAGCCAACAATTACAATAATTGTCCTAAAAATACATAAATTTGAGCCGAATACAAAAGTAAAATTACATAAATTACGGTATCTCGCCGAGCCTTCTCAATTCTTCGACGGCCGTGACGTAATTGCACTCGTTACTGATCATGTGGGTGCGAATTTTCTTGCGATCATTGACTTCAGTTTTTAAATTACCAAAATAATGCATCGTTAATTTTTTAAATAGCCGCCAATTGCAAACAACCAATTTCTCATAAAGCATTTTTCATCAAACAGCCCACAAATTTAAAAAATTCCCAAAAATAAATGGTCCAAAACATTTCAGAAGGTCAATGAATACATCAGCAGGTTGATGATCAAACAAACAGGCGCCAAAAATTAAAATGGCCCCAAAATTTCAACAACAAAAGCTTAAACCGCCATGTTAAAAAAAATTAGGCGCCATTTAAAGCTCTACAACTATAAATACACAACCATAAATACACAGCAATAAATACACAGCAGTGAATCACAATGGCAAACTCCAAAAATTTAAGTAAAGAAACTAGATTGTCAATCATGCAAAAACTACTATCTTCATTAAATACAAAGGGTAAACTAAAGGTTGGGACCATCAATGAACTTGCTACTGAGTTCCAAGTGTGTAGGAAGACAATAACAAGAATGTGGAATAAAGTGAAAAGCCAATTAAGGAACCAAACAACAGTGATCAACATGAGCAGCAACAAAATGGGCAGAGCAGCTTATAACAAAATCACCTTTGATGAAAGCAAGTTCAAGTCAATCAAGTTCGAACTTAAAGGCACACAACATTCAGTGGCAGAGCAAATGGGTGTCTCCCAAACAACTGTTTCTAGATGGAAGAAGGACAAGGTGATAAGGAAGCACACAAATGCAATTAAGCCGGCTTTGACAGACAACAACAAGCTACACAGGTTATCTTTTGCTTTATCAAAAATTGCATTTGATGAACACAGTGATTCATTCAAGTTCAAGCCACACACAAACATAGTTCACATTGATGAGAAAAATTTTTATCTCACACGACAGTCACAAACTTATTATCTTGCTCCGGATGAAATTGAACCACATAGAGAGTGTCAATCAAAAAGGTTTATACCTAAAATAATGTTTATGTGTGCTGTTGCGAAACCAATATATTCAAGTGATGGTGAATGTGAGTTTGATGGTAAGATTGGCATTTGGCCGTTTATTACACAAGAGCCGGCTAAAAGAAGCTCAAAAAATAGGAAGAGAAGGGAGTTGGAAACAAAACCAATTCAATCCATCACCAAAGAACACATAAGGCACATGTTAATCACAAACGTATTACCAAGCATTAGAGCAAAGTGGCCAGCCAATCTATCTAAACACATTTATGTGCAACAAGACAATGCCAAGCCACATATAGCACCAAATGACACAGAGTTTTTAAATGAATCAATGAAAGATGGGTTTTACATTGAACTTGTTCAACAACCACCCAACTCCCCTGATATGAATGTCTTAGACTTAGGGTTTTTCAGATCAATTCAAGCTCTACAGTATCAAAAAGCAGCATATAATGTCACTCAATTACTTATGGCTGTTAACAATGCTTTTGACAACCTAAGTCCTCAATGTCTTAGGTTTGTTTTCATAACTTTACAAGCTTGTATGGTTGAGGTAATGAAAAGACAGGGAGGTTTTGACTATCACATTCCTCATATGAACAAGACTAAAGCAGCAAGAGAGGGCACATTGCAAGATTATTTGGGCATTGAAAAACAATTGGTGCTTGACTCACTTCAATTTCCATTTTCAAAAATAAGCACAGAAACAATGAACCAGCTATTGGAAATGATTGGGTATGCAGGAGACTTTCAACAGGGGACGAATATTGCATAACCAAGCAGTAACCCACATCACTAAATCATGAAGCACAAAATTGGGCACAAACACGAGTAATCAAAATTTTTGGGGAAACAACAGAAACCAGCAAGCCAACAAAGAACAGAAACCAGCAAGCTACCAACAGAACAGAAACCAGCAACATCAAATACCAGCAACATCAAATACCAGCAACAAATCTCAAATGACAATCCTTTAATTTTTGGACAAACTTTTGGGATCTTAAACAGTGGGTGTTTCAGATCTAAACAACAATGTAAAAATTTTGTGTTGTTTAAAATGAAACATTTGTATTTATATACAGATTAATGAAAATGTTTGGTTGCTTGCATTACTCTCAGGTAACTGTTGCAAGTTTTAGTTCAAATCATTGAGTGAAAATGCATTGAAATCTTTGCACATGGAAGTTAAAACATTATCCAAACCCCATAGATTCGACTTTTGGTGGCATATTCATGCTCTCACTAAAAAGTTCATAGAGCAACTTAAAAATGCATTAAAAAACGACTCACACAAAATCATCATCAGTCAAACAACCACATGCACCCACAAGAACAGAAACTCACTTGAGAAAGGACCAAGCTTATCAAGCCACTCTTCTTCTTCACAATCACTATTCGAAAAAACAGCATCAACGGAGGTATACTCATGGTTCTCCCAATCGTAAGGGTCAGGAGTGTAGATTGGCTCACCTTCAGAGTCAAGCTCTCTTCCCCATTTAAGATCAGTCTCAACAGAGGACTCAGATCTAGGGTTTCCATCATTAAAACCCAAATTCGAAGAACATCGAGATTTATAAGGGGATTTGTAGGGGGATTTACAAATACCCAGATTCGAAGAAGATGGAGACTTAGGGTTTTTCAGGGGTGACTTGAATGGCGACTTAGGGTTAGGGTTCTTCATGGGTGAGTTCTTAGGTGAGTTAGGGTTCATTGTGGGTGACTTAAGAAGATGAAGGGTTAAAGAAATGTCGAGAAGAGGGAGGTAGAGTTTAAAGGGATGAACAGTCGCTGATGAGAGAGAAAGAGGGAGGTTCTTGAAGAACCCAGAAACCTTGAAGATGAAGGGTTGAGGGAAATGTCGAGAAGAGGGAGGTAGGGTTTAAAGGGGGTGGGTAGGTTTTAATAGGAAGAGAGTTGGGTTAATTTTTAGGATTATTAATTAGGTTAGATTAAGTATATGGGGGAAAATTAGTAAGGGATAATGTAGGTAAAAATTGTAAATAGGAAGAAGTTATAAGGGTATAAGGGTAAAAAGTACATGCCAAAAAAGGAAATGGGACATTTGAGCTGACTTGGCCCAAAATGGAAATGAGACACTTGAGCTGAATAGGAGGGAGTACTATATTGACCTAGTCATTTAAATTTTTATAATAGTGTAAAAATAATACTGTATAATAGTGTAAAAATAATACTGTATTGACCTAGTCATTTAAATTTTCTAGTCTATTTTAAGTAGCTAGTAATGTTATTGCTTAGCGTTAATCAAGATATATAAGTATAATAGTGTAAAAATAATACTGTATTGATCTAGTCATTTAAATTTTTATATCTATCGGCCAAACTAATTTAACTCGTATCATAAAGATGTAAAAATATATATTTTTATATTAAGCAACGTAATTATCGCATCAACTTCTAACCAGATCATCCTGTTACCGCATCACCCGTTATAGAATTGTTACATAGCTGCAGCCAAAACAACATTTTTGCGATAACACGTTCAATTTAAATGTAATTTGTGTCAATTGTCTTTGATTGAACAATCCTAGAGCAGATCGATCAATAACTAATATATGTAACATATTAAAATTTCTTTGACAATATAATTAGGACCGACATTGTGATTTAAAAAGTCCGGAATAAAATACTAATTATGTGACCCTAATTACTAAATACTTTCATATAATTATTGGCTTATAACTAATATGAATGCGACATTTTTCTAAGTTTTAGGATGGGCTCGGGGCATAGCCTCTCTTGCCCCCTTATAAGACCTACCCTAAATATAATTTAAGATTGGAAATTTCATGTGGTAACCCTGATTTTTCGGCTTTTCCACGTGGTTGACAAACCTTTTTGTTAATCCACGTGATGACCTTAACCTTCCTATGTTTCCACGTGATGGACACAAGGGCAGTTATTTTGTTAACTTTACGCTACTTTTACCCAACGTAATGACATTTTTTCTAAAAACAAACATCGTCATCACTCTAATTGACCACATATTTCGAAATCCAGTCAAAATGAGTACAAAATATAACCCAAAACTCAACATTTTGTCTATGACATGGAAAAACTAGAAGTTTAACGTCAACACGCAAATTTAAAAAAATATTTATCGAAAAGTCAAAACTCACTCTCAGTGTCACCATGTGAAATTTCCCCTTTTTAAGATTTGAAGTCTTTCCTCTGTTCTGAAATACTCGCTACATTTTGATTTTGTGCACTATTCATCGTTCAAGTTTATTTTATATATTGTGACTAATGTGTAAGTAAAAATATAGTCAAGTGGAATCTTGTTTGAATCGTCTAATCGCATACTTTCATAATATTAACTTTTTATAATTTTTAGGTTTGTATAATTCAATATATTAATAAACAAAATAACACATTGAAATGGGTAAAATGTAAAATGTAGCAAATATAATGAAACAGAGGAAGTATCTAAGAGTATAGTATACATACATTATACTTGTATAATTTATTTATGGAAAGATAGATGCTACCAGTAAAACCTCAGAAATCAGATTGTACTCCTGCTCCTGCTCCTGTATTATCCTTCTTGAATCATTCTCTTAGCCTTCTCAATCCTCTGCAGAACCCTAGAGACCGAAACATCGAATGCATCTTCGACATTCTCCAATTTTTTTCGGGCATACACAATTTTCGGTATCAATTTTATTACCTCTTTTCTCATAGCTAATACAACTTCCTCTGAAATCTTTGACAGGAACTCTTCAACTCTAACAGTCCCATTCTTAATCCCATTTTCCGGTATGAAAACCGAGTATTTTGTGTAATTCTTCGGTAAATGCCATAAATACTGATTGCACATCGATCTCAGATGAAAAAATACCGGAATACAACCAGCTAATATTGAATCGAAAGTAGACCTTCGTGTGTACGAATCCCCTGCAGGCTGCAGACAGAATTTCGACTGTCTGAACATCTGAATGATATAAGTTGGACTTTTACACGAACTCTTATTATGTCGACAGTTAATTAAAATGCAACGATTATGATCACTCGAGTTTTTACACTGACTGATCAACTCCCCTCGCGTTGAGTCCCTCATCCTAGGACGCGGTGCTCCTGCAAACGCGAACAAATAAGGCCTTTTCGAGATTTTCCTGACTTGTTCCTGAAACTCGAGCATTTCAACATCGTGTAAAGGATGGAAATTTGTCGGGTATGGGACAGAAAATTCGTATTTTCCATCACCGGTTGATTCGATTGTTATCACAGTCATGTTCTTAGATTCGGGCAAATTCAGCAATTTGTTACCCCAATTATCCTGATTACTGTCATTCCTTAAGAAATCCCAACTGATTCTTCCTGCTACGAAGAAGTGGTCTCGACCAAACCATCTAGACCACTCGGGTTTTCCCCTTAGCCACGCGACAAATTCTAAGGCTGTCGCGTCTTTGACAGACGAGTTAAACCCGCCCCAAAGATATCGAGTCAATTCCAAACCCGGATAAAACGGAGCATAGATTGCTGAGGCTAAAGAAGAGTTAGTAGTTAAACACTCATATTGTGTCATTCTAGTATGATATATTAGTGATAACATAAATTGGTTTGTGTCATACCAATTTGTGTTATTGATTTGAGGGCCAAAACCTTTGTTCTTCATAAATGGGCAAAAATCAAACCATTTCTTAAGGGTATCACATTTTTTGATCAAGTCTTGATTGAACTTTGGAGGAAGATCATACATGTAAATGTATCGACCCGAGCATGGATCTTGATTTACATGAATGTTTAGTGATTTTGGATCAATTTGTTGTTTTGTAGTGATTAATTTTGGCCTTAAGAATACCCAATTTGTAAGGAACAAGAACAAGAGCAATGTCATTGCCATTTGCAATGAGATTTTGTGACTATGTATGAATGTCATCAAGTCTAGTTTTGGCTTTCTAAACATTCTTTTACACAAATAATGAATGTATGAAAGGAAAAATAAAGAATGGGTGGAAAAAAAATTAAGGGTATGTTTAAATTTTGCTAACTAAACTTATATTTACGTATGAATGTTTTTGGGTTTTACCGAGTTGAACATAACTATTTTTTGTTGAAGTTTTATTAGCTAGATCTATATGGATTTATTGTAATATTATTGGTTAAAATAAAAATTTTATAGGTGAAAAAAAACAAGATTACTCCTTCCGTCTCTTTGAAATAGCACAATTTTTATTATAAAACTCTTATATATTTAAGTCAAATAGTGCTATTTCAAAGTCACAGCGGAATATATTAAGGAGCACTTTTGGAGATATATCAATAAATTCACTTTTGGATTCATTTACTTTCCAAAATCAATGATTTTGGGACTAAATAAGTTATATATTACCATAAAATTAAATTCAAATATCTACATTACTCATAAAATCAAATATGTTCAAAATCTTAAACAATTTTCTTTCATATTCTATGGTTTATATCCTAAGTAATATTATTCCATTTATGATTTTTCTATCTATACACCATGTGTATAGGTTTAGACAATTAAATTGATAAGTAACTATTTAAAATTTCATTTAGAATATTTTCTAAAATATGATTACTTTCACCTATTTTTGAAGATATCTTTTATTAAATTCAAAATAACTACCAAATTTATTGATTAAATCTATACACTATGTGCATAGGTTAGAGAAATCGTTCATTTATTAGTTTTTTTGGCACCATTTGTTACTTATTAGTCATTAGGGACACATGATTTTAAAACGCAAAAGCTGAAGAATATTCCTAAAAATAACATCATATATTAAACATTATGCTAGAAAAAAATTTAAAATAAAAATTATATAATATTATGACACGTGATTGGGTGCTAAAGCTAATGGAATCCAATACATTGTACTCAAAACCCAATTAAACTCTAAGTATGAGTATTGATTCTGAGAGACAGTCTCTTTGAGAGATCATCTCTAATTGGGTTGACTCATTAGAAAAAATGTAGAGTAAATGTAAGAAATAAACTTTAACGAATTGAGCCTGAAAGACGTCTCTCAAAAAAACGGTCTCTCAGAAGACTGACCGGCAAGTATTATTATCTATCCAATCTATTTTGATCCATATGTGATCAAAAACATGAATGTGAATGACAATAATGAACCCTCCATTTATTCATTATTGACAACAATAGTGTTATATGACTAAACAAAGATTTCCAAAAATGTAAATCCTTTTCTATTATGGAGTTCAATCAATTAATATCCATGTAGATTAATAGAATATAGATATAGATATTATTAGGAAAAAAACATTAAAAAAAAAACATGGTCCAATAAACTTTTACCTCCTAACTCATCAATGATATTTGAAAAGTTAGCATCTTTAAGAAGCACACAATTTTAAGCTCTCGAGATTTGTTCTTCACCGTTTCTCCCACGTTTGTTCATCATCATCACTTCATAATTCAACAATGATTTGAATTTCCCTGTATTTTTCTTGTTTTATTCACTTAAAACACCCAATTGTTCTTTATACTCTCAAAGTTTCAATCTTTTGTAGTAAAAATGGATGCTTTTGGTGTGATTAAATGCCCTCAATACAGCAATTGTTTCCAAATTCAACAGCAAATTAAACGCCAATTCACTTCTTTAAACAACCCCAATTTCAGATTTTTGAAACCCATGTATTTTAAGCTCCCTTCTTCATCAATTTCTCAGTCACAAATCTTTTGTGGGGTTTCATCGGTTGAAATTCGGTAAGAATTTCACTTAATTTTGGTTCAATTCTTATACTAGTTGTCTCAAATTGGCTTAACTTTTGTGGGGTTTCAGTCTTTTAATTGAAAGTTACTAAATATTGTCATAGCTTGTTAATAAGTATTGTAAATATTTCTGATCACATTGGCTCAATTCTTGCACTTGTTGTCTCAAATTAGCTTAATATTTTTGGGTTTTTTCAGTTATTAAACTAAGAGCTACTAAATTTTGCTAGATTTTGTTAGTAAGTAGTGTACCTCTTCTTGTTACCCATTTGATTTTACATTATGGTATGATGTGAACAGTGCCGTTCCGTATGGGCCTAGGCAAACTATAAAAAGAAGGCCTCTAATGAAGGGTCGTTCTAAACTTAAACGGATGTTTGGAAAAATAACCAAGATGGACCTTATAGATTATAGTTAGCATTTAGTTAGCATTAAAATTGTTGACGTATCATATATTTTCTAATTTTAAGGCCCTTTCTGACTCTGGGCCTAGGCAAATGTCTGCCTTGCCTATGCTCAGGAACTTCCTGACCCTGGATGAGAAATGACTTTTAATGTTTGTATGGATCTTATATAATCATATAAAAAGTTGTGGGTTTTATGTCAATCTGAATTTTTATATGTGAGTGAGTATTTGTGAATGGTTTATGATGAAATTAAGTGTTGGGTGTTTGCTCCAATTTATGGGCTTATATAAATTTGGGTTCATAACAGATTTTTTTAGTGATAATTTGTATGAAAGAGACTTTTGTTTCTAAAATTGCAATTGTAGATATGTTTATCCTGTCAAAAAATTATGCCTAGCATTTTGTTTTCAGAAATGTATTGATGATATTTTTGAATCTTTGGAAAAAGTTGTATCAGTACAAATGTAGATGATAAAACTTTAGTTTTAGATGCACATATTGCTTTGTAGTCTTGCTCCTATTGTATTATATGATTTTTATGTATACACTAGTCTTTTTCTCGGGTTTGTCATCTATCCCGATCTGAGGGAGCTTCTTGTACCTGATTGTATAGACGTCTTTTGTAATGGTCATTAGGTTTTTGTTAGAGGAATGTGTTTGTTGAATAATGTTAAATTGGGCTTATGGTGTTCTTTATGTTGGTTGTTGAGTTATGAACTGTTTATCTTCTTTAAAGACCTAACATTTAGATGTAATATAGTTAAAAGCAATCTATAGTTTAAGGTATATGAGCTTAAATTCTCTTCATTGTGGATTTGAGCTTCTATGCCATGTGGTGGTGGTGGTGGTGTGCGGAGGGTGGCGGGCTGAGGGAAGATCTGATTGGTATAAATACACCCTTATGGATATCCTACAATTAGTGATGGAAAGAGCGATAGAGACATTGGATTTTGAAGTTTGACGGGATTTGCATTACAATATTATGTGTTTTTGGTTCCTTTACGTTGTCACAAATTCTTGTATGAGGCAATCTCACTGTGAGACCTTCCCCATACTTGGGTTCAATAGCCAATAATAGAAACTTTTAGCATATTAGACCTTTGTATGGACTCGTCTCACGGTAACACTGTCATACACGAGAGGCTATTACTTTATTTGATGTTAGAATTTGGGAATGTGCTTTTCTTATCATTTCTCTCCCTTGTTGTGGTCTTTTACAAGTAAATTGCTTGTTTTATCAGTGAGGAGGAAGAAAAAATAAGTAAAAGTAAAACTAAGTCTAGACGGCAAGGGATGGTTCGATTAAGCCTCCTGTTGGAGCATCAAGTACAATTTGGAGAAAGTGTTGTGATATTTGGGTCAGCGGAAAAGTTAGGATCATGGAAGAAACCAGTGGCGATGGATTGGACAGAGAATGGATGGGTTTCAGATTTGGAACTGATGGGCGGCGACTCTGTGGAGTTCAAATTTGTGATTATGGGGAAGGATAAAAGTTTAACCTGGGAATCTGGAGATAATCGTACACTTCAAGTTCCGGAGAGAGGGAGTTTCAAATTGATTTGTCGCTGGAGCATGACAACTGAGGCTCTTGAGCTCTTGCCCGCTGAATCTGGGGACAGCCAAGAAGCTGATTTGGAGGTGACTGATGGTTTGGTTGACAATGGGTCTGCTGTTAGTGATAATGTTCGTGCGGATGCAGAAGGTCAGACAAGTCCTTTTGTGGAGCAGTGGCAGGGAAAGAGTGTTACGTTCATGCGGTCAAATGAGCATCGCGATAGAGAAAGCAACCGAAAGTGGGACACTTCTGGTCTCGAGGGTTTGGCTCTGAAATTGGTTCAAGATGACCAGAATGCCAGGAATTGGTGGCGAAAGGTATAATATTCATTGCTTCCTGTTTCTACTCTGCATATATTGTCAATGTCGTAGTAATATTTAATTTAACGTTGTTTTTGTGAACAGGAAATTCTCCATTAGGTTATTCATTAAGGTTTGTAAGCAAAATGTGTTTTCAGATATTTTTCTTAGAAGCATTCTATAAATTACTTGTTACTTTCAATTATTATTTGTAGAGGTGGATTCTTATTTTTATTTTTTGGGGTGGAGGGTAGTCGGTGGCAGTATGAATATAGGTGTGAGAACTGGGATGTATTTATTATGGCATTTTTTTAGTGAGCAACGAATCTACTTTAAAGCATTTTTTGTTATTCGTAAATCGTATGTGATGAATTTACTCTATTTTGAATCTTACGCACTGTTTCTCATTTGTATTGTGAACAATCAAAAAGCCTACTTATTCGATGGATTTGATCCATCTTGCCAAATGAAGTGCTTTTGTATTGGGTGTGGGGTGGGATGTGAATGCGAGATGTCTAAAGTTGACACTTGATGCTAATTTCACATTCTTTGATTGTGCGGTATATACTTCACTAAAAGAATACCTTTTACGCGTCCAATTGCTTCTCGATCATGTCAAATCCTATGCATCATAGATGATTCAAAACTCGCAGCAAAGCTACTCAATAGAAAGAATGTTCAGACCGTATGAATCAGTAAAGCCCAAAAAAGCACTAACAAAACGAGAAAATTTGTGATAAAATTTTTTTATAAACTTTAAATCCATACAACCTTTGACGGCCCATTTGGTTAGTGGTACTAAATGTTGGTAATGGGAATGATTTATAGTGTAAAATTTCATCAAAAGTTCGATATCATTTCCATGGTAATGAAACTTTGATAACAAAAAAGTTATTTTGTTCACAAATTTTCATTACCACTTAATATCACCTCTCCCAATGGTAATGCATTAGAATGAATTTTATGAAGAAAATGAGATGATTGAAATTGGACATGCATGGCCATCAAGGTAACCAAGAGATTTTTCAACCAAAATTACACTAATTTTTCATTCCCATTACCACCGTTTATTACCGCCTACCAAACGGGCCGTGAATGCTTTATGCATAGAGGGAGAGCTGTCTTTTTGTTCATCAAGTGTGTTCATATGATAGTATGTATATTTCCTTTTCCACTTAGTTATGTAATAAATAGATGCATGTTGAACGATACTCGATTCATGTAATGAGATTTATTAAAATTGCTTGTCTTTTGGATGCAAGCTTGAAGTAGTTCGTGAGCTTATAGTAGGAACTTTGGATGAGAGTGACCATTTGGAGGCTCTTACTCTTTCCGCTATCTATCTTAAGGTATGTCACAATTTAGATTGACATAGCATATAGACTATTTCAAATTTTTAGAATTCGTAATCGATTGTTACTTTTCTCATGCAGTGGATAAACACCGGCCAAATTCCTTGTTTTGAAGATGGAGGCCATCATCGACCAAATAGGCATGCTGAGATTTCGAGGCTTATTTTTCGTGAGCTAGAAAGAATTTACTGTAGGAAGGACACCTCACCTCAGGTTTGTATTGGTCGTTTGTTATAATGCTCGACAAAAGATTGACTTGTTTTAAGAATTCTCTTTCCTTGCGTCGTGTTAATTTGCAGGAAAAGCTTGTTATTCGCAAGATCCACCCTTCCTTGCCATCTTTTAAAGCTGAATTTACTGCGTCTGTTCCGCTGACTCGAATTAGAGATATTGCTCATCGTAATGATATCCCTCATGATTTCAAGGTTCTACTTCATTCTATACCATAATGATCTTGCTCAAGGTAGTACTTGGTGTTTCCTATAATATTGTCAACCTTTTTTCTTTCAGCAAGAAATCAAGCATACAATACAAAACAAGCTCCACAGAAATGCTGGTCCCGAGGATTTGATTGCTACGGAAGCTATGTTGGCAAGAATTACCGAAAAACCTGGGGAGTATAGTGAGGCATTTGTTGAGCAATTCAAGATTTTTCATCAAGAGTTAAAAGATTTCTTCAATGCTGGAAGGTATTAGTCTAACCATTTTATTTTTAGTTTGTACTAAGAATTTCAGACCCTGATCATAGTACCTATGGGCGGGATACACCGGGTATGATGATATGGGCTTCAGACTATTTAGACGTTCAGGGACTTATTTTGCCACGGTGCATGTTTAAGTTAATTATTCAACTATTTCTGTGATGCAATAGTTTTCATTGTGTTTTGGGAATCCCCCTATCAGTAATATTTTGGGGATTTCAATGAATTAAGGTTACTAGTAGCCGACCCCAATCTTTTGGGACTAAGGCCCTGGAATTATTGTTGTTATATATCTAAATTACTTGCTAGTGTAATATGATTCTCTAGCTAATTCGCTTTTTAAATTTGCAATTCAGTCAAATTGTCCAAGAATAGCCCAAAACCAACCATAATTCGCATTTTTCATTTCTTTGTAGTTTTTTACGATTTCTGTCCGTCTAAATTCATGTATGCCTTTAAATGATTTGAACTTTGAATACATAAAGTTCTAGAAGTTCATCGACAATATACTCCACTTTTGCAGCCTTCTTGAACAGCTGGACTCGGTCAAAGAATCCTTGGATGAAAAAGCATTGTCGACTCTTACTTCATTTTTGCAGCAGAAGAAGGTTAATTTTTTACTAACTTTTGAAAATTAACCCTAATCACGTGCTTAGATGTATTTGGCTCATAAAAGAGCTTTATATCTTTTTTTTCAGAGTTTAGATGATTTGGAAGGCGCTGATGAAGAAATAAATAAACTAATGAAGACTTTGGAATCCCTGAATTCTCTCAGGGAAGTATTGATGAAAGGTCTTGAAAGTGGCCTCAGAAATGATGCCCCGGACGCTTCAATTGCTATGCGTCAAAAGGTTAGATATAATCATGATTTTCTCGTCTTCAATTATATAAAGCATAGATGAGATTTGATGGTTCGACTTTCTGTTATAATTTTTTTGCAGTGGCGTCTTTGCGAGATTGGCCTAGAGGATTATTCTTTTGTTCTTTTGAGCAGGTATAATCTCTTTTTGTACTCCAGCTGTTTGAGCAGTTCACGTCTCTTTTTGGAGGATTTTTCCTTTCTCGCATGACAATAATGTATATATAATGACAACAATGTGAGGGATGAACCGGAAAATGTTGTAATTAGTTGCATGCTTCAATTAATAGTGAAAAAACAAGGTTGCTTCGCATTGAATAGACCGCATTGTAAAGGTGTCAAAAAATCTTGTTTTGGGTCATTTCGAGGGGCATCTCATGTTTTCGACCAAAATCTGGCGTTACGATAACTACATCATTCTCGTTACCGCATCACTTACTATGATCGCGTATGCTTCACCTATGTACCAATATTTTCTGTTGTCTTCTAGGAAAGAAACACCTCTTATGAAATGAAAATGATTATAGGAGCTAGAGGGTTTTAACTCCTCATGTCCTAATAAAATTGTCATATTTTCCATTTTAGTATGTCTCTAACTTTACAGCATTTCTATGTTGGGTGGTGTCTCACCTCTTTCTTTAATTCTTACAACCCGTCTTGTATGAGAGCGTCTCACGGGGAGACGACCTCAATACAAGAAGCCCATAAGCTAAAAGTTTTTATTATTGGGCTATTTAACCCAAGTATGAAGCATGTCTCACAGTGAGACCGTCTCATAAAAGAATTTGTGTAATTCGTATCCATACATCTTCTCTCATTTTCACTCACTTTTGATCGTACCCACACAATTAAGTGGCCCTTGCCAATTTCTTAATCCTTGTGCCAATTGTTGGTGTAGCAATACCTTGGAGACGGAAGGAGTATCTTTTAATGCAACTATTGTCTACGGCATCAAGTAGAAAATATCTGGAAATTTTAGATAGGATATTGGGTGAATAAACGAGGGTGGAAGTTGATTGTTAATACATCTAAATCCATAAATTACTATAGTTCCACACTCTCACCCCGCCTTTTTTAATTTCCCTACCAACTTATACTGTTTTTATCTTCTTGCTCTCAAGATTTCTCAATGCACTTGAGGCTTTGGGAGGAGCAAATTGGCTTTCTGAACGCGCGGAATCCCAAAATGTTACTTCATGGAATGAATCTCTTGATACCCTTAATATTGGTATTCGTCAACTGGGACTATCAGGTTGGAAATCAGAGGAATGCATTGCTATAGGAAATGAACTTCGTGCTTGGAAGGAAAAAGGTCTTTCTGAAAGAGAAGGTCTGTTACAATTACTAACTTTTGTTGTTCTTTGAGATATTATGTGTAAGCTTTTTATGTTCGTATGATGAGGATCTCTTGATATCTTATCAAGGAAATGAAGAGAGTAAGAGGATTTGGGCTCTAAGGCTTAAAGCTACACTTGATAGATCTCGGAGGTTGACCGAAGAATACTCGGATTCTATTTTAGACATATTCCCACAAAAAGTTCAGGTAAGATAATCTTTAGCACCTTCTGGCATCTCCGGCTCAATTCACTTATTTTCTTTTCTGGGTGTTATTACATATTCTATTTCCGTTACTGTCTTTTCTATAGAAGTCACGCTATAAACAGATGGTTGAAAAGAAATAAAGTTGACTAGAGTTTTTGGAGAGCAATTTGGGTGATGGTTGGCGCCAAATACGAATGGAGGTGGGAATTGTTACTTTCATTTCGGGGGCAAGATAAATGGGAATAGTTTTTTCTCACCTTCCTTGTCGTCATACTATTTCACAACCTTATTTTCTTTGCTTTGCAACAATCTCAATTCTCATCCATTTTCCCATTGTCACTTTTTAGTTTTTACCACCATTTTCCTTATTTTGACCTTTATTACCTCCTTGGCTCGTTAATGTGTTCCCCTAATATAACCGTATGGTCCTTCTTCTGATAGTGATAAGGCTTTTTTTAATAGATGCTCGGAAAAGCTTTGGGAATTGCGGAAAATAGTGTGAGGACATACACAGAGGCTGAAATTCGTGCTGGGTAAGATGAACGTTGAATCCGTATTACCCTTTCCCTTATTTGTCTTTCTATATTGATGGTTATGTTACTGACTTCCTTTCAACGTGTCGTTCCAGTGTAATTTTTCAGGTTTCTAAAATGTGTACCATTCTTCTGAAAGCCGTAAGGCATTTGCTAGCATCTCAAGGCTGGGATGTTATTGTTCCTGGCGCTGCTTATGGAAAAATTGTTCAGGTTCTGTATGAAAAGCCGATGTGGTAGTATATGATAGACTGATTAGTAAAGTGGCCCATACGCAGCATACACGTTATCAAAATTTTGAGTAGAATATTGCTGTCGTGTAATAACTTATAGATGATTCACTAATAACCTGATAATTATTTGTCTGGCATCGGTATTTAACTAATTATTTTAACTATATGCCTCGTTTGTGACTTTTATTTAACATAGGTTGACAGCATCATACCTGGGACCCTTCCTTCATCATTAACAGAGCCTGTGATTCTTGTTGTTCGAAAAGCCGATGGAGATGAAGAGGTTTGAAAGATATTTGTTTATATTTTTTTTCATGCCAAAGAAGGCTGAATAGTATGTATAACATGAGCGGAAACTGGCAGGTGACTGCTGCAGGGGCTAATATAGTCGGTGTCATACTCCTACAAGAGTTGCCACACTTATCCCATCTTGGTGTCCGAGCCCGTCAAGTGAGTTATGTACTTTTTTTGTTTCACAACAAAGGTTCGGAATCGGGATTAACAATAAAGTTATTATGCACAGGAAAAAGTTACATTTGTTACTTGTGAAGATAGTGATACAACTTCTCATATCGAAAAGCTTAGCGGACAATATGTCAGGTACTCTCATCCAGAAGTTTTCGAATCAAGATACTATGCGTGAAAAAACTCTTGATATTGTTTTCTCTGTAATTTAGAGGGTGTTTGCTGTTTGCTGGTAGCTGATTTGACCAACTGATTTTGAACCCGTTGCTATGAGCAGCTTGTTTAAAAACAGTTTATTCATAACAATAAATTCTTTCAACCGGCTAATTAATATAACATTAGCATTGGATGGTTTGACCACCCAACCCTCTATATGTATCAAAATAAGCTAAAATTGTTTAATAAGTTATTTTGCCAAACACCCTTAAAGGATTTTGTGATTACTTGCCAGGATGGAAGCATCCTCCGGAGGCGTTGATATACGGCCATTTCAGCCTGGTGAAACACGTCCTGATCCGACCATAGACATTCCTCCGAGTGAGGATCCAACTACAACAAAACCTGTTGAGTCAGACGATTCTTCATCTTCAGCCAACATAGTTCCACACTTAAGCAAGGTCTAATCTAGTTCCTTTCTCGCCTAATGTCTGGTTCCTAAGATTTGAGTAATGGACTCGTTATTATAGTCGTAAATCGTAATAAAGCGGAAATAATTTTGTTCAGGTGCTTCCTGCTGTCATTCTGCTTTGCCAAATAATGTTGATTAGTGCAAAAAATTTTGGTTCAGGTGATTCCATCCAAAGCTGTCATTTTACTCGCTGACGCTCAGCCGAATACTTGTGGAGCAAAGGCTGCTGCTTGCGGACGATTGGCTTCTTTGTCAGAGGCCTCCGTTAAAGGTATTGCTTGCCTACTTTTGTTGTCAAGTAAATTTCTTTTCCACTTTTTAGCATTAGCGGATCGATGTAGTGGTTTGGAAGTGTTCAGGCCCGATCATAAAATGTAAATCATACTTAATGTTAAAAAAAAAACTTTTAAAATTGTTGAATATCTTAAGTAAAAAATGTCGTGGCCCCGACCCTCATGGTTAATAGTTTAGTATTCGGAGTCGTGGCCTTAAAGGTCTTCGACTTTTCGTCTCTCTCTCTCCACTTTCCTTCTAGTTTCAAGTTGATCGAGTAGTTTTCTTATTGTGCACGAGTCCATGACAAAGCCCGAGACAAAAATAAATATGGGATGGAGGGATTATCTCTGCGTATAGCTTTTTCTAAGCCGAGTCTTTGGCATGTCGTATGGCAGTTTACAGTGAGCACGGAGTTCCAGCATCTTTTAAGGCCCCTGCTGGCGTGGTTATCCCATTTGGCTCTATGGAATTGGCATTAGAGGCTAACCAATCCTTGAAAACGTACAACTCCTACATAGAACAAATAGAAACTGCCGAGGTTGCAGATGGAATCCTCGACAAGCTATGTGCCGAGCTTCAAGAACTGATATGTTCTCTACAGCCCTCGAAGGACGTTATTCAGTGTATCGAAGAAAATTTTCCGAGCACTGCACGTTTAATTGTCCGTTCTAGTGCTAATGTAGAGGATTTGGCTGGAATGTCAGCAGCTGGGCTCTATGAGTCTATTCCAAACGTTAGCCCGTCGAACCCAACAGTCTTTGGCCGAGCTGTAAGTAGAGTTTGGGCTTCATTATACACACGACGAGCAGTTCTCAGTCGACGGGCTGCCGGGATATCCCTAAACAAAGCTCAAATGGCAGTTTTAATTCAAGAAATGCTTTCTCCAGATTTGTCATTTGTACTTCATACTCTAGCCCCAACCGACAACGACAGAAATGTGGTTGAAGCCGAGATTGCTCCTGGTCTCGGTGAAACATTAGCCTCGGGCACCAGAGGCACTCCATGGCGCCTATCTGCCGGGAAATTTGATGGGTCTGTGAAGACGTTAGCATTCGCAAACTTCAGCGAAGAGATGCTAGTGGGCAGAACAGGGCCTGCCGATGGTGAAGTTATTCGCTTGACGGTAGATTACAGCAAGAAACCGCTGACTGTTGATCCTATTTTCCGAAGGCAACTGGGTCAGCGCCTATGTGCCGTGGGATTTTTCCTCGAAAGAAAATTCGGAAGTCCTCAGGACGTTGAAGGATGCCTCGTTGGTAAAGACGTTTACATTGTTCAGACACGGCCGCAACCTCATTAAGCCGGACATAACTACTACACCATCTTTATAATAAATCACCCTTTATTCTGTAAATTTCAGAATCTCCATCAACAGAACTGACGTTTTTGTGGCAATAAAATTTCCATTTTCTCATTATTGTTAATAAAAGTGTTATTATATATAAAATATATATTCTGGGATCTCAACCATCAACTTAAACTTTTGGTTGAGTTGGTTCCTTGACATAACAATCCTAGGACCTTAACCATCAGTTTAAGCTTTTGGTTGAGTTGATTTCTTGACATGGTATCAAAAGCCAACGTGACAAGAGGTCACGGGTTCGATCTCATCCACCTTTCATTTAAAATGGAATATTTAGCGCCAAGTATGAGAGGACAATAAAATATTACGTAGAATGAGACCTCAAACATTAACGCAAGCTTTTGGTTGAGTTAGTTTATTGACAAAAAGCACCGGGAAGGAAAAAAAAAACATTAAATAGATTGTCGTAACACTCCTAATGCTGTTAAATTGCTCTTCCTCCTAAACGAGATAAGAGACTAGAAAGGGTTGGATGTACGCAGTCTTATCTTCGTATCTTTGGCATATATCAGTTTTTTTTTCATTTTCATTTTTAACTTAACTTTACATTTGATTATATAAAAATAGCTTTTTTTTAAAAAAATTCTTTAGGATTTATAGGATGTTTGGTCCACAAACCAGGCTGTTGATTTCCTACATTCATGCGTCCTGTCTGATCAAATTCCGGGTTTTTTTAGGCTTGGTTATTATTCTTCCTGGGCACTTTTTCTAGCAAACAAACGATTCCTTCTAAATATTACCCATTGATTTTTTTAAATGAACCTCATCGAGTTTATATTGAGTCAACTCTCTTATATCAGTCTTGTAATATACAACTTTAATAACAAATTTATCATAAACTGATGTATCGAAATGAGTTGGTTATGTGATCCTGACTCGTAATAGGCCACTTGAGAGTTGACACTAATCTCAAAAAGGAAAACTCAGTAAAAATGCAACGAAAATTTATAAAAAAATAAAATAATTAACCGACTATTATATATATATATATATATATATATATATATATATATATATATAATAGATGAAATTCCTTCTTATCCTTCTTATTTTCAAATTCCTTCCTATTAGATCCTAAATCTATATATATATATATATATATAGATCGACCATTCTATATATTGTGGAAGATGCTGTAGCCATATGTAAGTTCTACCACCACCAATTCAATATTTAGGTGTGATTTGAATGCGCATCATTTTACTACATAAATCCAATGAATGTTCGCCTATTAAGTTATGACAAGTCGGCGGTGCCTGATATGGACCTAGCAAAATATATATAGTAGTATTAAAATAATCGGATACTAACTATTTCATTTTAATAAGATTACATTTAAAAAGAGTAAATAAGATTTGAAAGTATGATTGTATTTTGATATATTAAAGAATAAACTTAATTAAAATACAAAATTTTTGAGATTATTTTTATATATTCAGGGTTCAAATTGTCAAGGTTCAAACTGAATGTTCGCCTATGAGATGTTCAGTTGAACGGTTGTATAAACTTAACTCACACTAAAATACTTCACATTAATTTTAATATTTAATCATTTTCTACTCAAATCACTTGATTTTGCTTTTTATAAGACAGTACATATATATTGTTCTTGATTTTAAATGTAAATTAAATCCATAAAATATTTTTATTTTTTTCAATGTCGTTAATTTTATGTTGTTTGGTTTAGTATATCTATTAGTGTTTTTTATAATTAATAATCAGTGTTTTGGGATAAATAAAAGAGTTCGTCCAAGAAAAAGAAATAACATGTGGAAGACATGAAAAGCCTATATTCTAGGGTTGGAGAAATTAAATTTCTTTGTTATTTATTATGGCTTAATCTTCTTGTAGCAATTAATTACTATAAAGTATAACAATTTTATACTCAACCAAGTACCACTCCCACTTAATTATTTATTTATTAATTAACAATAAATGTATTGAAAGCAATTTGTCACAAACCATTATGGACATTACAATTCATACACAAATATATTTTTAAATTACCAAAAATAAATATTTTATTTTTAAAAATTATTGTTTGAGAGGTGAGTGACTTAAAAAAAAGGCCAAAAAAACTGAAAATGACTTGGAGATTATAGATGATTCCCCATTAAAAATTTAGGCTTACATGTTGAACTAGTAGAAAATCAAAATAAACCGAAAAAAGAAAAAGATTTCTTCGAGATGATCACCACTAAAACTAATCTATTGATGTTAGAGTATACTCCATATATCATGAGGCCTCAACCATCAGCTTAAGCTTTTGGTTAAGTTGGTTCCTTGATATGATATCAAAAGCCAACATGACAAGAGGTCAGGGTTCGAATTTCAACCACCCCTAAAGCGGAATATTTAGCACCAGGTATGAGGAGAGCTTGTGGTGCATCCACACTTCTAGTCTAAAGGACTCTCGTATGAGGGGATGTATTAGAGTATATATAACATATCCTGGGGTCTAAATCATCGTCTTAAACTTTTCTTTTAACATCAGTTTAATTACCTTAAATATGCTATAGTTATGATTAAAACCATTATAACACAAGCTACAAAAATATTGTCAAGACTAAATAAAATATTTCCTTGGGCATGCATTACAATTACAAGATGAAAGATACAAAAATGCAGATTGAGATAATCTATGATATCATTATGATAAAATTCCTCCCTTACCTTAATGCATTTTATTAAATTATAATTATAATTATACATTAATCATTGTCTTATAAACACTACAAAATGCATTTTAAAACTATATTTCTAAGTTCTAAGTTCCAAATCCCAACCACTTGTTTGGAATATTAATGCAAAAATGTAAGATTTCCAAATCCATTAAACATGTAAGATAATCAGAGGTTAGTAGAGAGCACTTTTTTGTAGTTATAATTTATTTATTTTTTAATTTATTTATAAAGTGAAAAGTTTATGATGAGAAAATGGACCCCTCTTTTTAATATTTATTTAATATGGGGTTTAATTTGTATATCATAATTAGGGTCACTTAGTCACTGGTATGGTATCCTGTCATTAATCAATTACCATAATAATAAGGGAATTTGTAAATGGGTTTTTAGGTCTTGGGATTGCTACCTAATTAACTTTTCATTTTTCTTCAGCATTGTGTAAAAGTGATGTTGCTCTATAATTTTTTTTTTGAGTTAAAAAAAAAAACGCCTTTAGGGAGGTTTCAACCTAGGTCAATACAATTCACATAGCAAAATATCTATCAACTTAATCAATACATATATTAGTATCTATAAGCATATAATTTTATACTTAACTTGAATGTTGTCAGTTGATATCATTACCAACCCATAGATCCGCCCCTACATTCCACATTAAAATGAGGGGGCATAATCGAGATTCAAGCTTATGAACTTTCATCACGTTGGTTTCTTAATCCCATGTCAAAAGGCCACTCAAACAAAAGTTAATATAGCTTAGCAGAAATTATCGTGAATAATACAACTTTTTTTAAAATTTTTCTGCAATAAAACCAAGTTACCGACTATTGATTAACCATGAATAATACCAACTTAGGGGTATTTTCCTAGAATAATACCAATTTTAGTTTATTAACTTTAATTTACCAATTTTTTTGGTCTTATAATCACCTATAGTTATTTGATTTTTAAATGTTACAGATTTTCTAAGAAAATACCCCTTTAAGTTGATATTATTCATGGTTAATCAATAATTAATATTATTGTAGTTGGAAATGGTAATTTTTCCTATAGCTTATGTTTAAAACCTCACGATATATTATATTATTCTCTATCATGTTCGTTGATATGAAACTCATTTAAATTAAATGTGTGACTATAACAAATTTTCTCCTCCAATAATGTATTAAAAAAATATCATTATTAACAACAATTTATAGAAACAAAAAGTAGTTACTAAAGTATTTGTTTTCATGTTTGTTTCATTTAAATTTTTTCTTAAGTTAATTTTAGAGAGTTTTTAATGGTCCAAAGCAAGGTGGTTAATAAAACATTTTTTGTATTATAGTATATAGTAACATATAATTTTTGGTTGAGTTTATTTTTTAACATTGCAAACACTACAAAAAAAAAATCAATTTACCAACGAGCATTTTCATTGGTACTTTGTAGGTGCAGGCTCTTTACCAACAAGATACCAACAAATAGAGTTTAAACTCAAATATGAAAAAATAATATATAACATATACATCCACACTTCTGATCTAAACATCGTGTGAGAAGGCGTAATAGAGTATTACTTTTGGCTATTACCTTTAATTCAAAGCTACCATATTTGCCACTTTTGAAACCCACATAGCATATGCTTTCATCATGACCATAACTTGCTCAAATAAATAAACTAATACTTTCTCATTCCCATAAATACAACCCAACTTCAACATTAAGCACCATACTAACTACCAAAACAAATTTATATTTCTCCTATAGTTTTGTAGTGTTTTAAGAACACAAAAAAAAAAAAAAAATTATGTCAGCTGTAGTAGGAAGTGTGAGTAGTCCATCCCAAAATGCAGGAATAATTCTATCTTCTAATCTAAAAAAAGAAGCTGAGAAAAAGAATGATAAGATTAGTGCTGATTTTTGCAAGGATTTGATTAAAGAAATGAAAAAGAAATCTGATGATATTGAAGAAAAAAATGATGAACAGATAATTAAGAAGGATGATCATAAGGTATGATATAATAATATATTAATGTTAAATTTTAATTAAATATCAAATAATAATTATTTTAATTCTGAAGTTAATAATTTCATTTTTTTTTTTTGTTATTTTGTAGGGTGATGAAAGTTCAAGCAAACAAAATCAACTTCTTATAAGAAATATTGGCCTTTCAGCTGAAGGTAGCCTTCTGTCTCTAAAAGTTTCTTCTATAAGAGGTTCTGAGTATATTTAACATATTTGACGTACAGGCCCTAAAAATAGGGGACTTAATATAATGTCAATGTATATGTTAAGTATTTAAAGATACAAATTTATTAGAAAAATATTAGAGTTATTAAAATTACAAAGGACCTTTGAAAAGTTTATCAATTTTTTCTCCGCCCTTAATTTGTCGATATTAAAATATTTCAATTCCGTTAACAGAATCTTAAACATTAAAGTTTATAATAATACATAATCTTAAATTCGTGTCAATGTATAAAATTTTAATTATATAATTTTTATGAAACGCTTTTAAAAATATTACTAATAAAACTTTAAATACACTTTGAAAACTAGCTAAAAATTGAGAAACTTTCAAAAACAGTGAGATATCATTAATAAATGGGGTGTGATCATATATGAAAAGTCAGGTATTAAGTTTAAACATCGATTATATATTATTTTGTTCATCTATATATATTTATGTATTTTTGTTTTATTTTAATAGCTGTTACACTCTTATATTTTACGATATTTAATGTGTAATTTTAAATGTTTAATGAAAAATAATACAGAGAAGAAATTAAGGCCAGAAGTAAAGATATTGAGGCTGAATATATATTCTCCAGATCGAGCTGATGTAGTGCTGCCAATTCCATTTCCAAGTACAACTTCTAAGGACACACTTTTTACTCTTAAAGAAGGAAGCAAATACCGAATCACATTCCATTTTTCTGTATCTCAAAATATTGTTAAAAACTTCTCTAGTGTTTATTCTGTTTGGAAAGCTGGAGTTAGAGGTAAATTATATTAATTAATACGAAAAATTATATTAATAATCCAACCATTTACTAATCTGTTACGAATAATTCCACATTTGGATTATTTTCTAATAATTCAACCTTTGTGATTAATTTGCCAACAACATACCTTATTACTAATAATAGGTAATAATAGGATATGCTACTAGCAAACTAAAATAAAGGTTGGATTATTCACAGGGAACTAAGGGCAAACGTTAAATTATTAAAAAATAATAAAAAAATTAGATTATTCACAGCGGATAAGCAAAAGGTTGGATTATTAATGTCAATTTTTTCTAACTAATACCACGTACTTATATATAAATTATGTTATGGGAACATAAATTTGCAGTGCGGCAAACAACGAAGTTGATAGGTACATTTAGCCCACAAGAAGAGGAATATATACACGAATCAGATAAAGGTGTTACTCCTTCTGGTTTCTTTGCTAGGGGTTCATTCTTCATTCGATGGAAGGTAATTAATTCAACTTTTCTTAGTCCGTGATAATTCGTTGCATAATTATTTTGTGGGTCCACTCGTGTGGATACACTCACGGAGTGCCTATAGACTTAGACCAATAAATCATGGTAATAAATATTGACTTGCATACGTACACTAACTTATTGAACTTTATTTTTTTCCAAATTATTTATCGTATTATTTAGTAGGATTATTGATAAAGTATTATATGCAAGTCAACAACTTACTATTTTAGTGATGTGGAATCTCTCTCACATTCACATAATATAAAGCATTTACAGCAGTCTTCAACCTTTAGATCAACCATATATAAATCTCAATTTAAACTATGTTTTAATAAATTTAACATAATTAAAATTAGTTATCAACCTCAATCGGCTATAATTGATTTTTATTAAAAGACTAATTCTATCGATACGTTAGAGCATCTACCACTTTAATTCCTCAGGAGCAATTTGAGTATAATTTTTATTGATCTTTCTCTTTTCTTTAGTCTATCCCGAGTGGCGGATCTAAGATTTAGAGTTCCCTGGGGCACCAATGAATGGATGAAATTAGCTAGTATGAGCAGCATATAGCGTCTTTGTGAAATAGTCTCTTAAACTAGGAAAAATGTTTAATAGCAAACAATTCCTCAACAAAACAGATAAGAGGGAGCTGGGAGGGATAGTCAACCGCTCACTTGAGATTCATATTAATCAATCGAAAAAGTCAACCGTAGTGTTTTGTTATTCAGTCAACCTGAATCTTGACTTCACCTAAAATATAGCATTTATAAATTGAATTAAGCAACAAAGTCAAATCTATCTACCCCAAACCAAGACTCACGACTTTAGATTTGCATTCTAGCTTTACAGTAATTCACGTGAGATTCTAACCAAATACCTAAAAACATAATCTGCAACTCCCATTTCTAACTTCTAAAGAATCCATACTTTTCTGTTAATCTGTGTACTTGGTTTGTTATTTAGTTCACATAGCCTGAATGAACATCAAGTTCTGAGACACAGTGATTTCGCAATTTTAACTTAAATCAAACTAAGATGACGTTGTTATCAGATATCAAAAAACACTAATATGCAATAAGAATCAAGATTAAGAATAAAGATTAGAACAACAAGATTGAGAATATAAGATTAATATTAAAATTAAAGATTATAACATAAAAATTAGAGGATTAAGATCAAGATTAAGAGTGAAAATACCTAAAAAAAATCAAAATTTTAAACATAAAAGTTAAAATTAAGATTAGAAAAAAAAATGTCGAAAAAATTCCCTCCGAGGCACGTGCCCCGTGGGGCCCATACACCCTGCCCGTCGTGTAAGCCAATGAAAATATTGACTAGACATGACGCATGAGCCTATTTATTTGATTTTAATTTATACTTTTTAAAAATTTTGTCCCTCCCGAGTAGGGGTATATTTTGATTAATACGTAATTCTACCTAATTTTGGTGTATATATATAAGTGCAGTTTGTGGATGATGATGGCAATTGTTACTTAGATACCAATTACTATTTTGACATCAGAAAGGACTGGGGAGCTAGAGAAAAGTGCTAAAATAATTAGCATTATAATTTAATTAAATGTAAAATGTACCTTTTCATATTTTCTACTCATGTATTTTTACAAGAATGAATAATTGCAAATTCCTAGATTTGCATGCTTAATTTGGTCTATCTATTCACTTGTGAGTATAATATTATGTCTAGTTTGTACTTAGTCATTACTAGAATTTTTCGTTTTTATCTCATGTATTCAAAAGCGCTTGTATGTGGAGCAAAAGGTTTGAGGTTCGACCTCTACTGAACGCAGGTATTAATTGGGGGTTCCTTGACTGCGCGCATCCTCTTTACTCTTTGATCTTTGGGGGGACGGATATGATTTGTCCGTATTTTTCAGGAAAAAGAAAAACCCTATACCTGGACCCTGCCTTGTGCGAGATACTAGGAGTGTCATTTATCTTTACCTTTGTATTGTATTGCTTTCCGGAATTCGATTTATCCAAATAACATAGAAACATAAGTATGTAAGCCCATTCATAATGCTTTTTCATTTTAGAAATCACATTAATTGAGTGCAACAAAAAGAAATTGTATAACACGGGCCTCATCAAACCGCAGTAAACTGCCCCAGAGACATTACAAGACTTTTCAGTTCACTTTGATTTTACTCGTAAATATTCGGAAAAACTTTCCACCAAGTACGATCTCACTCATGCACACTTTAAGCTCACCCATTTTAAGGTTTTCCCACACGAAGCACGCTTAAATACAGTGTTTTTAGTAAATAAGCTATCTTGAAAAGATGATGCACCTTGTTAATATGGGTAATTTATAAATTCATTTAAAGGTTAATCCGAGATCACTTTCTAACAAGATTCTCATACTACAATCAAATTGACATAAAAAAGCAAAAAAAATAAATTTCTATAAACAAAAAGTTTTATGGTCTAATAGAAACCTATGAACTTGGACTAGTGACAAAAAAGATCAATAGTTCCCATATACATTATACGTAGCACTAATCATTATATTACATCAAAATATTGGACATGATGATAAAGCATGGGATTGGAAATCACAACAATAATTTATAGCAAAACTGTTAAACAACCTTTTTAAAGCTTACTATGGTCTACAAAGAAATAAATACTTCTATATTTAGAGCAAATACTTGTAAATACTTATTTGACTTTTTATTTTACGTTATAAAGAGGGTACGAAGATTAAGAAATTGGGTTGGATAATTTTTTTATTTTTTTTTTGTTATTTTGTTAGTTACAGTGAAAATAAGAGAAAATGTCAAGGAATCAACTTAGTCAAAAGCTTAAGCTGATGGTTGAGGCCCCAGGATATTTTATATACTCTAACATACTCCCTCACACGAGAGCCCATTGGGTTAGAAGTGTGGATGCACATATGCGCTGAATAGAAAAAAATAAAAAAAATAAAGTGGTAAAATTATATTTCAAAATAATAGTAAAATAAATACATTAAAACAAATCAAAATAAAAATTAGACAAATTGATAATGATAGAAGGACTAGTAATTCCAACTCTTGCAACCTTTTCACTTTTGAGATCATTATGTCAATTGTCACAATCCAGCTATATTTTCCCCTTTTCGGTAAAAGTGGGGATATGGAGGAGAAAGGTAATAATATATTTATTAAAATGCATTTTAAATTGGTTAATTAAAATTAAGATTGGATAGCTTTTATGAACATGAAAATATGATTTTGAAACTTAGTTTGAGATGTGAGAAATTTTTTTCCTAAATAAAAGTAAAACTCAATTGAATTAAAATGAGTAGGTCAAAATTCAAATATATTGACCTATAACCTAAAAGAACATCAATTGAAAAATATAATAATATGTTTAAGTACGATCATAAATCAACTCATACTTTTTCATATTTGCTAAAAATTATGAGCTCCGTGTCTTTAAATTTGATATATTTTCAGTCAAATTTTTATTTTTGGAATCATTTATTTGGATCGAAACCTTAAATTTTAAGAATGGTCCATTAATTTGATATAGCATTTTTACTTCTAATGCTAAAAAGTTACAATCTTGAATCCATATTCTTTTTTTGAAAAAAATCTAATGCTAAAAAGTTACAATCTTGAATCCATTTATTTCAGATCCAACACTAAACTAAGGCGATTGGAATTGATCCAACCCAAAACCAATAAGACCGATCATTTTACTAGGCCTAATCTTACATGCAGGGTCGACATAAATATTCCATTTCATATAATAATAAGTTGATAAAAATATTGTTTTTGTACTTCTTTAAAAAAAAATTTGACTCAATATAAATTTTCTTAATTCATTTTCACCATGTCTAGTGCTTGTTAGAAAAACCTAAAACATTACAAAAATACATAATTGTGGCTTATCTTTTTTTAAACTAAGTCCTCTTACTGATGAATATAACAAAATCATGCTTGAAATTTGTAATGATGCACAACCTTAAAAATGCAAACAACATGTCACGCATCCATACATGATACATCATCATATTCATATAGCATGCAATTACAATAAATAAAAATTAATGGTCTAGAATTATTTCACTGTTAGAGCATGCAACAACATGTCAAATAATACAAATCATTCAATATTATAAATTTCAATGTGATGTCAATATCTCTTTAGTTGTATCTCCTTTTGCTTTTTGACCAAAGGTCACCTTTAAATTCAAGTTAACTCAAACAATTGTACTGAGACGGTCTTATTAAGAGATTCGCTTTATATATGAGTTAGTTAATCTATATTATATCTGATACATAATACGAGAATATCATAATAATCATCATTATCATCATACCCAGTGTATCCCTCTCATAGAAAACTATGTTCAGGGTCTGAGAGGGAAAAAAAAGGCAACCTCATACCCATAGAGGAAGAGTGCGCTCAAATAGTCCCCCGGCTCGAAAAAGGTCTTCAAAGAGAGGGAAACATGTAACTTACAAATAGAATAAATATAATACGTACATAATATGAGAATATGAACTCCTTATTTAAGGTCGTCTCACTGAGAAACGGTCTCTCACAATAGTAGAAAAAAATTCATAATAGTGATCTTGAAAATGTTTAATACCCTTACGCCTGATTTGTTTACTAACAGTCGATTTGATGGTCAATATAAATAGTATATATGTCATTTAATATCTTGTTTGTATTTTAATGACTACACTTTCAGTTATTTTCATACTATTCAATGTATTATTTTAATATTAAATACCACTTTCGTTCCATTTTACTTGCAACACTTGTCAATTTTAGAAGTTTCATATTACTTACAACATTACTATTTTTGGAAAATAATCTACTTATTTTATCCTCACTTTATTCCTACCCCACTATCACCATCAATCATACATCATCCCATTATTTAATATACCCATTAGTCACAACCACTATCTACTTAAAATATATTTTTTTTTATTTCTACCCTACATATCACCATCAATCATACATCATCCTACTTTTACCATACTGATTTAACGACCCTTAATAAACGTGCTAAAGCCAATGGTGCAACTAAAATGGAACGGAGGAAGTATCTTTAAGTATGCATAATAAAAAGTTATAAAAAGTTGATAAAACTAAAATAGATCAAGACGAATTAGCAAGATAAACAAAATTTAGCATCGTATCTTATTAATTTGATTTGTCTTAATACATAATTCACTAATTTATTATATCAACCTTTCATAAATTTTTACTATCATATTTGAAAACATTTTTAATATATATCAAATAACTTAAAAACTAAAAGTGTGAGTAATTGGAAGTGAGTATTTGATAAAAAAAAAATTTTTTTTAAAAAACAACCGCCTCCCTCTCCTCTCTCTAAAAAAACACTAATATATCTAGTTGGTTTGGAGTTATCATTAATCTTTTGGTTGATGGTATGTCCTTAAATTATTCATTTTAATCTTTTTGAGTAAGATTAAAATAAATTTTGTCCTCTCCCTATAGGAGAATTGTTCTACCCATTATATTGGGTTGATTCTACCCATATATTGGGTTTTGATGTCTCTTTTTGTGAGAGTTTGGAATTATAAAGTTTGGTTTGTAATTGACTTGTTAGTGAGATTAATGCAATAATGCAGCAGAAACCAAAATTGCAGTTACCATCAACTACATCAAATTCAATTATATCTCAAGACCACAAAAGATCGAAATACCCCCTCGTAAAAGATTGTGTTAAACGGCGATGTGAAAGAGGATATTCAGAATTGTCAGCATATACAACGATCGTAGTTTTGTTAATTTTGAATTATCTTTGGTTAAAGTTGTTATATACTTGCTAATTTTTATCTCGGATGTAGATTCGTATGACTCTTTATTAATGAATCAGGTATTACTAAAAAAATTAAAGAAAACCAAAAACATATTTAATAATACACCCGAAAAATGCTGAAAGGAACAATAAAAGTAGAGTATTAAGATAACAAGCAGTTATTAATAATATATGATGCTTTTATTTTGTTGGATGCCAATGTCATACTTTGGGAAAACATTTTATAGTAATTTTTATTAAAATGTCCAGAAATTACTCAAAATTGTACCAACTTCATTCTTATTAGTTTCCCTGTACCAACTAAACCACCAAATACGAGTACAATCAGAATCTTTGTACAAAAGAAATACTCAAAAGTTTTCAAAACAAATCATATTTATTCGAATTTGTAACTATATTCAATTTAAACCTAAAATTAAAATAGATTTATAATTATGTGAAAATTAATGTGGTCGCAAGGCCTAATACATTTTACGAAATTGGCCAAATGACCGAAATGATCACCTATATATATATACCGCAAAGATATAATCTTTTTGTTCTCATTTGATAATTTCACCGGAAAATATTATGTTTGAAGAGATATAAAGTTATAAACTTGTACATGATTTTTCGTAAATATCTACAAGTTAAACATATTCATGTAAGATCATAGTGAATTCGTCTTGAAGTAGAAAGTTTTATTATGAAATTTTATATTTTTTTATAAAGTTATTAATAGACAAGACATGATTTGAAAAATAAAATTGTGAAAAAATACACGTAAACATCAAATAAAACTAGACCGAGTAATAGTTTGAATTCTCGCAAATAAAGAGACCAAACAAAATACAAAAAAATATCATCATCATCGTATCCAGTGTGTATCGAGAAAACTATGAACAGGATATGGGAGGAAAGGACGACAGCAAGTCATTCCCATAAAGGAGAGTGCGGCTAAAAGGAGTCCCCGACTTGAGAAAAAATACAAAATATATAATTACAAAAAAAGCCATGTTTTCAAGGTTGTCAGGATCTGGATTCTACGTAGGAACGTTGAGGGGTAGAATCGAAATCGGTAGAATTGGATCGTAGGATCGTGTGATCCTACAAATATGCATTAATATGCTTTAGATGACTAATTTTCAATTGTATTTGTTCTTTTTTTTAGTTTTAAGGTTTAAATTTATACTTATTTGACTTCAATTAATAAGTTTTGTAAAAGAATACCTTATAAGATGGTAAAAGAAAACTTGAATTTTGGTCATATTAATTAATACTCCCTCCGTCCCATTCTTATTGTCCACTTTTCCTTATTTGGTTATCCCATTCTAATGTCCACTTTGTATTTTTAGCAAAGATTTTTTACCTAAATACCCCCAACTATCCCAACTTATATTATTTAAAATACCCCACCTACCACCTTTTCAATTATTATAATCACTTAAATACCCCAACTACCACTTTTACGATTATTATAATCACTTAAAATACCCCACTACCATTTTTCTTAATTTGCGTGCCCACTCAAAAGTGGACAATAAGAATGGGACGGAGGGAGTATAATTGTTTAGATATATACATAAGTAAAATCTGGATTATATAAAAAAATTTACAATAGAAATGACCCTTATAGGATCGAATCGCAAGATCGTAGGATCGTAGAATCGTGTTATATATGATCCTACCACTTAAATCCTGAAGCTATGTAGGATCATACGATTCTATCGATATTAAGATCCTACCTACGAACTGGATCGATCGCCTAATTTTAAATTGTAGAATCGTTGATCAGGATTGAGATTCTGATAACCATGAATGTTTTAGTAACAAAAATATAGAACTCTTGATAATTAATTACTTGTTCTCATGGTTTCATTAAATTGCCTACACTCTTAGGAATGGGCTGTTTAGGATATAGTTTCAATCAAATTAATTAACTTTGTTTGAAATAATAAAGGATATTAGGGCCTAGGGACGTGTATCGTGATTAATCAACTTTATTAATTTTAGTCTCCCTTGTAAGATTGTTAAGTAATTATGGCTAATACACTCATAGGATGCAATTTCCATTCAGATTTCGAAAAGGGCTGATAATATGTAGAACCCATTATATTGGCTATTTATCTATGGTTATGTTGGTTGTTGGTTGGTTCAATTAATTTGTTTGACGAATTTAAAGCATTGATTTATGAGCTATTTTTATGAGATACCGTCTTTCAGTGAGACGACCTCAAATAAGAAGACTATATTCACATAATTTGTATGAAATGAGCTATTTAAACTATTTTTAGCAATCATAAATTCTACTAAAGCAATAGAAGAATGTGACAAGTGCTACAATTTTAAACTTATTTTCCCGCCTAATTTTACTTAAGTTATTCTAGGTAGTTTTTTAAATTTAATTTTATTCCATTGATTTGCTTAATTAATTTAACCTATATTTGATTTTGCCTCATATGTTTTTTCATTAATGTTTCTTTTCTCTTCTACAACAATTTTAATGTCCAATTTTTTTCTCATATGTTTTTCCAAAGATTCTTATGATTTCGTGCTTAGCACGGGTATGTACCTAGTCTCATATAACAATTTACGTTGATTTATTCAAATGTTAAGTTTGTTATACTTTTAAATGTTAAGTTTGTTATACTTTTGGTCAAAATTTAGTTGTTGATAAGCCCAGCCCAATAAAGAGGATAAGTAGGTATGATTGTGTGATCTTTAAAGCCCAGCCCAGCCCAGTGGATAAGTAGGTATGATTGTGGGTAGAATCGAAATCGGTAGAATTGGATCTAGGCCCTAGGGAGAAAGCAACGTGTGGGCATTCAAAACCTTCATTTTGTAAGTTAACTTACTCGAGCAAAGGAGGCCTTTATGGTCCTCAACTTCTTCCTTAATGTTAGGTTTTTTAATGAGCAGTTATTCATAATTCTCAGACAGTCTCATCGTAAAACAATGTTAATTTATAAAAATATAATTTTGAAACAGTTTGATTATTATGAGGAATGTTACGGCGCATTGGTATAGCCGTTATTAAACTATGGAAATGTTAATGAAAAAATATTGTAAATCTTCACCGAATAAATGTGAATTTTTTTTTCACCTCCACCTCCAACTCGTACTCAAATTTTAAGTCCTTCAACTTTGCTCTGATTCATATTCTCAAACTTTTGGCTGAGTGAGATTATGACAACTTTTTTTACGAACGATCAAGTTTGTTTATGCGTACATTACATAGATTCATAAAAATAATGGTAACGAGAAACAATGAGCAAATAATTTTTTTTACTATAAAATTTTCAAATTCATGGGAATGATATGATACATTTCACAAAAATTAAAACTATAAATTATTTTTACTACCACCAATTAGTATCAACAAGCAAAAATAGCCGCACTATTTTATATTACAACTTCCACAATAGTTATAGTATGTTGAAATTAAATTTACAAAAATAATTAAAACATGAAAAGTAAATTATATGTAAGGAAGCTTGGAACTTTTTATATTTTTTGTTTTATTGAAAGAGAAGGCCAAATATATCCCAACAAAGCAAAAAAAAATAGTGAAAATGACAAACAAAAAACAAAACAAACAAAAAAAACTAAAAACAAGATACTAACTAAATCCAATTCCAATAAAACAAAACACTTGAAATTTAACCCGCTCGGCATAGCAGTTTAAGTAATTGTTACGATTTATTTTATTGTCAGTATAAATGATAGAAATGGTAATAGAAATTTAGCATAATTTTAATGAAAAAATCTCTTAACAAGTTTAATAGTCATATCTTTTCGACTGCGATGATCTTATTTTCTTTACAAAATTTACTCCAATTACCATTTGACATGTAGTACTATAATATGGTAATAAAAAAATTTATAATTAAAATTTATTACCATAGAAATAACATAATATATATCACAAAATTTTGGTACTAATTACTAAACACCATTTTACATACTTCTATAATGAAATAATGTAGGTAGCTAGTACATACTAGCCTAGAGTTGAAGACAAGATCACCGATTTAAATAAGACTCTCTCTTGAAAGACCGTCTATACTATAGACGTCTCTCAAGAGCCCAGCCCATAGCTCCCTTTTAACTTACAAAACTACCAAATAATGTTTTTTTAATTTATCAATTGGGTCAACCCCAAAACTTGAGACGTCTATTGTATAGACGGTCTCAAGTAAGAATTTGTGATTTAAATTTGAAGGACGTACGATTGAGATAGAATTGTTGAACATTTAGTGTCTAATAATCCTAAGTTTATAATCACTAAGTACTACTAAAATAGTGGGACAATATGTATTAAATTACGTGGTTCAAAAGGAGTTCAAAGGATAGGACAAAATGGAAACAAGGAAAACCAAGTCAGCACAAAAAGCCGACTCGGCTTTCCTTGGTTTGGAACTAAAGCCGACTCGGCTTTAGTTTCTGGAAAATAGGTTTTGTCCAGAAGGAAAAGCCGAGTCTGCTTTCCTTGGTGTGGGTATGACCGCCGGCTCGGCGGTTTTTGCTGTTATGACCGTTGGTCTTTTTCCCGTTTCTTTGAGTAATTACTTTGGATTCCTGTACTTATAACTCATTGATTTCTGGAGTTATAAGGGAGTATTAAGAAGAATAATACTCATGAATGTCATGGATTTATGGCATTAAATTGGATGATCATCAATTTGATCATTAAGGGTGATTATTGTGCCATGACCCTTAAGCTATACTCTTGTAGTATAAATAGGATCTTGGTGATGAGTTGAAGACACACCTTTCTGAAATTCCTCTACTCTTATTCTCATTTACTTGTGCTTTGTCAAGAGAGTAATTAACTTTTGATTAAGGCTTCCAATTCTTATAATTTCCAAACATATTGTTATTAAGTGGTATACTCTAAGTACTAAGAGTATATTGTGTTGTTTGTATCTCGTTGTGAATTTCCAAGCTTCAACCCAAGTACTTTTGTGGGGGAAATATCACAAAAGGAAAGTGATCACACGCCTACAACAAGTATCGGGTTTCCGGGTAACGGTTGTCGTTACAAAGCAATCTTCAAGTAAATTAGTTTTGTTATTTGTAATTTCTTTTTTATCATCAACAAAGGGTTAAATACAAATTCCCTTTTGTAATTTGTATTTTGCATTATTAAGCTTTTAATAAGAATAAGTGTATTAATTGATTATAACTAAACACTACTTTTTGAAAGAGGAAGATCATTACTCATAACTCATAAGCAAACAAAGAGCAAGAATTAATACTTACAACCTTCTTCACGCAACCACACATGCATTATTAGTTGTTACACAAGTCTCACCAATCATAAGAGATGGTGTTAAAGGATGGAAATAGAGGTGTTCAAAACAGACCCGATGATTCGATAGACACCCGACTTTATAACTGAACCCGATTTGACTTGACAATGGATCTACAATTATGTAAAAATCAATGTGAACACAAAACTCGATTTTGAACCGACCCAAAACACCTGACCCGAAATCAACCCGATGACCCGAATGAACACCTCTAGAGGGAAACTTCATCTTTCATGTTCGTGCAACGCATTCTGTCTAGTGATTGAAAGCTTTTTTTCATCTCTGTGATTACGGTTTGATTTTCAACATTTAAAGGATGTTGAAGTGTCCATGTGTTACCCACATGTGAGTTGTCCCACATCGGAGAAAGAGAAGAGTATGCATCACTTTATATATTCAAGGAGAAACTCCTACTATTACCAATTGGTTTTAGTAGTGAACCTTCTTTGGGTTTATGAGTGGGCTACTTCTTCTCCTCCTTGTTTGGATTGCCCAGGCCTATTTTCCAAATTCTATCAAAGGATATATTGAAAGATCAATTAATTCCTCTCTCCCACTTGTGCGTAAGAAATTCTTTAACTTAAAATAAAAATAAAAAAATTTAAATTTTTTTTTTACGTTCTATGACTATTTATCTAAATGTAAAGTTTATTTTGTTGATTTATAGCCATAAGAGTAAGACAAAAATTAAATAAGTTATAAGTGGAGAAAAAATAATATATAAATAAAATTAAATTAGAGATCGTATTATTGTAAAAAATAAAAACGTAGCAAATAAATTATAGGGATGATTAAAAATATATGAAATGAGTTCCAAAATCATAATAATAGAAGGGGTGCTTTTTAAGGTTAGTAAAATAACATAATTGATACATCTGAATTTTATTGTTTTGAAAAGTTTAGTGGAAATTAAGTAAATAAGGAGAAAAAGTTTTAAAAAAACAAGGAAGGTGAATAATGATATTGAAAGAATTAAAATGTGGCTATATTGTCAAAATAAAAATATAACAATCAATGAAACATCCAAAAATTAAAAAAAAAAATAGGAAAGTGAATAGTATGGAAAAAAGCTAATGAAAAAGTCGGTATTGAGTCGATTTCAGATCATCATATGTTTCGGATCGGTTTTAAATTATATCTTGTGTCCACTATGGTGTTTATATAGTTATAAATCAATTTTGAAGTCGATTCAAAGTCAAGTTTGGTTATAAAATCAAATAAATGTCAAATCATCGAGTCTGTTTTGAACAACCTTATAGTTAAAGTGGTACAAGTTGATGCACCAACCCAAAAGAATGTCACAAGCTCTTAAGACGGGACAAATCTAAAATACTACTAGAATATAATGGACTGAACACTTTTTTTTATACACTTGTACAAAATCAACACAATTATTACATTTTTTATGTGTTTTGTTACAAAATAAAAAATAATCAAATTTATAATCAAATGATCCACGCCGCACTACAACATAATTTGCTTTTAGTTGGATATATTTAGCGACATTTTTAAATGTCGCTATTTTAAATTTCTTATAATGTATATAGACTATATCGACATTTATTAGACCCTTTAGCAGTATAATAAAAAGTCACACTAAAACTTTTAGCGACATAGGATCTAGTAACATTTTTCACAAATGCCACTATAGACTATAGTGACAATTACATATGCCACTAAAGACCAAATAAAGTGTCACTAAATCACTTTATGGTGGAAACTTAAAATAAGATCCAATAATTATTACACTAAAAATATGAATTAGTGACATTTTTTTTAATGTCACTAAATCCAATGTCGCGAAAGATTCAATTTGTTGTAGTGACGAGACAAACTCATGCCTAGATCTAGTCCATCATTTATAGTAAAAAAAGGGGGATAAAAGAAGTAAAAATTAAAAAAGGAAAAATGATGAATAAAAGTATGATGTAATAAGGTCCCAATAAAAGGTGGTCACTAGCACATGGTTGGTTTGTTGAACGTAAATAGATGGGCAGGATTAGCTTCTTAAATCTCATATTCACAAGATGAATTCCACCACCAAAAATTAAAGCTTTACAGGTTGTTAGAAGCTAACTTAGACAGATGAACCAGTTATTTTATTTGCATATGACTTGAAAGGAACATCCATCATCTTGTACTTTGTACACAACAAAATATAGACCAATCGAATTCCTATCATTAATCTCTTCTCTCAAATTAATAGCTCGAGGTTACAAATGGGTGAGAATTAAAAAAAATGGGTAAAAGTGATAGAATTAATACGTGAATGAAGTGACAAAAAATAAGCCAAATGTAATGATAATTAAAGAAAGAATGTGAGTCATGGTCAAAAATAAAAATGAGAAAATTCAATATAGAGCAAACTGTTGAGTTGCCCCACAACGAAAAATAAAAAATGTTGTGCACATTTTATAAGTCATTGAAACCTTCTTCCCTTTATTAAATACTTCTATATGATTTTGGGAATTAGGGGTCTCCTTGGCTTATATATAGTGTGTGATTAATTCTTGTATTATTCTAATTGTATGCTGACATTAACAATTAGTACAACTAAATTTAATAGGAGTAATAAATTATTAAAGGAAGAATGCAATGGGGATATATTCTTGAAAAGGGGTCAATATTAATTTTTAGGATTTGGAGCTTAGATTATAACAGCCTGTAGATGTTAACAGTACATATATATGGGGCAGATTTTTATACCGTGTGGGAAGTTATTATATAGCTAACTTTGGTGCTTGCATGTGATGAACTTCTACTTTTTTCTTGATCAAGCCTTACAAATTGGTGGGGGGATGGGAAGAAATTAGTACTCTTATGATTTGTGACTATCTAAAATGATTAGAATGGGACAAATATAACTACGTCTGTTAAGAAGAAATTATGTTCAAATCTGCTAATTAAGATAATAACCTTAATCATTTGATTAAAGTCCTATAAAAATTCAATTGAGTGACTTATAAAACAAAATTTCGATAGCCGAGTTCAATTCAATTAATTTGAAACATTTTATATTTTAATATAAGAGTTTTTGGATGAAATATAGTACCAAGAAGAGATGAAGGGAGTATATATATATATATATATATATATATATATATATATATATATATATATATATATATATATATATATATATATATATATATATATATATATATATATATATATATATATATATATATATATATATATATATATATATATATATATATATATATATATATATATATATATATATATATATATATATATATATATATATATATATATATATATAAAATTTAAATCGATTATTTTTGATGCATTTTCTTTTTTAATATGAAAGCTTTTTAAATAAATTGTAACTAAATAAATGAGACATGAAAAATAATCTATTATGTCGCATGTGGTGAAGTTCTTCAACTTCTTTCTTGATCAAGCCCTACTAGCTAATTGGTGGGGGTTGTAGAAGTTGGTACTTGTATGATTTTTGGTGATCTCGAAAGAATAGAATGGGACAAAATAAGGCATGGTATAGAACATAACTATGTTTCTTTATTTTAGATCGTCTTAGTTATTTTGATATATTTTTTAAAGTAAGAGCTTTATGAAAATTGTAGCTAAATAAATGGTTTAGAATGAGTATATATTATCACATAGGTATGGTTTTTCAAATTTGTTGGAATTGAATTGAACTACACCTACTTTCATAAAAAATGAACTAAACCTAATTGAACAAAGTGAGAATGTGATCACATAATTGATCGAACTAATTATTTGATTTCAACTTGAAATAAGGTAGAAATATACTTAAAATATTGCAATTAAACTAATTTTTAAGTTCTTGTTTGGAGTGACTTCTATAACTAGGCGCAACTAGTAAATCATGTTTTTTTACCATTTCCCTTAAAAATGCATGTAACCATAAAGATATGAATATAATATAATTTTTAACATTTAATTTCCTATAATTGATAGTGAATTTAATTAATATATAAACATTGTCCATAATATATTCTCTCCACAAGATTGTAGAATGTTTGCAATCCTATTTTATCATTTATATTTATATAGGTTTTTATTTACTTTCTTACAATAGCGAAAAAAATTTTCATGTGTTGCAATTTTTTCCATTATATGCTGCAGTTTAGGCTCCAAACAAATGTGATAGCAACAAATCTACTTATTTGCTGCTTTGATTCAGTTAATATTTAATTTTCTAGAGAATACAAACTAAAAAATTCTACTATTGCACTTGTGATTGAAAAAGAAATAAGAGAAAAAGTTTCCATTAAAGATGAAAAGAAAAATTATTTTAATTGATTGATAAAAAAGGAGGATATTATGTATGTTACTCAAATGTCTTATTATTTTTCCTACAATTTCAATTTATGGAACTAAATACTATGTACTAGTAATGTATCTTTCTTAAGTTTCATAAAGGTTGTCCCCCACCTCATCCACCTCCATCCCTTAAAAATTATCAATCAATTAAGTTAAATAATCAAAAAGGATAGTTTGGGGCACTTTCTAGCCCTTACATTATCTATGTACCCTTCACTTTAAGGGAGGGGTCCTCTCCCTCTCTTTTATCCAATTAAGAAAAAAAGATACAAATTAATAATTGAAATTGCACATACAACCATCTAATTGGTACCTCCCCCATTCTTCTTACAAACAAACTTATAAATTAGCTTAAATGATCCACATTTCTATCCTTCCATTCATTCAAAATCTCTTCATCTAAAACAATCAAAAACCCTAATTCATCAATTTCATTATTATTTAAAAAAAGAATTAAAAAAATGCCATCAAAATTTTCAATCCCATTTAAAAAAATCCAAAACCCATCATCCTTAATTTCTCTACTTAAACAATCAAACCCTAATTATGACACTAACACTAAAAAATCAACTCCTAAACCCTCCTCTTCTAAAGGTGGCCTACTTAAAATGTTCAAACTTTTCCCCCTCCTTACCTCAGGGTGCAAAGTGGTGGCTCTACTAGCCAAATCCCACCACCTCCACCTCCGGCGGCCGATGATATCCGATCATGCAACCATCATAACCCTATTTGGCACGCGCCGAGGCCGAATAACCCTAGCCATACAAGAAAACCCTCATGGGATCCCTATCTTTATGGTTGAACTTCCTATACTTTCATCCACTTTCTACAAAGAAATGGGTTGTGATATTTTAAGGGTTGCCCTAGAAAGTGAGACTAAAACCCATAAAAAAAAACTTATGGAAGAATTTGTTTGGGCTATTTATTGTAATGGTAGAAAAATGGGATATTCTATTAGAAGAACACAATTTTCTGATGATGAAATACATGTTATGCAAATGCTTCGTGGTGTTTCGATGGGTGCTGGAGTTTTACCAGCACCCTCGTCGAAAAATAATGATCATGGTCATGGTCATGAACAACAACAACATCGTCATAGTCATTATGAACATAATAATCATAATCACTTTTATAACGATGATTATGATTATTATTATGATCATGACGATGAGCTGATTAAGATGGAGAAAGATGATAATGGTGATCAATTTACTTATTTAAGAGCAAGATTTGAAAGGGTTGTAGGGTCTAAGGATTCTGAGGCTTTGTATATGATTAATCCTGATCATTCTGATGGACCTGAGTTGAGTATTTTCTTTGTTAGAGGTTCATTTAAGTAGATGATATTTATTTTATGTTTGTGTTTATGTTAATTATTATTTTTGTTATTTAAGTATTTGTTACAATCTATATAAAAAAGATTCAAAGTTTTAAATGTTGATTAATATAATAAGAATTTTGATTAGTAAATATTGTAATAATATTTTAATTTGCTTTTTATTATTGTTTGCTCAGTTTAATTTGCTACATTTGTTATATGACACGTTACATATTATTTGATAGGATGGATAATTTAATGTATACTTTTCGTTAGTACAATACAAAAACTTTCATGGATGGGGGTACTTGATTAGATATGTTATGAAAGCTTATGATATACTTTCTCCTCACATAATATTTGCTACTGATTGTGATATATTGTGCGAGAAAATGTCACAATCAGTAGCAAGTATTATGAAACTAAGGAAGTAAGACTCAAAGAAATTTAATTGTCATTTCTTTTATTGTTAATATTTATTAATACTAAAAAAAGGTCAACATGAAAAAAAAGTAAAAAAGTAAATTTTTTTCATGTTGTTAGATTTAGGGGAACAATATATTTTCCCCAATTACACTGATAAAATTTCATGTCAATATGATATAGACATATAGTATAGTGTATATCATCTATTTTACAACATTAATATAATGGGTCTAAGGAATAATGTATACCATCTTTATTTATTTTTGAGATTGTGCTACAAAACTCATATATATATATATATATATATATATATATATATATATATATATATATATATATATATATATATATATATATATATATATATATATATATATATATATATACATATATAGATAGTATTGAGAGTTAGTATTCTTGGTAACGAATGTGAACTTAATAATATAGAGAGAGTTAGTATTGAGAGTTAGTATTCTTGGTAACGGATTCTCTTAGGACATATTTTAACAAGGATAAATTATAATAAATAATAAATTAGAACAATATAATTTGTCTTTTATTTTATTTTCTAATTTACTTTTTCAAATACTTTCTCTGATTTTTATTAGCTACTACAAATAGTGACATTTCTCCTCGCAAGATCTCACGTATTGTTATTTTTGTTAATTAACCCTCGGAACGAATTAGTTAGTATTTTATATTTTCTTATTAGTAATTATAAAATAATGATCATGAAATAAATGTTATGCAAATTAGTATTTTATACAGTAGAAGTATATATCGATAACCCCATGCTAATTTGTAAAGGAAAACCTAAATTAGGGCCCACTTTCCATATACTTGACAGCTCATCGAGATATTTCTGGCTCAACTAACTCGTTTTAGTTGGGTGAGAAAATTGGAGATTCATATCCTAAAATATCCAAACAATCAATATAGTTTATAGATATTTAATATTTTTATTCCGAATAAGGCTAAAGAAATTTTTATAAGTAGAGAAACAAATTCTAAGTAAAAGTTTTTATTAATCGCTAATTCAAATCTATAATTGTTTTTTGTTGTTATTATTATTATTTCTTGTATATTCAAATACAAGTTTGTTTGCAAATTTTAATTTCTAGTTAAACTTTTTGTTTATCCATCTCTTTTTAAGCTTTAATCACATATGTAGCTTTTAGATTCTATTATCATTAATATATTATAATGTTAATGTATTTGCAGATTAAATTAGATTTACAAATGTAAGTTGTGATTCAATTACTTAAGATCCTTAGTAAGAATTAAAGTAGAATGTAAATATAAATTAAGTCTTATTTTAATTAAAATATAATATTATATATATATATATATATATATATATATATATATATATATATATATATATATATATATATATATATATATATATATATATATATATATATATATATATATATATATATATATATATATATATATATATATATATATATATATATATATATATATATATATATATATATATATATATATATATATATATATATATATATATATATATATATTTTGGATCAAATGAGAGGTCCAAAATGAGAAGGGTGAGAAGGAATCTCATCCGTCAGATCAAATATCAATGGTCGGATTAGTTAAGCTCCTTGCACGTTCATTGCTCTTCAGCAGTTCACATATTTTTTTTTTAATTAATGAACTTTTTAAAATAAACATAGTAACCTTTAATCATAACATAGTATCATTTTCTAAAAACATAGTAACCTTAAATCATAACATAAAATGGAAAAGAAGATCGACGAGAAAGATGATTTTCATCCGTTAGATTTTCATAAGATCAATGGCTATAAATTCTTCTCATCCTTCCATTTGGGCCTTCTCGATGGATTCTCCCTATATATATATATATATATATATATATATATATATATATATATATATATATATATATATATATATATATATGGAATTTGGGTTAATTTTCATTCTTTTTTCTAAGGGCTGGGCCGGTTCTATAAGGGGGCACAAAAGGGGTCTATGCTCCGGATTCATCCATAAATTAGAAAAAAGACGTTTTAATTATTTAATAGTTAGAGATCTATATTAGTATATTTAATAATTAAAAGCCCATAATTAAACTTTCGCCTCAAACCTCTTAAATTTGTTACTCACCCTGATTTTTCTCTAGCTCTCTTCCTTTTCTTAGCATATGGAACAAAAAATGGCTAGAAAGCAAGTGGCAGGCATATAGCATTTGGGGTGGCTGTGAAATTCAAGGTGCAACATAACAACAAATGTGGTTATGTATGTGTGTGTTCAATAATTGCTATATGTTTAGGGGAGTGTTATTATCATTGAAGGTTTAGAGATTATGAGATGTTCCTAATTAGAAATAATTAAATACCTAATTCAAATTAAATGCTAGAGTGATGGTTGAAAACACCTAAAATTAATGGTGAGAAATAATAACATGAATACATATTAAAGAGCTCGTATATTAAAATGAGACATTTAATAGAATAGGACTTAGGAGGGACTAGGGAGTATGAATGCTATCACTCCATATCATGGCTGTTGATTGACAAAGGAAAAATGGGCTACCGCACAGGGCCCTAAATTTTTTTAGGGTCTAAAAATGAAATTTTTTTATGTACAAGGTTAATATCAACTTGAATTAAACTTAGATTTAATTTACATTTTTTCTAAGTAATACTCCCTCCGTTTTCAAATGCTCTTTTCATTTGGAATATTTCACCCTGAGAATAGAGAAATTTGATTAATGTTTTTGACATACATTTAAAAGATAAAATATATTCATCTGAGATCTTGTTAGATTCGTCTTATGTATACTTTTTTAATATGTATTTTTATAATTTTTTATTTTGTGTATTTAGAAATATTGTGGTTGAAAACTATTTATTAAGGGCTTTTTTTTATTTTTCAATTTGTGACCAAAAATAAACAGGACAACCCTGCTCCATATACAAAGGCAAAGCCTTCCTTTGGCATGTTAGTGAGAGCCACAACCATATATTTCTTCCAATGCAAATATATATAGAGAGACCCTATTCCCTTTATGAGATGTTCAAAACATAAATAGAAGGTTCACGATGTAATCGGAATCACCTCTAACCGTAAATGATTGCCATTCTAACTATGATCCTTTTGTATTATATAGTATCAGCATACTTTTAGATAGGCATGTCAAACAAATCAGGTTGAGTCGGGTTCAAGTTTGGATCATATATAAACAAGTTAAAAAATTCTTGACCCAAACCCAACCCATTTAGTTAATTGGGTCGAAAATCACAACCTTGATCCGTCCTGCAACATATCAGGTTGACCTGATTTCGACCCAAATAACCCATTAATAATTTTTTGTTTTTGTTTTAAGGTTTTTAACGTTCATTAAATAAAATTTTTTACGTTTTGATTTTAACTTTATGATTTTTTGTTGTTTATTTTGTGTTTACTATGAAAAATAAGAAAATATTAAATGAACTATGTTTAGCTTATGCTTATTAATTTAACTTGAAATTAATATATTTAATTAAATGGGTTATACAGGCTTTTTTCAGGTTTAAAATTTTGATCTGAACCTAACCCATTTAATAAACATATCAGGTCGGGTCGACCCATTTAATTAATTGGGTCAAAATTCTTAACCTAAACTCACTTGTTTCGGGTTTGTTTCGGGTTAGGTTAGTAGGTCGGGTCAACTTTTGTCAGCCCTACTCTTAGAGCTTTCTTTTGATCTAAAAGGTGTACCCTATGCTTTTGATCCGCTAAGTTGTATATTCTTTATAATAAATTATTTTTTTTATTGAAAAAAAATAATATTCCACTTTAATTTTGATGTATATATCAATAATTTGCAATGTGTTAAAACTTATTCTCTAACTCACAACTTAAATGACTATTTTGAGTTCCATCAACGACTTTTCCCTTTTTCCTTCTCCCTTGTTTATAATTTGGTGGGTTGTAACTTTCAAAGCAAACTAAGAGGATTGTTTGTGGATGTTACTAGCTAATTTCCAATTACTTTTTTGTCACAAAATATGGTGAGAAAATTCATGGGCCCTTTAAATGAATGGTATTGAAAAGATAAGGGCAATGGATTGATTTAGTTAAAGGCATATAGTAAGTGGGAAAAGAAGAAAGAAAAAAAGGTAATATCAAAGTGTACTGTTAATGTTGGGGATTGCATGTGCTTCTCTGATCACTATTCACAACTAGAGGGGTTCATCGAGGCGGGTCACATTTTAACGGATCATTAGCGGGTCGGGTCGCTAACGGGTCTTTGTGTAAAAGGTCGGGTCGGATAGTTATAAAAATTGGATGTAAAAAAATATTTTACCACTTCTTTTATATTTTTATATGTAATTGTTATATTCATAGTTAAATTGACCTAACGGGCCATAAAGTATTAAAAAAATATATTTTATGAACTTTTAAAAAATGGGTCAAAGTGAATCGTATTTAAACGGACTTGACCTGCATCATCCCGTTTAACATTTGACCCGCCCCGCCCCGACCTGGCCCATCGAACACCTCTAGTCACTACCCTCCATCCCATTTGTTTTTGACCCAGAGACTAAGAAATTAAATAAATAGTTTTAAGTAGTGGGTTATTTAAAAATTAGAAATATAATATAAACGGTAAAAGTGGTGAGTTAAAAATAAAAATTAAGCATATTTATTAGGACGAACTAAAATGAAAATGGTACAAATTGTGTGGGACGGAGGAGTATATAGCATATCAACTTCTCTTTGCTCTTTTCTTATACTTCTACTTTATAATCAAATCTCAATAACACTTAAATTATGTTACGTACTCTTCATTGATGACAAGTGACTAGCTAGATGATTCCATGTCAATTTGAATTGCTGAGAAAACTATTGACAATCAACAGTCCATTACCCCATTTTATCACGTGGTTCCCACCTAGACGGAATTTATATAGTTTGAATTTATTAAAATTTATCAAACATTTTAGGCCAATTTATTATATACAAGGAGATGAAAGAGATTCTCTTGAACATTCATGAAATATACAAAAAAGTTTACATTCTCATAGAGTTTTTATAAAAATATTCAAACCTTATAAATTAGTTCGATATCCAGATAATAAAGTTCTAAAGTGGTTATCAATGAACAAACACTCTATTGTTCAAGCATGCTTGCCAAGAGTGAATATCGACCGATTAAGATACTTTCTCAATTCATTCAAATCAAGTTGTATGTATCCTTGGGTGTAATGTTGGATAATGATTCGGCAAACACAAATTCTTGTGAGAGACCATCTCTAATTGGGTTGACCCATTAGGGAAAATGTAGAGTAACACTATGTTTGGATAGCAAATTAGGAGAGAAAAGAAAGGAAGGGAAGGGGAAGGAAAGGAAGGGACAGGAAAAGGAGGAATAAGGAGGGAAAGTGTATATTGTTTGTTTAGAAGGGAAGGGAAGGGAAAAGGAAGGAAAGTGTTTTCCTTCCAAATCTTTCCTCTTTAGGAGAGATTATCTCCTTAACAAAATTTGTTCAAATTTTCCTTCCAAATCCCTTCCCTCCAATTTCCTTCCCTCCAAATTTGTTATCCAAACAAGAGACATCTCCTCCCTCCAAATCCCTCCCCTTCCTTTCCCTCCATTTTCTTCAATCCAAACACACCCTAAATGTAAGCAATAAGCTTTAATGGATTGGGCCTGAGAGACGTCTCTCAGAAAGACAGTCTCTCAGGAGACGCAAATGAGGATGAACCTTAACAAATACTATCGATAGTTTTCCTAACTCAATCGTTAGTCAATCGTGTCTCTTTCTTATGAATAGAAAGTTATTTTGACAAGTACTCTGATATTCTGACCTGACCTATTGAGATTGTTACATTTAAGCATTTATCCAAATTCTATTTTTCTCATTTCAAGTACTTTTCTTGTGTGCAACATCACAATGTATATCAATTAATTAATCATAGAACGATCAACAAAATACATAGAGTAACTAATATGGGAAAGATTTATAAATGCACTGATGTGCATGCACATAGTATTACATGTACTGTACATCGGAGAAACGTTGTTTTGGTGTCCTACAACGATGATGCTGCCAATCTCTTATCAAGGAACACGTTCGAGAACTCGCTGCAAAGCTTTTTTGATTCCTTCTTGATCAAGTGTTGTAGTCATCTGTATTTCTTGAACCTAAGCAAGACAAGAACGGACTTTTAACAATACTTAACAAGGGCGTCACAAGAGGTACTATTGAAAGAAAAACCCTCGGGATTGGATGATTCTTCCCGTGAAGATAAGATCAGGGTTGAATCTAGGATACTAAGTTAGACGGGTCGAACACTCTTCTTTGAATGTGTACTAAACCTACACGACTGTCTTTTTCTGTGTTATATGTTACACAAATTAATATTAATAGAGTTTTCTACACACCTGCCTTCCAGCACGAGCAAGTAAAGTGTATTGGTTGTCGATTGCTGGTGCCTGTTGAATCACAGCAAATATTTTCACACTTAGTCAAAGACGAAATATATAAGAACGTTTGAATGTTTTAGATGGAATAAGCGAAAGACACCAACATTAGAAAGCCAGAGCTGGAGATCTTGTGAGACCACACGCTTCTCGAAACCTTGCCGTCTGATTCTGACTTCAGCAATACTGCATTATTCATGGTAGAAAAACCAAAATTTAGAAAATTGACATAATAGTAAAACATTGTGTAGCATAAGAATTAAACTGAGCTTAGATTTACCCAAGAGGTTCCAATGTAAAGCATGTTAGTAGTTGAATTGAACAATGTGTTTCACATACAACAGAAAAAACCGAAAACAGTCGTGTTTTACATAAATCGAAGTGAGAGCTTGTTAGATGTAATGTAACAAAAGACTAGTGTGCAACTGAGCATATGGTTATGGGCTTTGTAATCAACGGTCTGGGCCTCTGGAGCCCATTCTAAGCCCTGATCCAACCCGTTTTTAGAAGGGTTGAAAAAGGGCTTTGTATATTAGATGAGGGCTGGGTACTTTGGTTTAAATGGTTTTAAAAAAGTCTGCAAATGGGCTTTTGTGAATTTTAAAATATGGGCTGAAAATGGACTTTGGTCTATCAGCAAGTCTTGTATGAGACCGTCTCACCGTGAGATGAGCCCAAACAAATAGCCCATTAGGAAAAAAACATCAAAACAATGAAATTTGAATTGTAAAATAAACAGTTTTTTTTAAAGACTTTGGGCTAATTCTATTGAGGCCGTCTCATGGTGAGACGGTCTCAAACTCTCGATAAAGAATTAGTCTTGGTCTATTTGCCCGTATTCAGCCTGCATAGTACTTTAAGTTATCCAGCCAGACCATTTTTATTCGAGCATGGCTGGCCCATTGAACACCTCTACTTGTGATGCGGAGATATTAAATGAGTTGAAAATTCAAATCGTGAATAATTTACCGGGGTAGAAATTATTTCGCAATTTTAAGAATAATGCAACTTTTTGCTCATTTTCCTTCTCTCCTTCATCAAATGCCCTTCTTAGTTTTCCTTTTCTCCTCACAGTTCTAAATAAGAACCAAGCAAAGTAAAGGTAAGTTTAAAAAACGAATTTTCCCTTGAAAAATAAATAACTAGTGAAAACAATATCATTTTCAATATGTTTTCTGTTGAACAAATCAAGAGTTTATATAAGTCATTCAAAGAACACCATATTTTCTAGAACACGTAAAAACTCACGCGTATATTAACAATGTTGGGAAACATTCATGCAATCTGTAACTGCTTAAAAATTAGGGAAGTAGGAACTATAATTTTTCAAGTAAATGGTTGGAAAAGAAATACCCGTCTTCTTTTAACAACTCGTGAAATATTTCTTCGAGTCCGGGAAGTGGTTGGATATCATAGCTTTCACTTGTGCTTGTAGAACTAGGACTTGCTGCACCATCCTGTTCACAAATCATATAGAAGTAGGACATTTTACTTGGATTGGCAAAAGATGTTTCTTATTACAAAGGGCCAAAGATTTACAATTCTTTGGTTTCGAATTATAATGGACTATGTTAAGATAGCTTATTAAACCATGTGCACTTCTTATTTATGTGAAGTTACAGATGATATATGCTACCAAGGCTTAATCAAAAATAATCTCGTTGTTATCACTAACAAGGGTAAGAAATCCGACCCTCAAACCCTACTTAGGTGGGAGCCACTTATTGGCATTGAGATAATGGACTATTGTTGTACTCAGATTGTTAAAAGACATGTTTAACCACGTAATGAAGGAAAAGATGATTTCCATGTTGGTCATACCTGAGGAATAACTTTGTCCAAGGTCTCGAACAATGGATCTTCCTCCAATTGCCTGATTGACAATGTAATCCTTGACTTCTCCCTGTATTTATAAACAATATTGAGGAATCACTCGATATAGCATGCATAGTTGCACACATGACACAATCGAGAATAAACAACCTTTTATACAATCACCACCACCCAATGTGGTTGCCAACTAGTTTTTTTAGCCAATTGAGTACATAATTTCAAATTTCGGTAACTATTGCATAGTCGAGCTAAAGGGCCACCCACGTTTGGACTTTTTACTAAAATAAGTTTAATAAGGGCAGCTACGGGTTAAGTTTATATAAGTTTAAAGTTCATATACAGGTTATAAGCAGTCGCACTTATAAAAGCAAATTATATTTAGGCTCTTACCTATTAATTTGTACAACCTTAACTTTCACAATATCACCCACTCTTAAAGCATCTCTGACATCTTGAACATAATCCCACGAAACCTCCGAAACATGTACTAAGCCGGTAAGATGGTATTTTCCTGCATTTGCTTCACGTATTAGGAAACAATGACATGCCATTACCCCAATTGCAAGTGGCTCCTAAGTCCATCCTAGGCGGGTTTGGATGGTTAAGTATACGCAACCTTACTTTTGTAATAGCAAAAAGGTTGTTTAAGATTGACTATTGATCTTACATCATGAAAGAATGCCAAATCTTCATGAGAAAACTATTGCAGTAGCAAAGGTTTGAAGCATAAATATACCATCAGGAAAGCGCAGATGAATAAAGGCACCATAGTCCTCGACCACACCAACCATACCCTCAAAGATGTCCCCTTCATTGATCTTCTTAGAATATTTTGACCAAGTGGCCTCCTTCTCAGAGAATATCAATTTCTTGCTCTCCTCCTCCACCTCAATTACCTGTTCCAACAACGGCATAGAAAAAAAATTGATGACAAGCTAAGAGAGTTGGAATATAAAACTATTCTCATGCTGAAAGTAAGGTGGATGAAGATTTTACTCCAAGACCCTAACGGCCTGTTTGGTTAATGGTACTAATTGGTGGTAATGAATATGATTTGTAGTGTAAAATTTCATGATATGAATTTTCATGATATGTATCATGTCATTCCTATGGTAATAAAAGTTTGATCATAAAAAAGTATTTTTATTCACAATTTTCCATTATCACCTAATACCACATTTTGAATTGATAATGCATTGGAATGAATTTTGTGAAGAAAATAAGATTGTTTAAGGATAATAACTTAATAAGCATGGCCAATAAGTTTGTCAATAAACATTCCTACCAAAATGACACTAACTTTTCCATTACCATTTCCACCATTTAGTATCGACTACCAAATGGGCCGTAAATGTTACCCAAATCTAGATAGTGTATCATGTGAAGTTTCTTCCCAGTTATGTTGTATGAATATGTTAGTCTTTCCTCAAAGATAATATTAATTACCTTTAGCATGTGATTCAAGTTAAACCAATTTTGATTATTGGTTAAGGGAATTCCCTACACGCGAGAGATGAGGGGAAAATCAATCTTTCTTGTAGGTGATGAGAATCAAATCCCTATCACAAGGGGTGGAAGGAAGCATTCAACCGCTAAGCCAATACATGATTCTCAAAGATGAAGCAATAATGTTTTCGTGGTATTATTATAAGACAGCGACAAGACTAAAACAAATACATAAGTTGGCTGAAAAAATAACCGAGAAGGCCCAACACATGCTTCGTCTACTACAAGTGGAATATACTTTCTTCCTTATTTTCAAAGCTACCAGAAAGGCACCAACACTTACGGTCGCATAAGGAGTAATTTGTATCACATGGTTCCAAAGTGAGATGCTATGTTATTTGAACTCGAGTACTGATGTTGGATATCGGTACGTGTCCAAGCATCGGATATGTCTAAATATTTAATTTTACGCCTAAAATGAAGTGTCTAAGTCCCATACCAATGTCTGAGGATCAAAGATCGGACACGGATACGTGAAGCAAAAAGAAGAATCCGAGTAACATAAGTAAGATGCTAATGCTAGTTACCTTCATTTGAATGTCAGATCCAATAAGCCCTCTTGCAATCTGTTGTATAGTCTTCTTTGGTTCTACAGCAAAAGTCAGCAGAATTGTTACTAAACATAGAAACTTTGCTTGATCCATCACAATTCAACAGTTATGTACTACGACAATGTAAAGTTAGTTCAATATAAACAACCGACTAAAAACTTCATGTTATTACTTCTATGATTTTGAAGGGGGGAAATGGATAAACTCAAACTTGCAACTAGAATGAAAAGCCATCCATATGCATCAATAAAATACTTTATCCCGAAACCAATGAAGAAAACAAAGTTAAGTACCTTTACAAGAGTAAGAGGGGCTCAACTGTGGAAAAGGAAGGAAACCGATAAGCGAGTAGAAACGAACTAGCAAACCGCCATTATTGAAACCTTCAATTCTTCCCTCATAGATGGATCCAGTTTCTTTATAGTTCTTAGCCGCCTCCCAGTCAGCAGGCCTCTATTTCTTCATGGCAATAGATGCATTAGCATATAGAAAAATACAAACATCCAACTTCAAATAAATGAGTCTCAAAGCTTCATCATTTACATCATCGTCAACATCATCTCAATGACTACAAGGTATCAATAGGCTCCAGGGGTAGAAGCGCGAAACACAAAACTATGCCAGTACTGCACTTCAAACCTTTTGTACTGAAATGGTACATAAACGCAATTCGAAACATAAAATTGATGCTTCTCATTTCTCGTTTGCAACAAGATGGAAGAACATTTTTATCTTTTTTTTACTTTTATAGTTGCTGTCATATCATGTTCTACTTTTGAGATCATACAAGACTTTTGATTTATAAATAGAGTTATGGTTATATTCCTAGTTACAATAAATGTATTTGGACAACAACATGACCCTATCTTAGCTTCTACAGGATCAAATTTCGCTTCTAAGATTCCGAAACACCAAATTAACGTCTGTCGTTTCTCGCTTTGTTTATCGGATTGAATCTACTTTTGTTTCATCTAACATTGGTCTCAATTCTACACAAAGAAAGTAATCTCTTCCATTTGACCCTTAATCTAACACACAACAACAGTCAACAGGGTATGCTTATTCATAATATGCGAGTATTTGGAACATTACACAACCATTTCAGTCTATGTCATCATAATCCAACTCCAAATGCCAAAAACAGTGAACCCTTAATTTCATTGTCAAAATGGAGAATCAATATAAAACTTCAATCAGCTATACTTATTTTAAAAAGCCATAAAAATTGTAAAGTTCACACATTTATAAGGAACCCAATGCTCATCTTTAGAAACCAGTAAGCCGTGAAGTTCACACATCCACTTAGAACTTCTCAAGTCTCAACACTTCAGTATTCCACACATTATTCCCATGGACAAATTCCTACACTCAAAATTTCCAATTTAATGCCTCCTTATATCATGTCAACAACAATGCTACACTCTTAATTCCAAAAGGTTGAAGTTATCACTAAACCAGGTGTATTTTTCATTTATCCAAAGTCCAAAAAATAGCCCAAAACTGACCATCAGTCGCTTTTTTCGATTTACGACCCTAAACCTTGCACGGGTGGAAGCCCATAATGGCATTAGGTTAATGAATGTAATTTGGTATTTCTAGCTCTCAATTACCAAACCAGTACTTATCCTGTAAACATGGATATAACCCTAATTGTATCATGTACATCCAATTATACAAACAATTTTCAAATAAATAACATTCAGCTAATTTGAGAATCTTGGGATAACCTAGCGGGCAAGGTTTTTCTTTCACTCTTATGATAGGAGTTCAATTCATGAAACAAGGTATTTTCAGCTAATTACATCTTCACAAGATACTATAATAATCAGCTTCTGGAAGTGGGAATTAAGAGCAAATGCTACTTCGATCAATAATTTCAAAAAAAATCCATAACCAAACTCCATCACAAGGAAATGCAATCTTTCAATTAGAATCTAAAAAAAACCCTAAAACTAGTATTGAAAGCTTAAATGAAACTCACCCGAATCGGACGAGTGGGCTCAGAATCAGGAGAAAGAGAACTACCATCCAAATTTTCAGCAATTTGAGCATCAGAAGTAGAATTAATTTGAGTTGCATGAAATGGGTATTTAGAAATTCCACATTTTCTGCAGAAATTCAGGAGATTATTACTACTGTTATATGGGAAGTAATTACACGAAGCATAAGATAAGGCACAAGAACTAATAGTTGAATCATTGGGTGAAATTTGTGAATTAAAACAAAAGCTCGATATTGAACCAACTCCTAAAGATGATACATTGAAAATTGGCATTTCCTTAATTATTTTGATAGGGAAAATTACGGAATTTTTGGGTATATTTTAGTTGGTTAGTGCCATTGGAGTAAACTTTGAATATGTTGTTCTTGGTGAATGGTGATGACAAAAGATTATGTTCCATTTATCTTTTTTTATAAAAATAAAAAATAAAAAAATAAAAAAACTTTGAGGTATGTGTCTCTTTTATGCCCACAAAAATAGGGTACTATTGTATTATTGTCCAATTCCCTTGTATGATGTATCACTCAATTTATGTTAAAATGTGAGTGGATGGATAATCTCAAAAATGGATTTTCAATGAAATTTTGAAATTGTGGTTTGAATCTATATAGAAGTTATAAATTTAATATTTTGTTATAATGTAATAAAATTTTGTGTTAAATTATATAGATTTTTCTCATTTAAAACTCTAAATGTAACTTGTTTTTTATAATTAATTTGATTAATATATCGGCAATTCAACTAAAATTATTTTGTAAGTGTATCAGTTATTTAGCCGTCTCTACTGTTAATTTCTAACTTCCACTATACATGCAACAAAGCAAAAACCTTAACAATATGATTCAATTATATGTACCAAAATAAATAAACGTTAGAAGTTCTTAGAGGCCATTTTTAATCACAAATTTTTGAAACTCATGAAGTCACCTTAGCATACAAGTGACTTGTTCATCACCCCTTGATTATATTCATATCAAGCATGCCGAGTAGATGTCAAGTTAATCTACAGATAAACTCTTAATCTTCAAGATTAGACATTTGTAGACGAATATATTGAGAGAAATTAAGAGAATAAGCCAAATAAATAAAATTTGTTCATGAAATTAAAAGAAATATGTTAATATGATAAAAAAGAGAAAGTCACAAATATAAACATATATAAGTAATAATAACAAAGTGCTAAACAACCTTTTTAGTAAATATAACAAATGTAATGGAACACGCGGAATACACAGTAATCATTCACCTAATTTCTAAAGACGAGAGTTTGTGAACATTTGAGACATAATTCAAGAACAGCATTAAAGACGTCACGAGCAAAGGTTCGTTAAAGAAACCAGTTTTCGGACTACAAAAAACCTCCACGCCAAATTAAGAGTTATGAAGTCTCAAAAATCCCGGAAACTCATCTTCGGATCGATGTCTTTCCTCCCACCTCGTCCTCGTCCTCGTCCTCGTCCTCTTCCTCTTCCCCTTCCTCTCCCACCAAAACGCCTCAAAGATTTTCCATGCTTCATCTCGATCAATGAATGAAGGAGTTCATCGCAAAGAATGCATCCAGCGTGTAACGTAGCTCCATCTGCCAATGGTGTGTTGTTCTTATTGAAGTCGACTTCTATGATAGTTGAGTCGCAGTCACAACACCGCTCTTTAGTTGTGGAAATCCGATGAGCGCCTTGAGGTAGAAAGACAAGGCAGTTGCACATGTTACAATAAAGCCGCCACTTGGGAGCACTGACGGGATCTAGGACAAGAGTGCCACTACACTCTGGGCAAGCACAAACACCTTGAGCTATCAGTGAATGCCGACATGTAGGGTGGGGGCAGAGGAAGCAAGGCATCCCAGCACCCTTTCCTAACTTTCCGGGACCAGTTTTGGGCGCTCCAAAGAGTTTATCTAGACCTTCAAATGGAGGATTGTTGTAGCAGTACGGACATAAAGGAAATGACTTGCCTTCAGGACCCGGCATGGAGAAGAGCAAGAGCTCAAAATTGTCCAAAGGGCAAATGAGTTCTTTGTAGAGCTGAACGAAAAAAAGTATGAAAAGAGGTACAAATGAATTAAGGGGTTTATAGCTCAAACATGTAATTAAATAGGCAAGATATCTTCAAAAAAAAATAGGCAATAGATGGAGAATAAAGCAATTGATCCATTGACAGTTTGTAAACACACAACAGCAGGACGTTGGAAAGCTTCATCAATTATGTTAGTCACAGCCACCCGAGCTCTTTAGCAGAGGGCTCAGAGATACCGTCATCATAAGTATAGAATAGTTCGCTCAACTACACCATAGTGCAAAAAAATGTCGCATTACTGTATTGCAGCCATACTATAAGGGTTTTTGTGTTCACCGCAGCCGCATTGACCGTAAAACCAGTACCGCAACCGTGACAAAAACCGTAATTTTGCACTATGAACAACACTAATCTGGCAAGAAACACATGCACTGATTGGCAACAATAGTATATCATCCACATCCCTAACCATGACACAACTCTAGTTTCATGTATCACAACTTAAAGTTGGAGAACCTTGTACAAGAACATCTTCGACTCCCCCACCCGGTTAACACCATTCCTTAACCGACCCCAACTTAAAAAGTAATATTAAGCATGAGCAGACAAAAGTAAAGAGTTTGCGAAGGAGAGAGATATAGACCTTTATTGAGCCTTTTTGAGGAAGATAATAAACATCCTCACATGTACTACAAAAGAGACGTGGTGGTTGCGGAGAGATATACTTCATATACCTCGCACACTTGCCACATTTACTCAAAGCACGTCCGGACTCAGACAATGGGGAGAATTGGGCTTCGAAAAGTGCATCCATATGTTCAATCTGCACCAAGGTGAGTGCACCGATAAGTCATTGGTTAATCATCAATTGACCAACCGAAAATGCAGAAAAATGAAACAATCTGTCAATAATTCCATGGTTGATGAAACCGTTACAGCTGAGGCAAATAATTCGTAATAGCCCATGGTTGATGAAACCGTTACTTCAAATCAACAATTTTGCTTTGTGGAGTATTTTATACAATAGTTTAGCTGGTAACCTAAAGGTAGTTCTTTGATTATACTCTTTCAACTATACACTTTATTTCTAGAACAGTACTCCTAAATCAGGTGTTTTGCAGTCGATATATATTCTTTCTTCCATGACTCCTACCTCCAAAAAAAAAGTGATATGGTGAGAACTGGGAGCTAGAGTACTCACCTGCTTGACAAAATATACATACTTCTGCTTAAATTGTTCAAGAACATGCTTGACAACTAGTGAATGATCTGCTTGACCCTTGGCAATCAGAGTAATCTGATGTTCGATAAAACTCCGAATGTCCGGCAGACAGAGATCTGGATCAATGCATTGATAGCCTCTAACAAGAGTGACACCTAAAGCAGTAGGAACCAACCTTCGTCCACTTTGCACCTGGAATTCAAGCACATAGTACAACGAACAATTCATTTATCAGGATTTGGTGCATAAAATTATCAAGGAGATTGGCAGAAACAAATTTGACCTGCACATAGTTGCGCTCGCATATGTTGTTAATGTGAACAGGAATGGATGCATCTGTGCCTATTCCATGCTTTTCCATGAGAGAGATGACTTCACTTTCAGTGAGGTAGTCGGGAGGTGACGTCTTCCCCTTCAATTCCCAAAATCACATAAATCAACGTGACAGTTCTATTCGACAAATTTATTCAAGTTGTTCCGTGAATAAAATCCAAATCAACTAAGTTGCAGAAGCAAATAGTCCAAAATGCCTTCATTTAGAAATCTAGAGTCGTAGAGAAGGTACTTTGCACTTGCCGCACCATGAGACAGGGCCACTCAATAAGCTTTCCATAATCACTTTTAAGATTTTCAGACCCTTATTCATCTCAAACTATCAGTCATTGAGAATAAGAGACAATACCATCACTTACAACATTTTCACATTTCCCTTAAATTCTTAGATAATAAGAATTGATATACTTGAATCCTTGACGAATTTGGTGTCATCTAATGTGCACATCATTTACCAAACTCGGGAATGACGATGACATAAGTCACATAACCTTCCTTGGCAAAGTCTATTCAAATAAAATACACATAATGATGAGTTCATTGAATCGTTTGCGATAATTTGGCATCAAGTATCAAAGGGTTTGATTTTGAACGCCGATTTTGCAGATCTAAGACAGTTTTTGCATTCCATTTGATTAAAAATAGAAACTACACTTTCAAGCATATAATTTACGACCAACTTGAGCTATCAATAGTTAATTATGGCGCTCTTTCTTCCCGACTAGGGATTAATACTAAAACTTTAGGTAACCTACTTAAGAATTAATAAATTGTATATCATCAACTCCAATATTGTTGAAGATTACCTCGTACAGTTCAACTTTTGATATTTTAATTATTTCACCCTTTGCCAAGTCAGGAAGCTTTTTCTCACTTATACCCAGCCAAGGCATAATGGAGGTGAATCCTTGGGCCGTGACATATTGTCCTGTACAACTAAACAGTTCTCCAGCACTGGAAAACTCGACTTTTGTCCTGAAATGGAAAAAACTTGTTCATAAGGGCAACCGGAAAAGTAAGGTTGTCCCAGTGTAACATAATTCACTAGCTAATTCGCTTTTTAAAATCGCAATTCGTTCAAATTTGCCCAAGAATAGCCCAAAACCGACCATAATTCGCTTTTTTCGATTCGCGATTCACGAGGAGACTAGTGAAACATGTGACACTGGGACGTCCATATATTTTTGAAGTGACACTTTACAAATTGGTGCATTATTCCTCAAAAAGCTCACATATGAACAAGGATCAGGGAAATTTTAAGAGTGGAGGAAGTATGGGTTAGACTCTCTTAGTAGGAAAATTTTTATTCCAAAGTTACATATCAATTGGTGCATTATTTACAAGTATCTGGGACTGGGAGTATAACAGATGAATGCAAAAGAGAAAACTTGTACCTAATATATTTGCAGTCTGAAGAAACAGTGCCAATAAAGTGCTGACAAACATACTGATACAACCTCCAAGCATCGTAACCAAGCATCTCTTCAGTAGCTGAACGCATTGGGGTAATGGGCGGATGATCACCAACATCAGTTCCGGAACGAGGCTTATGGTAACCATCAATCAATAGGGTCTGTACATAACCACCCCATGCAGGATTATTCTTTTGTACTTCAAGAGTACCTCGGAAGTCAAACGAAGAAGGATAAGCAGTACTTTCTGTACGAGGATAACTGCAAATGCAACATAAAGTTAAACTCCGGACAGAGATATTGAATTCCTGAATCAAACATCGCTACTCATCATTTTTGATAGTTTTTAAACACTTTCTCTTGGACCATTAATGTAGCAAGCCATTATATACATGGTAGACATACAAAACAAGAGGTCAGTAATTTTAAGATTACTACTCAGACAATTTTAGCCAATATAACATTAGATACTAACAGGTACGTTTTTTCTTTCATGTGAAAACTTCAAAAATAAAAGAAACTGAATATATTAAACAGTTATTTCAGAAAACAATGAGCATGTAACAAATGCAGGCTAGTAAACGCTGCAGGGCACCGGCCACAGAGCCACTGTTGATATATGAAACCGTGTAGGTATAATCAGTCATGTCATAGAGAGGGAAGAGAGTAACCTGATGAAACCTTGTGTATATAACCTTTCCGCTATCTGCATAGCCATCTGTGGCCCAAAACCCAGTGCACTTGAAGCAACCTAAAAAGGTTATTACCAAGTGGTAAGTTCCTATCCAAAATAATACTATAGTCTGTAATTTGAAAGAGTGTCATGCACTCAAAATTCCAGCTCAACATATTAAAGCAAACAATAGATAGCATTTTTCATGTATTGACCCAAATCGATGAACAGTTCTTATATACAGCACGGAACACGCTTTCATACAACACATTTGCAAAACATCCTTGGCCATATTCCTCTGCACAGGATATAAAATGTTTTAATGTTCATTTTTCAAATAGTTAAGAGTTCTTCTAGGTAATACATATCAAGATGCCAATGAAAAGGAAATGATGCAGAGCATGAGGCTATCCTTTATCATTCAATCTGAAAAAATGGCCTCTAGAGATATAAATAGTTCTTGCAGAATCAATGTTGTCCTGAACATAAAAACAGATCTACGAATCGTTGGATTCAAATGTAAATCCTAACTCTAGATCAGGTAATAATTAATATGCCAAAAAAATAAGAAAATTAGAAGATACAAGCAAGAAGACAGGAGTAAGTGCAGAGACCTTAAGAAGATTCACTGTATTCAAACCAGCAGGCCTACTCTTGTGCTCCTGCTTCTCAAATACATTAATTATTTCAACAGTACCATCTTCCATCACCAATTTTTGAAACATTGTGGATACCTGGAGGAAAATTACGTTCATTATTCTATTGAAAAGACATTGGGAAATTCAAATTAAAAACTGTGATTTGCTAACTCTATAAAAATTAGCAGGAGAGATGCACCCATGCATACATCCAAATCAAACAGCTTGTCACGATCCCACTCCAGCTTGAGTTCATAGCCCTTGTGAACAATGTAAGGCTGCACAACCCAGAACTTTTGAGGCTTAAATGTGTTGATATTCAAATAGCGTTGTACACAAAATCCAAGGGTTGGAGTTTGACATGGCCCATAGCTGTCAGCAAAAAGGTTTAACTTGATTTTCAAGCTCAAAAGTCGAAAATATTATGGAAGCAAAACTTAAACAAGCAATGTCAGAAATGAACTTCTAACACCTTAATAGAGAACACTACAGGGATTACCCAGCCTTTTTGAACTTTGCACACCCTAATAGCCTATTTGAAAATATAGTTAAGACTTAGGAGGGATCTTATCAAGGGGACACTCTAAGCTACAAGTTCCATTTTTCCCTTTCTTTACCTAATACTTCAAAAAAAACAGCTGTAGTTCAAAGTTCAAACTGGCATCCCCCAACACCTTGTATAACTTATGCTTATTATCAGCATACATGCACAGGCTCAGCCAGTCAGCTATGCCAGAGTACGGTGTAAGCATTTGAAGGTTCATAATGGCGATGAGTCGCTGACCAAAATAAAACTTGTCGGGTAAAAGCATCAAAGGAGCAATGAAATAATTATTGGTGAGTGACTAATGAAGAAAACTCCAAAAAGGATTCCTTATTATAAGCCATTCAAGGACAGCAGTCCATAAGAACAGTGAAAGAAAAATGAACCAGGCCCAGGCGTCTAGTAAGCTGAAAGAATTGCTTTTAACAATATTTTTCTACTTGGTTGACAATAAAGGGGACACACTTAAATTAAGTATACCAGTGGGTTATTGTAGCAAAGAACAACCATTAGCAGTAACCTAAAGCAATAAGGTTCAACAACAGCATGCATAATTATCTTCCCCTGCCCGAATCAAATTTATACCCAATATATAATGCAAATACACAACAACAACAACAACAACAACAACAATGTCAAAGCATTAATCCTGACCATTTGGGATCAGTTACATGAACTAAAACAACTCAATATAGGAAATCATCGCTAACAAAGATTATACTTTATTTGGACCTATTTAATATCAATCTACAACTAAGAAAATCAAATGCAATGATCATCAACATATATCCTCCTCCTCCCTTCTTTTCTATCTATTGTGGTATCCACTATCCACTATACTCCTACAAATGTCAATTCTTCATTCTATATGAGAAAAGAAATGGAATCTGAGCATGAAACAACTAAACTCATGAAAATTGGGAAAGTCCAAAAGATACTACCAAAAAATGAAATACAACAAAGAGAAGAAACCAACGAAATAACTCGAGAGTCCAGATTCCCATATTTTCCTTGAAAAAAGCTCGTCTGATAACGGGTGAATGCAACTCCAACTTTCAAGTCTATCTCTTGCCGAGCATCAACAGCCAGAGCCTCATTTCTGTTTGGTTCAACAAGATTATCCATTGCCTTCAAAATATCTTTCTCAGTAACAGAGGAAAACCGAGCACGATAAACTTTTGCTTCCCCCTCTTTGAAATGGAAACCAGTGCACTCAATTACTGCAGCATCAAGTGAACTTACATCATCGTTAAACTACAAGTTATAAAGACTAAGCAGAAATAGACACAAATATCTGAGTCAGAAGCTCCACTACTACTCCACAAATTCGTATTACAGGAAGCGAAATTTAAAACAAGGACAAACAAGCATCCAAACGAATCCAGGAAAAAGACAGAATGCTATAGTCAGAGCAGTTTAAAGTACTCATAGCCCAATGAGGCTTTGGAAACTAAGAAAAGCTGAATAGGGGCCAAAAAAACAATCCCATCCAAAATTCAATAGGGCACAAGATTAGAAACTCTACCTGAAAGTTTCTTTACAACCACATTATTGTCAATTACATCTATATTGATTTAAGATGGATTCCTCAAGGCAGAAGATTACGTTTAAAGCTATAAGTTTGATATTAGTGAGATCCTTCCTCATGTAAGAAGCATTAGAGGGCATTGGGGGTAATTACAAGTTTACAACCATGCCCTTCTAGTCTTCTACAGCATCAGCTACCTAAGCGTCCATGGCACTAGATAAAGATAAATTTGCCCAACAGATGAAATAAGTCATAAAGGAGAGAAATATGATTCCAGAAATATCCTTATTAGATCTTAGTGAGAAAAATCTGAACAGAAAAGAACGGTACACCTACAAACTAAAAGTATCCTTATAAGATCTTCAGGAGTCCTTATAGGTATTTTCCCATACACGACCAACATCCAAAATCACCATGTTATAACCCACTCACTACTCAGGATATCATGACTCAAGCTCGCTCAAACCACCCACCTTGGAAACATTGGAAACATTCAACAGATAAGAAAGTGTCCTCTAATTATCTAAAACAAAAGCTTGTTGGCCCTTTAAATACAATAAGGCTTCTCTTCACCTCAATACTTAATAGTCTTTATCTAAACATGTAACTAAAAGAAGTTTTAAAAGAACTCCCTTTAGTAGTGAATTAGGGTAGCTTATGCCCTCATGGCCTCATTAAAAATTCTCTAAAAGTGTAAAATTTCCTAAAACCTAATTTTTTGGGCGAAGAGAACAAAACTTAGGCTCCAACTTCCTAAGCTTAATGTAAAATTATTAAAAAACTATCATCGAAATCGCATACCACTAGGTCCACATTTGTTTTATCAAAGTTAATTTCAGAGGTATAGGTCACATCCGTAATATCTAAGGAGGCAGTTTTGTATCGTCAAACAAAGTCGATAACATCCCAAAGACCACCAGAAGTATATATAACAACTTAGATAAACTAACTTCCAAATAACTATCTATCATGGCTTACATACACCTTCCACATACAAACAAAGAGCTCAAACATATTATTGTGCCATCCTTTCTTCCAGCCTCCAGGGAAGATATGATGGCTATTTTGAAACATAAAAGAAATCAAAAAAACAATGACCTAAGAAAAGTTCTTTATGAATACAGTAAAACACCTAAAAAGGCATCCCTGATATTCAAATGAAAATTCAAAATGATATTGAACTATTGAAGGAGAAAATCCTTGGGCAAACTTTTGTCAAATTGACACCATACAAAAAACTTATTGTCCCTGAAAACATCAGCATTGATTAGCCTCTACTGGACGTTAGTAAAATAGGTCGAGAAAATTGAAAAGAGGATTCTTAAGTTTCTTAGAATTCAAATTGTGTACTTTATATGATGATAAAATCTCGACAGAGGCCATGTGCTTAACCAAGAAAATTTCAACGGATATTACCTTGATCGAGATCCCAACAGCCAAACAGAATGTAGCACAATCGTCACAAGGTCTCAACACAATTAAATAACCTTGACTTAGAAACAAGAGGAAGACAGTAGATAGATCAACTCTACTTGAGAAAAAAGAATACACGCAACTTAAAGTCAAGAATATGTTTATCAGGTCATCCTATATTTGTACCAGACGATGGTACAGTTCTAGAAAACCAAAGTGATGACTGAAGAAATGTACCTTCAAAACAAATATTCTCCCCTTCACGGTCACAATCTAGCCACAATACAAGATGGCTGCAACCTCGAGCTTCTTGATTCAAATGCCTCCGGATATGAGCCTGGGCATATTAATCAACAGATTGAGAATTTATCAGTAACTAGCGAAGCTATGGAAGCAGTAATATAACAACATAATTGCAAGGTGATAGTGCAAAATGCAATTATTTCCATCCAAACTTCACCCAAAAATCTCTGAAGAGCACAAAAATTGAAAACGATTAACTACTATTTAAAGCTTTGAGTATCTCAAATATGCAAAACATTATAACAGCACACAATATTTCACTGCACATGGTTTCACGACGCCTTCGGTCGTAAACTCGCAGTAAGCTCACACACCTTCATATTTTGGTTGTGATATGGTGATGTGGGTGATATATTGCACTATAGCCCCATAAGGGTAACTCGGTTATACCAATATTTTTTGTATATGCTGACACATTTTAAAGGATTCAACTACATAATAAAATTTGAAGCCTCGCCAGTAAAGTACCAGCATAATGCAAATACAATTAGGTATATCACAATCACTTTAATACTCCAACCTCAGAGAAATGAGGAAAGGAGACAATCAACTCAAGTATGCCTTAAACAAGGCTAAGAAATTGTCGGTTACATGTGAATAGAAGAGAAATGTAAAAGTTTCTTTGGATACAAGGAAGATTTTAGGGCGACTCCTCCGGAAGCATGCACAGTCCACAACTCACTAGAGTCCTACTATTTATGCATTTGTTCATCCAACAAGATCCTTATCATTGCACATCACTCAAATATTACACCCACGTAGGACTTTTATGCACCAACAACTTCTACGCGTCAACTAGTCACACATAAGACTTTCATGTATGCTATAACACACGAATAAGTCCCACCCACGCCATCCAAAGCACGTTAAACTCTCACACGTAAAAGAGAGCTACTTTACATCAAGCTCTACTAGTATTATTCCTATAAGGGTTTATGAGTTTCCCAATCTTACTAGGAACGGTACTACAATTTGGAACCATATAAGGATTCAAATTTAACCTGAACTCTGCTCTTTTTCCAACTTTATCCATCATCTTAAAAAACATAGGCAAAACCATGGAACCCATTAACGCAGTCGAAATAGAAATAATCCTAATGAACGTAATTTAGCTACAACATACAACATTAAACAATTCTGGCAAGATCCATGTTGTTTATTTCTTCACATCCTAAACTCTGTAGTAAAGCTTTTACATAACATCCCATGCCTTTCTTAACCCTTTTCTAATCTCAATTGAACTTTATTAAAAAGTAATCAGCCATACGAGTTGGCTACCAATAAATCCATACTTTTGTAGTATGTTAAGGCATTATCAATAATAAACAAACAAAACGATATTAGAAAGAAAGGATTCGCATCCATAGTGCAAAGACAAGGTCACATTCATTTCGACGGACACAGTGAAGGAGAAGTCAAAGACGAAGTAGCAAGGAGCTGACACCTTTGGATTAGACTCTGATTTAAGTGTAGGTGCTTGGAAAAGATCCAGAGGATCTGTAGCAGACCAGTCTTGGAATGTTGCTGGGAAATCTACGCTAGAAACACAAAGATGATCATCAGTGTCTTCAGCTCGGATATGCATAGCAAACAACTCAATTTATTAGGAGCAATGATAACATTTCAAGCAAATCAAACATTCAAAAATACAATAGACAAACTTATAAACTAAGAGTTCAACACCATGCAAGAAAATTAATTAAATAGCACATCATCATAAAGCTTACCAATTACATCAGAACTACACATTTAAAAGATGCTTTGGAAAATTTTGAGGCATAAGTGTGGAAAGATGCATACAATGTAAGCGAAAGGGGGAAATTAAACATAATTCAGATGACAAAAATAGATAAACGGACCTGAAAACATGCCCAATCACTGAAGTTACTTTAATATTACTGCGAAGTCCCATAAATTTCCCATCAAATTCATGCACCTCAGTACTTCCCCTCCTTGTTGACATCTAAAAAATACAAAAAGGATTTTCAGAGTTAACCATGCAGCCAAGAACAACCAGAAGTAAGACATAAGCATTTGAATAATAAACATATAAAGAAACATGTCAAGCCAAACCTTTTCAAACAGATGCATGACAATCATACAAGCTTATCATTATTAGGTTGTAAGATGAAAAAAAAGGACAATATATGGCAAACTATGTTTTAATCTAATACAAAGGAACCACACTTTCATGGATATGTGAGAAGCCAATCAAGATTTATATGATGTATTGTTAGTGCAATACCAAATGACATGACTTATAAGATGGAACTCGTGGATGTTTCTAAGGTTCAAGTTGAACAAACATCACAAACATAGAAAATATTTTAAGGCCTTAATCCATATTTATTTTCCTTGTTTCCTATTACAATGCTATCATTATTTCCAAATTAAAGAATGAAAAATAAACTCTGTATTATATCCAATCAGCTTCCAGTCTCTATCCAAGCAAAGATTCATCAGTTCATCTCCTCCTCGATGAAAGCTTTCTCCAACCAAAACACTAAGATGCATATGCTAAGAACCTTAATCAGTATAGCCTTTGACAAACTTTCCTTAAAGAAGACTTGCTTGATGACAACACAAGTCTCAACTTATTTCCAATATATTGATTTTTAACAACTCAAGAACATATATAATTAGGATTGCGCCACGCCCCACACCCCTAACACACTTTACCCACATCAACTTAATTATTTACTATGACATTGTTTCCCCTTCACTTTAAGTTACTTTCAACTCCTCTACATTCCAATGAGGAACTTTATTGTGTGCACTCACATGAAATTAGCAAGGTGAGTCAAGTCAAACATATGAGATAGATCATGTCATTAACACAATACCAAGTAAATACCGCCTAAACAAGGTTCAAGGAGTCGAATATACACAGACATACCCTTTTAATAACGACGATGTTTTTTGACTAACCAAAAATAATCAGCAACTACTTCACAGAAATAGGAAACACAATTCACATAATAAAAAGCACAAAATGATTTTCCATCATTTCGTTATATTCTATTTTCCTACAAAATAGATGTAATACAAAATGTATCACAAAATAAATGTAATACTATTCCCTCCAATTGCAAAGACATGATTCACTTCATCAAAAGAGTAACAATTGGAACAAAAGTATCAACAAAACACTCACAACGCGACCGAGGCAATTCAATGCGGCCTTGACACGGCCAAAATGTGGTTTTCCTAATGCCTAAGTATCGATAAAAAGTATGAGATATACCTGATATGGCCAAAATGCGGTTTTTACACCTTTTAAAAACACTCAGAACGCAATCGATGCGATTTGATGCAGCTTTTTTTTTTCCCTATCCTTACAACTAAGGTAACCATAAATTATGTTACATAATCTCCAAATTTCAATTCAAGAACCCTATGTAAAACTCTGTAAAGCCGACACAGAAGTAGAAGTCACACTCCATTTCACTGAACAATAAAACCCTTTCATAAAATTAGTTAATTATGACAGTTTAACATGAACCCTTCTCCAATACTGCATATTTCCCTCCCTCTCTCAGAAATCTATAGCATAAAAAACTTTAAATGCCCAACTATTTGGAGCTACTTTGAGTGAAATGCAATACTTCAGTTATCTGTTCCCAAAACTAAAAGTTCATGTCTTTGAAAAATTAAAAATTCTCCAACCAAAAACCAATCAAAACCAAAATCGAACACAACATATAAAAATTATTTTAAAAAAAAAAAGAAACTTACTTGACCATTGGATAGAACTGTCGCAATGGATAAAGCAATACTAGGCTTCTCTGCAACCTGAAAAATTAATCATCTCAACATAATTATCCAACTTCAAAAATTTAATCTCACCAAAAACCTTAAAACAATTATAAAATGGAGGGAAATTCATACCATGAGAACTTTTGGAGCCATGGAAACAGCAATATTCGGAGTAAGAAAAAATGGGAAGAAATTAGTGTCGATGAAAATCGAATTCAATCAAATTTCTGTTTTGCAAATGTTTTGTGTGTTCTTCATGGTAGTAAAGGAGAGAACCTTTGAACAAATTTTTAGGGCTTGTATTGTTGGGCATAGACCAATGGATCTCTTATTCGAAAATTTGAAAAAAAAAAGAGATTTTTAAACAAAAAATAGTCAAATTTCAAACTTTGGGCAAACTTTAATCTCAAAACAAGCGTGCATGGCTCATAACCTAGATTGGATATGTGTTCGCTGTTAGTAACAACGAACCTAGCGAACTTAGAAAACAGGTTAAAATAATAGTCAAGTCTTTGTTCGTTGTCAGTAACAGCGAACAAAAGTAGACCCGGTCAAACTAGGTCAAACCTCTGTTCTCTGTTACTAACAGCGAACAAAAGTTTTGACCTGCTTTTGTTTGTTGTTGGTAACAGGCTAACAGCGAACAGAATGTTTGACTTTTGTTGATTTTTTATTCAATGCTTTGAACTAGCCGTTATAAAATTGAAAATAGATGTTATTAAGTAGAAAATAGTCGTTGTTATTATGTTCTATAAATACATATATCATCAATTCCTTATTTTATTCTATCTATACTCCATCATTTTTAAGTTAGCAAATCGTATTTGAAGCTAATATAAAGTATTATTCTTAATTTATAAAGATTTTTTGAATGTTAATTATGTTACTTTACTATATGTGTTCCGTAGACGTCAAAGAAGCATTTTATTGAAGAGCTTTGTAGTTGTGACTTACAGAGTGGGGCGACTTCGATTCTAGCTGTGAGTTTGTTGCTTGTCCATTATACTTAGATGAAGGATTCGGCTGCACCTACTTTTGGTTGATCCGGAGGGTACTCAATGGCAGAGAGACATTATAATTCAGCTTTTTTTTTGCTTGTCTAATAATTTTACCTTTTGATTACTCTATAGGTTTTCATATGTTCTTCTCAACGAATTTTCATGTCAAACTTTGACTATCGATCGATATGAAAAAACATATTTATATGTGATTTTGATTTATCTTAATTACTAGCTTTTTATTCGAAAACACCATTTAATTACGAGAAATTCTTTTAAGAATAAGATCCTCCCTGTGAAGGGAGTACAGTACGGGTATGGATTGTTCGTCAACTTTCCTCACTCAGACCCTACTCTCGAGCAGGATATTGGGTTTAATGATGATGATCATAATTTTGATAAAGTTATTGTGCTTCTACTTGTCAATTAGCAGAAATAAAAAAATTAGTTCTTAATTTTACATAGTTTTCTATTAGCGGGATACACTAGGTATGATGATGTTGAGTTCTTAATTTTACAAACAAAACAATGCGGAAATCGTATGTTTACCATATTCTACAAGAATACATTAATAGTTAATCATATGTTTACCATTTTAAAATTATACAAGCATAAAACAACATTTTATTTGTATATATATATATATTTTCATTATTAACGTATTTCCTAAATTATTTTAAAACTTTTGAAAACAAAGTTTGGAATTGAGAATATTGTATAAGAAATTTTGATTTTATAGGTAAAATGATAAGTTTTTTTAACCATAGTGTACTAATTGCTTGTGAATAAAGGAATGAATGAAGTAATAACTTGTTCCAAAAGTTTTTAACCCTTTTTTTTCTATTGATATTTGCCGACAGTTAATAAAGTTTCAAATACTAAAAGTCACCAACTTAGCAAACAAGCAAATAATTAACAAGTGTTCTCTTGAAAGACCGTCTTTTGTAAAGAAGATTATTAAAAGTTCAGCCCAAATCTATATTTAGAGTTGTAAGTTGTAGCAATATATATTTTAGAATTGGACAGGGCTTCTAGGAGTCGTCTGGTCTTAAGTAAGAATTTATGAATAAAAAATTAAAAGTAAAATAAAATTAAATTAAATTTCAACATTCAAAATAAAAAGAAGATTCTATGAAGTATATAAGAATAATACTCCAATGTCCAAATTTTTTATTATATTTTAACAAATAAAATTCTGACACACTAATTATTTTTTAATGAAAATGGCAATTAAGACAAATAATTAAAAATTAAGTAAGGGACTAATCATTATTTATGAATCTCAAACATCTTACTATGATTCAACTTAAAGCTGGTTATTTAGAAGGTATTTGCGACTATTTACTTTATTTAATTTTTTCATATACTTTATATGTCCTATTAATTATTTATTTTTTTAATTTGTATTATTAAATTTGTTTTATTTATATTTTTTTCATAAATTATAATTTTTTATAATTTTTTACACATTTAACTTACATTTTAATGTCATTATTCACATATTTCTACCATTTTTCCTTTAAAACCACTTTATGAGATTCAAATGATTAAATTATATACAAGATTCAAATGATTAAATAGCAACAATTTACAAATGGTTTAATTAAGTTAATTATTAGCAATGATTCCTTGACCTCGGGTACTGTACCCTCTAACCAACTATGGATCGCCACCTGTTCAAATTAAAGCTTAATTATTAAAAATCAACGTTTAATTAGTCAATTTGCTTTAAGATGTGTGCTCTCCATGATTGATGATCACGTTAGACCAAATATTCAAGCAAATACAAAAGCACACAAACCAAATGTATTCATACTTCACAATTCACTTATATTAGTATAAAAACTCTTTCAATGCACAAATTTATGAGTATGAAAAATATAAAGATATAATTTTATAAAACAAGTATATACTATCGTAATTAAATTCATCAAATACATTACCTTTTTATAGAAAATTAAATTAAATACTGATTTTTTTTAAATTATTTATTGAATAAATCCCATGTTCTTTTAATTAAATATATCAAATTTTTGGTTAGATATATAGAATTGCTATAATAAATTATATAAATAAATTAGCTAAATTAGCTCTAATTTTAAGAAAAATCAGAATCTAAATTAGGAAAATATTGTTATGTAGTCAATTATCCACTAAAATAAGTTCATTTGTTAAGGCTATCTAAAAATGACATTTGACATTTTCCAACCTTTTTATTAAAATATATATGATTTTAAGAAAAATCAGAATCTAAATTAGAAAAATTTTGTTATATAATTAATTATGTACTAAAATAATTTCATTTGTTATAGCTCTCTAAAAATGACATTTGTCATTTACCAACATTTTTATTAATATGTATGATATGATTTTAAGAAAAATCAGAATCTAAATTAGAAAAATATTGTTATGTATTTTATTATCCACTAAAATACTTTCATTTGTTAAGGCTCTCTAAAAATAACATTTGTCATTTTCCAACATTTTTATCAATATGTATGATATATGATTTGAGACCTCTCACTAGAAAATTTTAATTATATATATATATATATATATATATATATATATATATATATATATATATATATATATATATCTTTTAATATTTTCTTCATTTTAATCATTTTAATATAATTTTAATGTCTATAACACTTTCTTAATCTTTGGCATCTTATCATGTTTTTGTTTTATTTTGTTGTCCTTTACGGATCTTTCTCATCGAGGGACCCCCTAGTCTCTTGTCGAGTTGTCGTCTTTATCATATCTCTTCAAACCTTAATCATAATTTTTGTAAGTATGTTATGATCATGATGAATAAGGGAAATTCAAAAGCAATGGAAAAAATTATCAAGAACCAACTCAACCAAAAACTTAAGCTGATGAGTGATGCTCCAGGATATGTTATATATACTCTAATACAACCCCTCACACGAGAGCCCATTGGGCTTGAAGTGTGTATGCGTATAAGCGCTGAATATTCCACTTTAAATGAGGGGTGGTTGAGATTCAAACCCGTGAGGTTTTTCAAAGAACCAACTCAACGAAAATTTTTAGCTGGTGGTTGAGACTTCGGAATATGTGATTTACTCTAATAAAAATCAAATCAAAAGAAGAAATTCATGTTTAATTTGGTGAGAAAGAAGAAAAAAGAGAAGAAAAAGGCTGGCAAACACAGTTAGTCACCACCAAAACTAGATTTGGAAAATGGAATTGTACCTTCATTTTATTATCAAAAGACAAAACCACCCACACGCTTTGACAGCCTTATGCTATTCCTTCCGTTTTTTCCTTTTTATACCTTTGAATTTGAAGTGATATGCCAATTATATTTATTTGCTTTATTATTATTATTATTATTATTATATCATAGGAAAAGATTTTTCAAGAAATTATTGGTGGGGTAGAGCAACAAGCTCAGCACCCACATCCTTTTTAATACAAAATGCTAGTTTATGAAAAATGTACGCTCCAGACTTAGTGATGCTAGAGTTGCTCATAGCGACCGATGCAACCTTTGATAGCAGGTCGAGGGCGTCTTTACCTAGTTCTTTGTAACAGTTCTCTTCACACTTATTATTATTATTATTATTATTATTATTAAAGTACATCTTTATGTTTTGGCAGTTTTAAACCATAATACTTCCAAGTTAATTATTATTATTATTGCCAATGCCAACTAATTAATTATAGCTACCTTGTTCTTTTCTTCTTCTATGATAAAGATTCTCTTTTTCCTGGAGTTTATTGAGTTTATGTGATGGAATACTCTGCAAATTTGATCAACAAAAACTCGGGTTTGAGAAAACACCAAATAATTATTTATCCAATTAATATTACTTCCTATATTATTAATGTACTATTATTGTTCGAGTATTATATGTAAACAATAGAAAGTATATTATTTTTTTTTTAAAAAAAATTCATACTTATAGACGAAAGTATATTACCTATTTAATTTAACAAGTTTATTTTCTAAGATAATTGCACTTAAATTTATTGTTATATAAATTTCCTAATAATGTTGTATTCCCTAATTAAAATGATTCATCTTTAGTTATCTATCAGCAACTTTATTTTCAAATCGATAACTTAATAAATTATAAGGTTACAATATATTATTAGTAGGCTAAAAAAATAAAAAAATAAAAAAATATATATATTATTAGTATGATTATTAGCTAGAGCCTATTAGGAGTATCAAACAATAATAAGAGTATACTAATGGAAAAAAAGCTATTGGCTGCTAAACATTGGTTGCGGTTCCTAATAAACGCAACAGATAATAGAAGAAAAATAAGGCGAAAAAAAAATAGCACATAGGCTGCGGTCATTGACAAAACCGCAGCCAATAATAAAAAAAAAAAAATTCTCATCTGCTGCTATTCCTAATGCTGCGAGTCATTGACAGAACCGCAACCAATAATATTTTCTCATCTGCTGCTATTCCTAATGCTGTGAGTCAAAACCGTAGCCTATATTGACAAAAAACCCGCAGCCAATAGCTTTTTTTCCACTAGTGGTAGAATCAACCAGCAAATATGGAAAAATCCTATCACAATCATACATATTGTAAATAATCATGGACCATTGATAACTTTTAAGATCTTAGCATCATTATACTTGTTTAAATGATATTTATAAATTTATTAATATTCCTAATAATAATTATTATTGTTATCCCCTCCCTTTTATTTTGTTTATCCACCTTAATTGATATAATAGGTAGTTACAATTTGTTTGTCAATTTTAAAAATTACTTTTCATTTAAGAAATTTTTTTCCCAATAGTATCCTATCAACTACCCATTAAATGAAATATTGTAAAATTTATTCATTCGTATACCTATTTCAATATACAATTATTATCAATCCAGACCTCTTGGATGCAAACAATTACTAGGTGGTTTTTTTTTCCAAGTAATTATAACGAATTGATGTGCTAATTTAAAAATCATTAATACATCAGTTTATTTTCAATAGATTGAGCAGATACAGCAAAAGCTTGCAATTTACCAATTTTAAAAGTCATTGTGAAGGTTATCGAGCTAAATTTTTATTAAACTAATCCATACAAATATACGTTCCATGATTGTTTCATACCCTAATATAATTCCTATAATTCACAACTTGATGTACCTTTTATTATATTGATTGATTTCCTACTTGATTACACTACCTATTATCATCATACATATACTAATTCACGAATATTTGTGCCAATTGTCACAAAACAAATGCATTTTAAAAACATTTAGCCAAATGTCACTCTAATAGTGTTGGATAGTTGTTTTAGAACTCATTTCATCTTCCCTAATGCAATTTAAATTGTTAATGAAAAGTTTTATTTAAAGTGGTTTTTTTTTTAAAGGAGATTTAAAGTGGTTTTAATTGTAATAGAATACTTAATATTGACATAGACTTTACAAATTCATTTTCATACTAATATAAATAATGTTGTTTTTAGCTTTATAAGAGAATAAAACTCATATCATATTCATACTAATATCAATAATGTTGTTTTTAGCATTATAAGAGAATATAACTCATAAATTGATATAATTAAGGCTAATCAATGTTAGGAAATTTTTTTTAACCACATTCCCTAATACAATGCAATATAAATTGAGAATTTACAAAAGAAGACTAATAAAGTTAAAGTATTATATATTGAAACTAGCTCAAGCAATCTAATTTTAACATATAAATTCACAACAAAAGAGTCATCACATATGGTATAATTGTAGATTCATCAACTTCTACTACTTTTAATAGTCATCAAAAACATATGTTCACTAATTTACGCATACCTTTCCAAAATATAATTTTAGCATCCAATTTAAGAGGTAATGTCCAATCATACTACTATTCAACTATATATCACCATGCATGATAACCTCATTAGCACTTTAATTAAGTATTACTTCTATTATGTATTATGATTACACTTAGTATAAATTTGTTAATATTTAATTAATAATTATCATGCATTATCATGCAATGTTGAAAGATTCTATATGAGGACTTTGTTGAATTTTGTAAAAGGTCTTACATATTAGTAACCAAAACAATTTATGAAAAAACAAAAGTAAACCTACACCATTGCACAGGTATAATCCTAGTCTAATAAAAAACAAAAGTAAACCTACACCATTGCACAAGTATAATCCTAGTCTAATATAATAGGAGTAACATCAAACAATTAAGAGTCAATATAAGATTTAGCATGAAGAGAATAAATATTGATCATAAGCTTAATGACTAATCAAAGTCCAAAGAAAGTAAATAATAATAATAATAATAATAATAATAATAATAAACTATCTTTTTGTATTTAAAAAGGGGTAGGTGCTCAGTTTCTTGCTCGACTCCCCACCAATTTTTTGTAAAATCTTTTTCTATGAAATGAAACATTATTATTTTTTATGTTTTTCCCATATTTTCCTACAATTTATCATTAAAAATGCAAATAGTCAATTTAACATCATAGCAGTAGCTTATATTAGAAATAAAATTAAAATTAAGTGATATTAATTATTATAACTTGTAAATAAAATGAAGTTTCCTACTTGATGACAAATGAGCCTGTCAATGTACTCTTGAATGGGTTATCGGTTAATGGAAATTTCACCCTACTACAACTTTAAGCTTCTTCCTTCCTATTTCCTATTTCCTATTTCCTATTTCCCTCGGACATACTTCTTCCGTTCCATAACAATTGCTACTGATAGTGATATTTTCTCACACAACATGTCATACTCGGTAGCAAGTGTTATAGAACGGAGGGAGTATATTCTTTAGCTTCCTCATATTTATGCTCCCTCTCATTTTTTAGTTGTTATATCCTTTTTTATTTGGATAATTTATTTCTACTGTCACATTTTCATATTAAGACATACATTTATAAGTGATCCTCTTATATTCTTAATATTAAAAATACGCAATATTACACATGATTTTTTTACACATTTTAATAACAGTAATTCAGGCCTTAATATATATTAATAAATACACTTTATGAAAAATATATAAATAAATATGATCTAATAAGATTTTACATTGAATATATTTAACTTTTTTATATTCATGAGTAATTATTTTTTAATGTTTAGTGTTGGAATCTTAAGTACTAGGAAGTAGGGAAAATGTAAATAAAACTCGTAACTATGATTTGAGAAAAAGTTTTATATGAATTGATTTATGATATTTTATTGTGCATCAATCTTATAAGTTACTATTCGATAAACAAAAATTCTTGTGAGTGACGATCTCTTTAACATGCTATCTCTTATTGGGCCAACCTATTATATATTTTTTAAAATATTGTAAGCAGGCAATAAAAATAATGTAAGATATTGTAAGTAGATATTAAGTTAATAGAAAATCTCCTGAGAGATCGTCTTTTTGAGAGACGCCTCTCAGATCCAGCCCATTTAAGTCTAATTAATTAAACTAAAAAATGATGATGTGCTCACCAATTTAGGGAGAGACTCTCAAAGAGACCGTCTCTCACAAGAATATGTGTTAAGTTAATGATAAGATAAGAAAGTATTAAAAATAATGTAAATTAGCATTAAAAATATAATAATTAGGCATAAGTTTTAATGGGTTGAGCCTGAAAGACGTTGTTGATTAGACCAATGTTCATAAAAGAGATCCGGTAATGGTTTGACGTTGAAGGCCCGGCATTTAGCCCACCGCCTGTTACGGCGTATCACGATGATTGCAATTACCGTTCGTTAAGCGTTCCAACCCAAGTTTAGAAATTAGGGAAGAAAAGCCAACATCAATGTCAACAAACATAGGAGTTTGATTTTCTTGAAAATGTGTTATTAATATTAATATTAATTTTCCTTTTCTTGTTTTTTATAAAAGGAGATTTTCATTTTATAAAAAAGTCAAAGACATTTGAAATGATAATATACACTATATTTTTATCACACTTTAATTAAAATTGTAACATTTTTTTGCCGAATAGTAACCAAGAAACAAACAAATTGAAATAAGGCGCTACCATTTTATTAATTGTATATACTCTCTATTTTGATCACACTTTAATCAAAATTGTAACATTTTTTTGCCGAACAGTAACCAAGTAACAAATAAATCGAAATAAGGCACTACCATTTTATTAATTGTTAGAAATTAAATTAGATAAGAAATTTTGATACAAATTTTATCCCAACTGCATTCATGCATGGTAGTACGTACCTACAATAGTCGGGTTAAAATGCTGTAAGGGGTGTTGTTAGCAAAAAATATACAAAAATTAAACAAATCAATAGTAGAAATTATTCACAATAAATTGACAATATGTGAAATTATTCAGGCAGCAATATATTTGGTCCTTAATGATCAATTATTTGCTGCTTTTCTAAATTGTTAATGATCAATCTATCCCTGAAATAGGATCATTGATCTGAACACATACATCTCATAATCTTAAAATTTACAGAATTTCTCATCATAAAAAATTTGTATTTTAGTTTCTTCCTTTTGAAAGGTTGGATTTTTTATACAATACTACTGAAAATTAAGCATATAGCATTTTAAATAGTTACATATAGCCTTTAAATTTAATAAAGCTTATGCAATGCTTTTTAAGGAATTGATCAAAGAAGTCAAATGACCTAACCAACTCTTTCATGTGAATCATTACAATTTCAATTTAAATTCGTCTCAATGGATTTCTACTTCTCCGTTCCATAATATTTGCTACATTTAACTTTTTTATGTAATTCAATATACTATTTTGTTCATTTATATGTCGAATTATACCTATTTAAAAATTATAAAAAGTTTATATTATGAAAGTATGCGATGAATAGTGCCCAAAAACAAAGTGTAGCAAGTATTTCGGAACGGAGGAAGTACATTCTTATTTTTAGTTAGGAAAAATTACCTAGAATAATCCAAACAATTCATGATTTTCCTACAATAATCCCACCTATTGATTAACCATGAATAATTTCAACCTTGAGGGGCATTTCCCTAGAGTAAACCCGGTGACCGGATGACTTGCTATGTAAGTTTTATTTTTTTTAAAAAAAGATAAATTACAATAAAATGTCGAAAAAAATGTTAAAAAATGTTCATAAAAAATTTATGATTTTTTTTATTATTTAGAATTTTTTATGTGAATTTTCAAAAATGTTTTCTAATTTTAAATTAATATTTGATTTATTTTTTTGGTGAATTACCTACTATAACATGTCATCGGGTTACCCAAGTTTACTCTAGGAAAATACATCTCAAAGTTGAGATTATTCATGGTTAATCAATAGGTGAGATTATTGTAGGAAAATCATGAATAGTTTGGATTATTCTAGGTAATTTGTCCTTTTAGTTATTACCTATCTTTTCATTAATACTCATATATTGCAATTTAACTTGACTTTTTATCTTATTTATACGTTTTATTGTCATGAACAAGTTATTATTAAACAAACTGTTATTAGTTCATAACAAAGGTTCATAATTACCTGATCAAATCAATCAATAAAACAAACTGATCAAACCAACGGTATTTATAACAACCAAGTAGCAACCATATTAGAGTATATAAGATATCATGGGGCCTTAACCATCAGATTAAGCTTTTGGTTGAGTTAATTCCTTGACATGGTATCAGAAGTCAACGTGACAAAAGGTCACGAGTTCAAATCTCAACCGCCCCTCATTTAAAGTGAAAATATTTAGCGCCCTATATGAGAAGGGCAAGTGCAGCATCCACACTTCTAATCCAAACAGCTCTCGTATGAGGGGACATGTTAAAGTATACACTCAACTATTTATCTAGAAAATCTTAATCAATCACGGTGATTTGTCAAGGTGACAAATAACCGTTATTAATCTAGAGTTACTCCCATTTATCAAACATCACTAAAAAGTCATTAATTAATTAATCTATTTATTCATAAAGAAAAACTAATGGAAAAAAAGTCAGAAGCAGCAGAATATCTAGAGTATTTCTTCCAATTGTCTTTCCTTCATTTCCACTTTCCTCATTTCCATCTCTCTCTTTCTTTATTTCTCTCTCTTGTTTTGGTTCCATCACTTTCTATCTCACCCATCTCTTTTTGTCAATTGAGTGAACTACAAGAGCTCACTCTTTTCCTCCTCCCCCCTCACCCTTTTTTCTTCATAAATCCTTCTTTTATTATATTTTCTCCACCCAAAGAACCCAACTTTATATTATCTCTTAATTCAATTTTAGTATTTTTACACATAATTTTTTTAATAAATGGAAAAAGAATTAAAATCCCCAAATTATGGGTTAATGGAAATTTCAATTGATCAACTCTCAAATTGTTATTTCCAACCCAATTGGGAAAATTCCAATTCCATGGATCAAAATGACCCATTTGAGTCAACACTTAGTTCAATTGTATCATCCCCTACAATAACATCATCTAATGGTGTAGGTGATGGTATGATGATCAGAGAACTAATCGGACGGCTAGGAAGTATTTGTGATTCAGGTGATATTTCACCTCAATTATCTTGCATTGCAACAGGAAATAACAGTACAAATAATTCTTGTTATAGCACACCTTTGAATTCCCCACCTTCAAAATTCAATCTTTCTTCTTTATTAATGATGGGTAATAATTCTGGGAATTACCCAATTCAGCAAAATTTGGGATCTTTAAATTCTGACCCTGGATTTGTTGAAAGAGCTGCTAAATTTTCTTGTTTTAGGAATAATGGCAGTCAAATTGGTGATGATAATGGTAGATCAGGCTTGAAATTGGAATCTGGGAAATTATCTAGGGTTAATTCCGATAAGAATTTGGGGGAAAATGGTGAAATTAATGAAAGTTTTGCAGTTTCTGAGCAAAACCCAGATGGTGAAATTGGTGTTAAAGCTCAAAATGATTCAAATTCAAGGAAAAGGAAGTCTGTTTCTAAGGCTAAACTCAAGGATTCTCCTTCTTCCCCTGCTAAAAATGATAAGGTAAAATAAAAAAATTACCCAATTTTATTAATTTTATTTATAAATAAATTAATTAATGTTTGAGTTTTTGTAATTACAATATTTTTACTTTATTTGACTTTCTGAATTATGGGTATTTTTTGCATTTTCTTGAGAAAACTTCATTTCTGTACATTTTGCCTTTTACTGAGAATTAAATCATATTGATTAGTTGAAATAAAAAATACATTAAGTTGAAAAGTCTAATTAATTTGATTAGCTGATTTTAAACACGCTATTAAATATAATTTGTTTAATATTAATTTATTTATAACAATAAACTGTTTTAATCAACTAATTTATGAAACACCGTATTAATTCATTTAACTATTCAACTATCTAAATCAAGTCAAAATAAGCTAAAATTATTGTCAAATACCCCACAATGAATCATCATTGTCATACATTATCTGGTGTATCCCGCTCATAGAAAACTATGGATAAAATCTGGGGAAGAAAAGACGAGTGCAACTCATAGCCGTAGTGGATTAATGATGGTGATGAACTAGTGATAGATCATATTAACACCTTTTATACATTATTTTCCCTTTTTTTCCCTTTTTAATTAATTGACAAGTCAATTTAACATTTTGGTACCCTTTGATTTTCTTTTAGATTCATTTTGATATAAAAAAAATTGAAATTGCTTGCAATATGAGTATATGACCTTATTTTTGGTGCACTAAATAATGAAAATAATGTAATTTTTTTTTAATTTATGTAAAATTTTATTTGTACAGATTGAGGTAGAGAATGAAGAATCAAATGCTAAAAGAAGCAAAGTAGATGATAAAGAAGCTAAAAAGGAAAATGCAGAGGAGACTAATTCCAACAAAGAGAAACAGAAAACCAACAATAATAAGGAAGCATCAAAACCAGAGCCTCCAAAAGACTATATTCATGTCAGAGCAAGAAGAGGCCAAGCTACTGATAGTCATAGTCTTGCTGAAAGGGTATAATGTTTTTTTCGTGTCATGTGTTTCGGTTCGGTTTAAATTCAGATTTTATGTCCACATAGGTTTTTACATGTAAATTTGAGTCTAAGTCAGGTCAAATCAGGTTCGGTTAAACGTCAGGTGAATATCGGATCGTCGAGTCTGTTTTGAATACTTCTAAGCGGTGCTTATGAGTTTCCGAATTCAAGTAACATAAATTTACGAGAATGAAGATTTTAGTGTAAAACTTAGAGGTGTATATTTGGTTGTTTGATGGGTTTTAGGTATGATATTTCAAATCGGGTTAACTTAGATTTTTATGTTATCTTGACAATATGATTAGATTTTTGAATGCTAGCTATTTCGGATCGAGTTGAGTTAGACTCGGTTTTGGTTTATTCATGTTAAACTTGGATAACTCAAGTTTTTGTTCTTATTTTGTGTGTTTTTTGTATGGATGTATAGGTTAGAAGAGAGAAAATTAGTGAAAGAATGAAGTTTCTTCAAGATCTTGTTCCTGGTTGCAATAAGGTACTAAATTTGTTTTTTTTTTTCATAATTTGATGATTGAATTTTATAAAATTGGTTAGTTTTTGGGTAGATTTTCAAAAATGATCTCGAAATTAATATTACTTAATGGATATAATTGATTCCATTTCTCTAATTCTCTCTTTAAAAGGTGTACGAGTATGAATTTTCCGTCATCTTTCCTCACACAAATTTTGTTTCGAGCGGATTATTGAATTGATGATGTTGAAATTAATACAAATATTCTTCTTTTGGGTCATAGGTTACAGGGAAAGCCACAATTCTTGATGAGATTATAAACTATGTCCAATCATTACAGCATCAAGTTGAGGTATGCTTCAATTGGTACACCATATTCATTTATTGTATTTTTAAGGAAAATTCTGAATTAATTATATAGTCTTAATTATGAAATTAATTTAAATTTAATATATTTTGCAGTTCCTTTCTATGAAATTAGCAACCGTAAATCCTAGAATGGAGTTCAATATGGAAACTCTTCTCTCCAAAGATGTAAGCTTGTCTATACCTGTATTCCATTAAATTTGCTACATTGCGATTTTCTGCAAATTTCTGATATTTTTTTGTATTTTAATATTATAGGTGTTTCAATCTAGAGGGTCATCATTGCCTCAATCAATATACCCAATAGAACAAAATTCAGCACAAGCATTCCCCTTTGATTACCATCAATCCACCCAACCCATGTCATTAACTTTGCAAAATGGTGTTCCAAATGGGCTTGAGAATCCTTTCCCAACAATCCCTATGAATGGTTCTGGAATCCGGCCAAACCCGGATACCACATTGCACTCGATCGACCGATTTATCGACTCATCAGCTCAGGTACATTGCAAATTTAAGCATAATATCCCCCTTAATAAGGTTGCCCGGGCCTACCTAGGAGTTGGCCCGGGCCAGTTGATTGGAAAACCAATTAATTTTGATTTATGTAACGTATAACACTGGAAAGTGTCTGGCTGAGTTGGTTCTATACACATTTAGACACAACCCGATCAAATAGTGTATTGATTTTATGATCTTTTGCAGCTACCAACTCTTTGGGAGGATGATCTCCAAAGTATTGTACAAATGGGAATTGTGCATAATCAAGCACAAAATTTACCATTAGGTAAGAATTAAGATTAAACTTTAAAGAATTATTGTTCTTGAATATATTTTTGGAAAAATTGTTTCTAAAAAGCTAACCTTTTGACCATCTGCAAATAAAGAGTCAACGTTTCATTTATTCAATAAAAAGACAACATTTGTCTCATTTTTGCAAATAAAGAGTCAACGTGTCATTTATTAAATAAATTTAGAGTTGAAAACTTACCTGCTATCCCTTTATTTGCAAAAATGAGACAAAGGTTGCCTTTTTATTAAATAAATGAAACGTTGACTCTTTATTTGCAGATGGCCAAAATGTTGGCTTTTTAGAAACAATTTTTCCTATATTTTTTTGCTTGTTTCTAAAATTAGCTAAAATTATATTTGGTTGATTAATTAGGTACACTTCCAAATGCCCAAATGAAAGTTGAGCTATGACTACTACAATTTTCATCAAGCATTGTTTCAATTTCTATCAGTTTAGCCTTCCATTACAACAAGGTTGAACATGTATATACCGAAAAATGTTCATTTGGACATACGATTATTATTCTACAAGTAAAATCGAGATCAATCGATGGCTCGAGAATTTTTCTTCCTGTTCCGAAGATTACCTCTAAGCAGCCGATTCAATTTTTTCTTTTTGAGAATTATTACGAAACATCTCGAAAATTTGTATAATTTTAGAAACTAATTAAATTGCAATCCTAGATATGGGAATTCTGTATTATTATTATTATTACATTGTAAGAGATTAGCATAAATTGTAATAGTAGATAATTTAAATGATTGGAGAACAAGAAAGGTATTATGCCTTTTGACACACTAGCATTTGTTCCCAACATTTTCTTGTATTTTGAACTTACCACATTCTTATCCTATTTTTTTGTGGCTCAATAATCCTTGTTAATGAATGTGTTGCCATTATCTTTAGAAGTTATTGACTTAATAGTGATTGATAGAGATTTGTCTAGTAAATATCTTATGCTCTACCCTAAATATAGGAGCAATTTGGGTTCGAGTCTGTTAAGGTCATAGTTCAGATTATTTGGTTAAAAATTTATTATTACTATTTTATTGTGTAACATATAACAAAGTAATATGATAGCCGAATTGGTTTATTACACATGCAAAGATCAGCGTTCAATCTACTTTATACTAAACCGACCATGTCTTATTAAGTTTGTCAAAGTGATTTAGATTTAAAATTTTTTACCATAATAACTTCGTTGATGATTTTTTATACATTATCGACCATATTTGAAGAGATGTTCATGTTCGGTTTTCTCATTCAGAGGACGTGTGCTTCTTCACCATATCCGTAAAAAGGATATTTATGTCCAAGTTACAAAAATTGAAGTTATGGTTTGACTCTTTGCGACTACTTAACGATTCATATTCTGGTCTCCATTCAATGCTACTAATTTCAAATTTGTTTTCAATAAATTGAAAAGAACATACTGTGATTACTTTTCGGCGCGAGAAAAAATGTTGAGAGATAATGTTCAAATTTATGTGATTAAGCTCTTGTTGATATCATTATCTTTCAATCAAGTTGAAAGAGGAACCATCCACATGATTATAACATGGACACAAACAATAAAGAGTTCTCCTTTTAAGTTTCCATTTCTCTTGACCCTTTTCACATCAACAAAGAACAAAACATAAATAGTCGAATTGACAATCATTTTCCATATATAAATGCTGTTATTTTCAGTTTGATAATTGGTAAGAAAATTCTTTAAAAAATAAAATTCTTTATTAATTGGCTAGTGCTAAAAATTGAGTGACCACTTACGTTATGCTCAGTCTAGCTAGCCATATGAAAAAGACCTCGAAACTTTAAAGTTGTTTGTTCAATTTTACTAGAGGTAAGTTACACAACTAACTTCGCTTTGTGAGTGCTTATCGCTTTTGCTGATCTTAAGCTTAAATAAAGAAGAGTTAGCACTTTAGCGGTATTATGACAATCAGCTTAGTAAAACTTAGTTATATCTCATGATGTTTTTGATGTATTACTGAGTCGATTCCAAAATTTTGGAGTTAAGACTTTGACATTATTATCAAGACTGATTTACGAAAGGTTTCTGATAAAATATGTTGATATGATATTAGAAGTTCAGATTACGGGTTAAAAGCTCATTATCAGTCCTTGCAAATAGGATTATTAGTGTCAAATAAAAGGAGCTATGTGCTCCATTCTATTTTAAGTCTAAAGGGCTCTCGTGTAAAGAAGTGTTATAATGTATATGGGATATATTGGCGATTTGGCGTCTTAGTCATTGACTTAGGTTTTTGATATGGTAAGGCTATTTATGTTCAAAAACAAAAAAACAAATGGATATTATTTTGATTAGAGGATGGGATAAGAAAAGACAGCTAAATAAGAAATAAACTCATAATCTTTCATAAAAAAATAAATGTTTACTTTAACTGAAAATCTGAGATAAATTGAAATAAAATTCAATTCGCAATCCATAATAATTGAATAAATAGAAGAAAAATTACACGTAGTAATGATGAGGTTTTGGGTTTTTCGCGTGGTAATCAAAACATTTAAAAAATCCACGCGGTAACCCTGAGGTTTACGTAATTGGTCCACCGTGAGTCCGTGACCATTTTGCACATAAAAACGTTAGTAAATATTAATTTTGAAATTTTAAGGTTGTTGTGTACGCCTATTTATGCGATTCACCATTTCAATTGTCATCTTTTAATCTTTTTCCCCAAATCATAAACCACAATTTTATCATCTTTCATTCAAATTATATTTTTTTCCCCAAATCCAAAGATGGTAGAGTTAGGGTCTATATTTTTGGGGGAATAATAAAACTAGTGAAATTTGAGATGGTAAGTCGCATAAATAAGCGTACAACAATGTTAAAACTTTGATTTTAATGTTTTGCTTATGGTCATGATAGAACAATTTAATACATCTCAGAGTTACCACATGAATTTTTTAAAAATTTTGGTTATCACGTAAAAAATTCAAAATTTTATAGAGGTATTTAATATTCATTTAACTTATGGGAACAAGACTCTTGATTGGTACGCAGCTGTTAGGTAGGGACAAAATCATCCATAGTCTAAGTATTCATGGGTTGGAATCCTAAGAAACTTACTAATCCCTTCCCATTTCATGTTCCCACTAGTAATATATATTTTCTTTGACGAGACAAAAATTTGTATATAATTTTTGTAAATATTTACAAGTTAAAGTATATTCGTTTGAGATGTTTTTAGATTTGTCAAAATATATTTAATTTTTTAATTTTTTAATACATTTTAATAATTTTTTATGAGATACATTAATAGATATTAAAACTAGCTCATAGGCATTTTCTATAAACTGTGAAAAATAAATAACATTAAATAAACTTTATGTATTGGTTATTAAAAACAAGCTATGGTTTGTTTGACCTACTATTATGATAAACTGTCTTTCGATGAAACGAGCTTAAAATAAAAAACTTTAATGTTAATGATTTGTGTTAATATTTAGCACATGTATAAATTGAGTCACACGGTTAGACTATCTCATACACAAGCATGTGGTGTTTGTGGTGTTTAAACTTTACTCTTGTGACCTGTCATATGCGAAGAATTTTTACTACCAGGTTGGCAATTGTGATTCCCCTCTTGGACAAAGAATTAAAGGAAATCTTGTTAATTTTAGTTTTATTTATTTGATGTTTTTGTTGATCATCATCATATCCAATATATTCTGCTCAGAGCAGGGTTTGGGTAAGGTAAGGTAACGAACAATTCATTCTCGTACTCCTTTAAAGGAGGACTAGAGGAATGATGTTTTTGGTGATTAATGTTTTTTGCTTCATTATAAAATTTCAATTGTGTAATCCGATGGAGATTTCTAATATTCGGACTAGAAAACTCATATATTTGATAACGGTATATCAGTAAGTGTTTAAGTGTCCGACTTAATTAAATAATGATAAAATATAACATTTTTAGTCCATATATAATAAAGCGTACATGAGTCTTTGTCTTGTTCAAGTGTCAATAATTCGACACGACAGGTCACACAGATACTTAAGTTATAATAAAGGGTTCGACAACGATGATCAACTAATCGTTGTTTTGGAGCTGAACCATATATAATGATCTAAAGAAAAACATTTCCAAACTATCTATATACTTTTTAGCTGATAAAATAAATTTTTAAATAATATATATTTAGATAAATTTTGGATCACTATTCATAAGAAGCAAAAGTCTTTTTCTCATTTTATTTATAGATTTTTTAGCTGATAAAACAAATTTTAAAATAATTATATATTTAGATAAATCATGGATCACTATTCATAAAGAGTAAAAGTCTTTTTCACATTTTATTTATAGATTTTTTAGCTGATAAAACAAATATTTAAATAATACTCCATATATTATTTAGATAAATTGTGGATCACTATTGTAAAAGTCTTTTTCTCATTTTATTTATAGAAGATAAATAGTAATGGAGAAAGTTATGGATACCACAATTAGACCACATATTTAAAATTTAGTATATGACAAACAAAAATTCCTACTCCTGTATAATATCACAAATTCTTGTGAGAGACGGTCTCTTTGAGAGACCAACTCTAAAGACGGTTTCTTTGAGAGACCAACTCTAATTGGATGGCCCATAAAGAAAAATATAGAATAAGAGTAAGAATTAAACTTTAATGGATTGGGTCTGAGATCGGCGTCTCTAAAAAAGACGGTCTCTCAGGAGACTTGCTGATATAGTGTATATTCTTTTTTTGTTTAGAAATTAACGAATAAGCCAGAAATGCAATCAATCTCAATTTTTTTTACTATACACTCATATTTAGCACATCACTAAAGTTTATATCAATTCTATGGTACTTTGAATCAAGCTAGTTTTGTTATAAATTCAACTAGCATAACACATTTTTTTGTCTAACTCATCCATAAAAAAAGAAAAACATTGAAGATTTTACCATAATTCTTTCGTTCTTTTTTACTTTGCATTTAAATATCTTTTTACGTAGTGCAATACGTTTGTCGAATTGTTTATATCTAGAGTTATAAACAACTAAAAATTAAAAAAATAATCTATGTGACGAGATGAATAAAAAAACAAGATTTCACATGACTATATTTTTTCTCATATGATAGTCGCAATTTGCCAATGCAAAAGTTAGCTTTGGTGCAAGTATACAAGAACAAAAGAAATTTATGGGACTATAAATCAGGTTAATCTGTAAGTTAAATGATATATCTAACATGGTTGAACTAATCAAGGTCGGACCTTATAAGGTGGGTTGAAAATCACTTCTATAAGTGCGTTCTATGTTATATTATATCATACAATTTAATATTAATAGACTGTTTTTCATCAAATAACTCGCATGATGACCTTGACCCGGGCTAGATTCTTTGATCCTTGTGACCTATAAGATGACAATATATAGCTATATATAAACAGTTTCCTCCACTAATTTAAAAAAGTAAATAAACCTATCCATTAGATTGTATAGTGATTTGGATTCCTTTAGATGGTACTAGTTGAGATTGGACTATAACAAGTCAGAGAAAGAGAAGATAGAGTTAGAATGGAGAAGCACAGTTAATAAGTCATTTTCTGGATGCAGCTGGTTTATATATTGTTAGTTATGATTATTAGTAAAGCATATTATATAATATAAAAGATCTTCAAAAAGTCATACAATTCACTGTTGTATAATGCACCTATAACTTTAAAGTAAACCACCCACTAAAAGATTAGGGATACCACATCACTTTGATTCTCATCACCCAACAAACAATTAGAACACCCTAGCTTTTATGGTGTATATATGGTAATAACACTTAATTAATTAATCAACTTTTTCAATACTTTTTTGCAGGCTTTCAAATAATTGGAGGTACCTCTCTTTTCGAAGAACATATGGAGCCGGAGGACTCTTTGACCGTACTCTTTTACATGGGTATGAGTTGCCGTCTATCTTCCCTGCCCAGACCCTAACCATAGTTTATCTATGAGCGGGATACACTGGGTATGATGATGATGATGGTCTAAACAACGTTAAGGGAATCAACTCAATCATAAACATTAGTAGATGATTGGGGTTTAATCTATATTACGTATGCACAATATATCATTACATAAGTTTCTTTGTGCTAGAAGTGTGGTTTAAATTAAAGCACTATTAAACATATGATTAAGGTCCAAACTAGACTATCAAACAAATCCAAACTAGACTTTCCCTTGGTTATCCATAGATTCATCAAAGAACATGTGTATTATAAAGCCAAAGTAAATGAGAAGCAAAGTAGAAATGAGAAGATGTGAAGATAGGACATACTCCATAATACTTCATCTATCTTTCTTATTTCATTTGCATCACTTTTTATTTTAACTGTCTTTGCCCACTGATTTTGCACCATTTCTTTTGACAGTAGTTCAACTCTTATTTTTTAATCTCATCCACAAATTTATATTCAATCTCGACCTTAACCTCTCATTTCTATCATTTACTTGTTTTTTATCTTATTTTCCTACTCAATTTCTCTTTTCACTGAATTTCACTCGTAATAATAATAATAATGCATGGTACTACTACTATTATTAGGGAGAAAAGCTAATGTGTTTCCAATTGATGCCACAATAAGTACCTTGAATGATAGGAACATATGAATGTGTTTGGCTAGTTAAGTTTAAACTATTATGGCAAAATTGGGTCCATTGTAGGTTGGTGGTTCACACTTGATAGAAATTGATAGTGAAAATCCAATAAAAATTGACATTATGTTTTGTGGTTTAATCTTTTATGATGTGTTACTTATTGTAAAGAGTGAGTAGTGAGTACATTACTATACATCCCTTTCCCTTAGCAGTAAAGGTCCATTTACCAGCCTGTCACTCTTCCTACCCATTAATTATTAAATTTCCATTTACATCTCTTTCTTTCATATCAAGGATTCTATGAAGCTTTGCAAAACTAGTTTTGTTTTGTTGGTGTTATTTATAAGTTGCGTACATTGAAAGCGTCTATAATTAGGCTCGAGTCTGTCTATGCTATGCTATGAGTATTTGAGTTAAATCTTATTAGTATGAATTGGGTAACATATGACGACATAAAAAACTTTTAGTTGAGTTGATTCAAACATGTATATAAAGTGATAGTGATGACTGTATGATATCTTGAATTCATGTATGCTCAACACGTAAAAATCTCGCGTAAAAGACATTATATGTTGAAAAAGATCCCACATCGCTAAATAAGTGGTCTATAGACTTGTATATATACTTGATTGATAATCCTACAAATATCATATGATTTAGGAAAAGAGTGAAACTCATCATGTGTTGTGTGCAAGTCAACGCTCAACCCCGTGGGTATGTGGGCCCGAGCACACGGGTGCCCTGTGAGTTTATTCACACAAAATGGATCTATGGGAAGATCATGTAACGAATTATCACGATCTAACAGAGCACTATATACTATTAATTTAGGCTTTTAGTTAATTTTTTTCATTCTAACATGTTTCAATGAAAAAATGATGAATTTGCTTAATTAAGGGTGTTAATATTGTATGTATGATATTGCCAAAATTTTTGTACGTTGAGTTTAAATGAAAAGAACCTAACTTGAAGAATTATCAGTAATAATTTTGGTTCACCAAACTGACCACCCAAAACATAATGACAATCCCAACAGTTACCAGTGTATATTAGTGAGAACCAGAGGTAGACCACGAATTTTTTCGGTAAGGCCCACTTGTCATATAATTAGCTAATTTCTTTCCGAATTGCAAATCAAAAAACACGATTTATGATTTGTTTTAGGTTTTTTTTTGTCATTTTTGAGCAATCATTAATTAACCAACGAATTAGGTTATAATACTGGTAGGCCTAATAACTAAAACAATTAAACCTACAATGTATAAATTTAGCATGTCCTAACTCCTAAGGTCAGGACCGACCCTAGGTTTTTGGGGTCGGGACGAAAGACTATAGGCCCCTAAATTATTATATATATATATATATATATATATATATAGAAAAGCTCGAACATTAACACTCGTTGAACTAAAATTTTTTGGAGGCTTTAGACGTAGGCACGGCTTGCACTTGCTTAGGACCGGTCCATTACTGGTGAGCACCCCACCAACATCATTGTATAGGACATGCATGCATGACACGTTTCAGATTTATTACACTGATCAGTGATGAATGATGAGTACTACGCGCATCCATCTACTTTCATTTGTCAGGGAGAACTAGAGCTGCTCAATACAACTTCGCTATGGTACGAGTTAGGCAAACGGTTGAATAATGTAGTTTGAAGGTGTATAAATAAACACGACAACTAGTATACAAGTAATTAATAAGAAGAAATTATGCAAGATAATAAATAGCAAATAATATTATCAAATTTAATAATATTCACCAACTTCACTACAAATTAGTCTCGTGTTTTGTATTTTATATTTAAAGAATAAAAGATCAATTTGAAGCTTAAAATATCTCGTGTTTTCTATTAGAAATTTAACAAACGAAACTCTAGGTGCCTTTTGTGTTAGTTATCACATTGTAATTAATTAGACTTATCATTTGTGAAAACTTATCAATCCAAGTTATAAGTTATGTTCATAGCCTTGACTTTCATATTTTTTAAACTACGATAAATCTATCCATTAGAAATATAAATTTGATGTGAAAATTCTTCATATATGATTTAAGGAATAATAAAAAAGACTAAAACACTGAAGATGACTACTACTTAAGTTAAAAGCACTCGAATAAATATTTATTCAAATTTTTAGTAGTAAATTCTTTTTGAAATAAAATTAGTTTTTCATTGAGTAATATTTTAATATATGAGGTGTATATAATCATTGAATCATGGGTTTTAGACCTTAGAAAAATTTATCCCTTTATAAAATTTGTAGATTTACTAACATACACTTTTTAGTACAAACTCATATAGTCATATGCTCCAAGCTCTACATATAAAGACATTCATTAGGGGGGCATATCCTAGTTACTACATAAATAAATTTTCTCAAGTAACCAACTAGTATGGACCAAACTATCAAAAAACCCTACATGCTCTAAGAAAATAAGGGACAATAAATATAATAAAGTAGTGGAAGAAAAAAAGGAGCCAATTTCTTTCATATCCTAGCAATTTGATGAAAATAAAACATTGGACACTATCTACATGTTATACTTTCATACCCATTTCTCATCTTTGATTCATATATTGTTTGTTGCTTGTCTCAAAATGTCTCTAATTTTATTCAAAAAAACTCAAGAAAAAAATAGATAAATGATAATTACTTTTTCTTTTGTTATTAAATTAATATTTTTTTTAGTTTGCCTTACATATTTTAATTCCTCGTTTTCTTTTTTGTAAACTTATACTCTCTCTCCATCTCCACAATTAACTTATTCTATAATTTATCTGTATTTTTTCATTTTTCATCGTTATCACACTTTTACTTTAACTAAAGATAAAACAATATTATTTGAATGATTTCTCATAAAGATAGATTAGATCAGAGTATATAATATTAAATGGCTAGGGTTGGAACTTGTAGGGAAATGTTTGCATTGAAAGATAGGGCCACAAGTAACCGGTTCTATCTATGGTTTCCTAACAAAAATAAAATCTTCGTACAATTTTGATACTTTTATTAAACTAAGTTTATCATATCCCACCATTCATAACCAATGATAGGGTAAAGGAATGGTCTATGAAAGTTATGGGAAGATTTTGATACCATTGATTTGTTAATAATTGGAATGAAGTTCAAAATCAAGTTCATTGCATAACCTATTTCCTTCAACCATCACTCACCGTAGGGGTGGCACAAATATTGATTAAATAATTAATTAGATTCGATTCGATTTATAATATATGCAAAACAAATAACAAGTTATTGCTTTGAGTAGTTTTGTAGTTTTCTTGTCGTTGTTAACTCAGATGTTACTAAAGGTTTATGGATTTCTTGTCCATTTTGACTTAGGTGTTTGTAATTGTATACCCATTTTAACTTGTGGCGAGGAGAGGAAACTATGATCAAGTCGAAATTGAGTGCAAACAAGGGAATCGTGCCTTTGTTGTTTATTCTTAATGAAATATGAAATATAATATATCACTTTTAGGGACGTTGGGTAAGCACTACTAAATGTGTAATTTCATACTCTTTTTTAATCTTATTCTATATGTCGTTTTCTCATCATTATAGAGTTTTAGTTATGTCTATAAATTATATCATGTAATTATTAAGTAACCAACATTACTATAAAATAAAAAGTAGTTTTATTAAAAGTTATTTTATATATTATTTCTATAAAAAATTCCAATATAATGAATTAAGAGCAAGAGATTTGCAAATTTGACTATAATATTTTTGTTTCCAAGCTTTACCATAGAACCAAAAATAGGCAAATGGACAGGAATCAGCATCCCAGTTGTAGATTGCCTGCTATCCTCTTGACAATGAAACCTACAGAATTTAATGAATGAATGTATTAAACAAACATCAGAATTTGTTCAATCTTTCTTTCAGACCCTTTGTCCCTCCACACCTCCATCCTATCCAAACCATTCAAACCAATGTGTGGGACCATCCTAATCCAAATTCAACCATTTATTTTCTTATGTGCCCATACTTTAACTATCTGGTCATACATTTTTTATATAAAAAAAGTATCTGGTCTTATAAAACTACACATCTATTTTGCAATTTCAATGATCGTTTTGTGTAGGATATATACTGGATTGATGACTTTGACTTTGATTTTAATTTTGATTGATCGTCGTCATATTTGTAGAATTCTTTTTCTTTCAAATGGAATATTTAATAGCGTATTTGAGTAGCTACATAAATACCACCCTCAAATTAAATAATCCACTTGATCAAATGTATACCACATAATGCATAGATCTTAAGTTATAATATCTCACTCACATAAGATGATCAACGTCTTTTGAGAGTTAAACGACGACAGACTGTACCCATTTGAAGTTTTTCCTAAATTGTTGCTGCTATTTTGTAGTTGCACAGAAAAATTCATGCTTAGAAAAACAGATTAACAACAATCTATTTGCAAATAGCATTACTGTGGATTTTGAGATTCTGAATCATGTAGATAGCATAAAAATAAATTAATTATCATAGCGCTTGCGTAAATACAAATGTACAATATACTTTGTAATATAATTATCAGATTCTACATTTTGGACTATTTAGTGTTCAATGACATCAAAAACCCACCATAAATCTTTAACTTCTACTAGTATGATTTCAATGTGCTCTTAATTTTCTCCATTTCCTGCAAGAAGCCTTAAAAACAATTCTGTTTCTTCCATTAATCGACTATTTTTTGCATTATGTCCACTAGAATTAATATCCAGATGTGAATAAGAAGTCAATAATTGAACTAGAAACTCACAAATTTCTTCCAGGTTGCTAGACATGGTCACCACCTTCTTCCTTTCCTCATCTCCTGAGCATATATCTTCACTATTTTCCATGCACATACGTCTTTTGCATGCCTGCAAATCATAGTTTGGAAAATACATTGCATATTCGCATTCTTCATTTTTAAAAATTATTTCGTGAAGACAACCAGTTCCAACAATTTTATCCTTCATGGTTTGAGCAATATCCAAATCGCGGTATTTCGAACCAACCCAGTTAGTGCTCTAACCATGCCACAATTATTCTTGACACATCAGATTATGAGTCAAGAAAATAGAGCTGTTTCCACCAAAGAATTGGTGTTTGTAAGAAAAAGACAAGTGTGCAAAGGAATGTGACCTAGAACGTTCGTGCTATCCAAGTTAATAAAAAGAATGCCAGTATTGCTAGAGTTCAACTTGGTGCATACTGTGTAATACAAGTTTATGTAGGAGACTAAACTAAGACAAAGAGTTACCTGAAGGAGATGACTTAGATTCGTAATTTGATTTGGCTTCAGATAATCTGAAAGCAGTAACTGTTGAAATAAGAGAACTACCTCAACGGTTATGTTACTCGGACATAGGTTTTCGATAATGCTAGACACACAGGCTTCATTGAACACGGAATTCATCCACGAAGGAATGGTCTTTAACCTCAAAACAGACGTAGCAATGTGCACAGCAGGCCTGTGATTATCCATCAATGACATTGACACTGAACATGGAGCCGCCAAAGATCTCGTCAACTCTTCTACAATCATCCGACACCAGCCATTAGTTCTCACTAAACTTTTATGGTATAAGCTAGGTACTTCCCAGCTGTATATCATTGATAAGCAGAGGCCAGAGTTAATGGCGATTCTGAGATCACAGTGGAAAATCAGGCCTTCTAATAGCGCAACCATTGACCTTATATACCCCATGCTGCATTTTAAATTGTTCTGATTCGAGTTCAGTTGATTTGTGATTCCACTCAGAAAATCAATCAGGCAATACGAAGCAACCAATTTGATTAGGGATGACCCATAATGCAAGAACCTGCATATATCATGACAATAGATTCCAATTGAAGGAAATGTACTTGTCCCTTCTGGCAGGTTAAAAAAATTCTCCCACTTCATGCTTCCTGGTAAAACAACCTTCAAACTAAAGAACATAAAGAGTCAGCAATCTTAAAAAAGTAACATTAATTAATTCTTCAATATTATTCAACGAGTTACTTACCTTTGTAGGTAAAAGTGGCAAAACAACAATAGAAAAACTACAGCATGATCAGTGCATGCTTCATCTTCGTGTTCAACAGAAGCAGAACCAGTTGAGCAGAGCGCATCAAATGTGCCTTGCATTACAGGAGCTAATGAAGGATTCAGAAGTATGAATTTAGCAGTTTCTACTAGTGCCCCCTGAGTAGAATGATACAAAACCAATGAAAGGATACAAAATACTAAGAGGTGCTCTTCTGTCAACTCGCTGGCTGTCATATTTGAAGGAAAAGAATCCAGCAACTGCTTTGAACAGCAGAGGAAAAGAATATAAATTCATTAATACTATTATCTGTACTCTACAATCTAGAGAGCAAGAAACATGACTACCTTCATAACAACTGCCAACCAAGCTTCATCATCGTTGAGTGCCTGAGACTGCACAGATTGTAAAGTGATGAAGATAAATTGCAAAAAAATCAGGCAATTTTCTAGCGAGGAAGGACATAATAGCTTTGAACAAAGAATTTGAACTGCATTGCCCATCCCATTTGTGCAGAGCTGATCTGAAGCATGTGGAATAATATTGATAATTGATGATACAAAATGAAGTAATGATATCACGTCCCCCAGCGACATATCTTCCCCAGCAGGTTGTTTGAGCAAAAGAACCAACAGTTTCGGCAAAAGGTTGTCTCCCACACTGGCTAAATGTGCTATATTAAGAAAATTGACAATCCTATCATTTGCTTGAATTCCATTAGAGCAACTATTTCTGCAGAGTTTGAGGATCTGGTTAGACAACACTTTGCTGATTTTCTCCTGTTGAAACAGCCATTTTAGTGAAGATGGGTGAATGTCAAAAGATGATAAATCCCAATCTCGCTCCAAGATCAGGAAGAAAATCATTTCAGCATCTAAATTACAACAAATTTGGTCGTTCATCTTGGTCATGCTTCTACATAGAGCATAAAGATTCAGCAAATGGACTATATCGGTTGAGGCAGCAGCTCTAGAAAGCAAGTGGCTGCTATTGACAAGCATATATTGCTCCAGAGAAGTCAAAACTAGCTTCTTGTCTGCAAGCCTGAGAAAGATGGGGAAAACAGAAAGTCAAATTGGGAAATATATAGCAGCACCATATATCAGAAAAATGAGGTATGGTTAGACACTTGCATTTCATCAAATAAAGAGCTGACATATAGTATTTGTAGTACAGCTGTGTGGCAAGACGACAGCTCTAAGTTGCTCTTTTGTGCAAGAAGAAACAAAAGATCAACAGGATCCGTAGGCAGAGTAGATGCTACTGCTCTAATGGAATCACCGGAATCATTACCAAGAATATTATCCATTATTGTACTTAACATCAGATACACCCTCAATTTCATCTTTTCTGTTGGATAAAGGCCTAAGCATCTAAAAGATAAGCTAAACCAAGAGACCGAGAGTAGAGTATGCGTGAGTTGCCGGGTTTGATCATATTGAGAATGTAACAATATAAAGTGCAAGGTCTCCAGTATCCCCAAAATAATATCCTCTTCCAATGCATTAATTTCTGTTATAAACCAAGGTACTATATGCTTCTGACATACTTCTAGAATAGTTTGTCTCATTTGTATTTCTGTACTATTACTCGAAGAGCTGGTTTCACGACTCAATAAGAATGCCTCTTTTAACAGAGCTAAAGAATGCAGATGTTGATAGCTGTCCAAGTCGTCTATGCTCAATGAGGCCAAAACTGCATGCTTGGATGCTTCTAAGATTATAGGCATCCGTGTTGAAGAACCGCTAGCAGGAGGAGATTTAACAAGAGAAACAAAAATGGAACAGATGGTAATGAATGTTTCAGGAAGCATGCCAATCTCTCCAGCAGCATATCTCTTTAGCATTAGCACCAAGGAACTACTTATTGCTTCCTCAAGTTTTGCAGATACAACTCCGGGTGAGCTAGAGATGCCATCTAAAATGAGCTTTAGCATCTTAGGTTGAATAGGATGAAAAGGCACTTCAGTTATTTGAGGCAGAACAGAAACCAAAGTAGAGAATCCAAGGGCAAGCCTTTGCCTGAAGGTGTGTTCAGCCGTTGATAAGAGATCAAGAATTTGAACACATGAGCTAATAATTTGGTCCGTGTATTCTGTGCGTAGTAGAAATTGAAATGTAAGTATATCATTATGTAGCTTGCAACATGCATCTTACTAGAAAAATTCATGCTAGATATGTTTGTGATTGGTGGCCAGTAACCACAAGGGTGGGATATCTGGATAGGATAAAGAATACAGACATCATGCAGGCGCTTATTAAATATTAATACATGTGCCATAAAAATCATGAGCATATTGGGGAATATATCACCTGATAGCCTCAGTATTTCAAATATGTAGTCTGCAAGATTTTCTTCCACCAAGAGTTGAATCTGTTTGAGTGAACAGGCGCCACATGACAAACAGTGTATAATGAAGTCCAACGTAGAACTCTGAACTTGACTATCAGGAGAGAGCAATGGAGATTTAATGGCCTCGGCAAACAATCTAGTCAAAGACACTTCGTGAAATTCACTATTGGGGGTTTGCATAAAGTTATCAGCTTCACATGTATCCATCTTATCGAATTCGCTTGAAAAGGCATTTGAGAGGTATCCTCTTTGACCCAACGCCTTTAGAAGTGCTACACAGGTACATGAACCATCACTTGAATGCAGTTTCAAAATTGTAAGACAAAAACATTCTTATGGTTCTTATATCCCATATGTTTCAGGATGCCACAACTTAAAGACAAAAGGTAAAACCCCCATTCATGAAAAATAAAAAGCATGAATCTCCCCAAGTCAGCACCCAGCTAGCTAGTCCAGATAGCAGACCCAGTTTAAGCCTTCACAAGAAAAAGAGGAATCCTAATGATTACTCAAAAGCTTATGCCTTGCAAAGTTTTCTAACTAATGATCCTGTACAAGTTTTTACTTGGAAAAATGCTTCTCTTTTTGACCTTCTCTCAACGTAAAATTATCAATGTCATGTTTAAACTGCTGACCGATTAGACATTGCAACTCACTAAGCTATACATTTGTATAATTGAACAATCACTATGAAGTAAGATTGAGTAAGTAGAAGGCCATACTCCATCCAATTGCAAAAACTAATAAAGCAAATTCAAGTGATCCACCAGGATAGTTCTACAGATGTGGCACAGCGCACAAAGCTGAAAAGCTACTGTAAAAGGTACAATTGGTTTTCAGAGATTAGAGACAAACCTAAGCAGTTCAAGCGAACATCATCCCGCTGAGTCTTCATCAGTGCATCCAATGATAGACGCAAGATTATGGAACAATACTCGAACAATACATCAGCACCTTCATTATCTTTACTTGAATGTTGAATTATACATATCTTGTACAAGACAAACATGATTTCGCCTCGAATATCATCGCTGCATTTGTGCCAGCATAGCAATAATACATTAAGAGCCAGTATTCATTGTTCAACACTAAAAGAGTGCTCTGCTTATGCTTTAGCTAATACCTTGGCAACTTAAGACCCATAATTAGGTTGTTGATCAGGCTAGATTTATATTTGATACAAGCATAAGTATCTTCCTGACGTGTCAAAAGAACCCCCAGGCAGTGTAGCTACATGTATAGAAAACACACAACATCAGTGAGTCCAAATGCAAGTGTTTTTTCACAGGTTTCAAGTCCCAATATTAATGTCTATCTAAAGGAAAGAGAGTAATGATGATATTGTTATGCTTCTATTATTATATGAGCATGTTTTTACACATTATTGTAACCAACAGCTGTTATACAATAGGCTCAAAACCTGTGTTACCTTGCACTGAGTTGGACCCAAGGATTAGGCAAATGAATCCAAGAATCCGATCGAGATGGTTGAATCCAAGAATTTAGTGGACCCTAAATAAATATTGCATGGAAATGTATGGATATGATCAGATTATAGTCATTATACTGATCTTGGATAAAATCTCACATGATTTCAGTCACCAAGAATCCCTTATCCCCACACTCTGAATAAGGTTTCACTCACCTTAATCTTCACAGGATCTTGCTATGATCGCTCTTTGCTTCACTCACAAAGGAAGAATCATAGGTTAGGAATATGAACCTGCGATTCCCCTTGAAAGATAACACCTCTCTCTATAATTCTAATCTCTTAAAATGTAATTTTTTATCATCCAAAAGCTACTTTACAAATGACCCTAGGATCTCCTTATATAGGAGAACATAGAAAGATAAGCATATTCTAACAACCTCCTAACTAACTCCTAACATCTTTGAGTTTATTTAACAAACAAAAAGCTAGAACTCATTACATAACAAGCCTAATACTCGTGTAATCGTGTGAGGCTGCATGTGTCTTTTAACCGGAAGCTTGAACTTTGATCCTGCATTGACGAACAACTTTTGTCCTTGCCGCACTTATCCACCACACCTGCTAACAAGATGTAGGCTTCTATTCTTATTTTTCATCAACACATTCTTTTCCGGTAAGCTTCTTATAATGACTTCACCAAGCAAACCTAGTTCAATCCCTCCTTAAAAAAGAATTGTCCCCAATTCTAAGCCCTTATAATATGATTGATTCATTTCAATGCCCTCTAGCCTCGAATTTTCTAATATTAAACTAAAAATAATATTATCCATTATCATCCAGTATGTGAGGATCAATGCCCCTACCTTCACTTCGGTAATGAACCAAATCCATATGTTAAACAAACTCACCAAGGAGATTAGCTTGCTTGTATTGCCAAGGCCCCATTGAACTTGTTGTATACCCCAAATGTTAGAGACTTAACGCCTTAACGGGGCTTGACGAGAGTGGAAGTGTAGCCTAAAGGGCCAAGAAAGGTTAAAGACCATGGCTTGAAAGTGCACTAATGAAAAAAGGTTATTTGCAAGTATTAAGGTGAGTTTAAGCATGAAAAAACTAATGCAAACATTGACACTGTGATTTAAGGTGGTTCACCATTAATGACGCAATATCCACCATCTTAAGCTAGTGTATTCATTTTGTCTTTAAAGGATAAAAGACATAAAAGCTCAATACATGTTGAAGCATGAGTTTTTGTGAGAAAGCTAAACATGAGTGGAGATTATAAGTGTGGTATGGATAGAATATGGAAGGCTCAAGCATATTGCTTGTCTCTATACCTTACATACAACACTAGAGCATATATATTGACTAGGGGGAACTAGGGCACGAATATTACAAAGCAACAACTGATGTGCTTCTGACTATGCTGCTTGTTCGATTAAGAAGCCTGCTCGATTCCCTGACCCTGACAGCTTCTGGCTCAAGTACTCTTCCTTCCACATAATCCATTGGTTCCCCCTTTGCTCCCAAAGCATCTACCAGCTGTAGTATGAATAATATTCCTTGGTGATCAAGGCTAATCCCAATTCAAAACATTAACTTGTACCTTGTGCATCAAGGGTGCAGCTTGCCAAGTCTTGGAGTGTACTTACCACCAATCAAAAACATGCCCAAGGTCTAGCAACAAAGTTGTTATACCTAACCCTCGAGTCCAAATTCATCTACACTACAAATTTCATGTAACACCATGACAAAGAGTTACAAACCTCAAGTCACATTCTTTCACGAATTTTCATTTTACCTCAAAATACCAGTGGCTGATTCTCAACGCTCAGACATAAGTTATAAGTAGGACAGTTGAACACTTTATTTTGAGCCATAAGTATTGCATTTTTCTAGTTTAGCCGAGTTTGACACTCAAACACGTACCGTCTCGAATATGAGTACAATAAAGCTCAAAATTTTTCTATGAAGATCTTTTTTTAACTTGTGTGATTCCTGGACACAGTTTACTACTGCATTTACAGAAACAAAACAGCAATCTACGAACTAAAAACACTAATGAGTAGCGACAACACTTGAAGTGACACAAATCTAAAGGAAAATTTATCAATTTAACAAAATTTGCATCCATCAGCTAAATGAGAGATATATCAAAGTGCTCTCTCTTTTTTCTTGTAATTTCGTTCAATGTCACAGGAAAAAAATTTCATATAGAAATATTTGTAATCAGTTCACTAACCGAGTAGTATTTAGCATAGATTTAATAGAAATTCTGCTATTATTGACATCAAACAATCAGTTAAATCATTAACTAAGTCCTAACTTACATGATCAAAATTTAACACAGTATAAGATAGTAATTCAAGCAAAATTCATCAGTAAGTTTCTGAAATCTACACCAAATTCACACGGTTTGATCATACATTTCTCCAATAATTCGAAAATATAAAATTAACAAAATATTTCACAAAAAAGACCTAATTGCGCAGTTAAATCGGCTTCAGCCGCATAAATAACAAACATCAAATACTTAATCCTCAAAATTCAATAAAAACACATACACTCACCGAATAAACTTGCCGACGACTCCAAGTGAGTTCACCAGACGTCAAAACATCAGCGATTTTGGCAACGAAATCTCCAGACACCGAAAAACCACCAGAATCAGAAAGTTGAGAAACAACATCAATAACCTGTTTAGCAATTTGTTCGTCATCGAAAGACGAAAGAGAATAAACAAGTGGAGAAAGAATTATATGAAAATGGAAGGATAACAAAGGAGATAGAAAGGAAGGTTGAGAAATGGCGTGATAAAGCTGAGAGATAGCGTAGGAGACATGGAAAGTCGGAGAATCAGGGTTTGAAATGAGATTTATGAAGCAGATTAAGCAAATATAACCTCCTTCTTCGGTTTTCAAGATGAGAGAAGAACGATGACCTTGATTACATGATAATGGCGGTGATGTAGACAATGGCGATGGGTTTGATTCGAGTGAATAAAGTTCTTCGTAGTTCATTTCTGCCATTTTTCAACAATAGAGGTGAAACAGATCGAATAGAAACGGCAAAATTCGAACTTAAGGCGCCAATTTTAATGAGGGACGGAGAAAAAGTAATCGTAATTTAATTTTCTAAATGCCATTTTCGTATGGATACTTGATAGTCGTTTCATAGTACTTTTACTTATAGTAATATTTTTCCGCATAATTTGTCATATTCAGTAACCTCTTAGTAAGATTATTAAAAAAATAATGAAATCTTCTCACCGACGATTTTAATTGGATCAATCCAAACTATTTTTAATTTTTTCTCCTCTCAAAATTTTTTTTAAAAAAAAGTTTATGTTGATCCAATTGAAGTCATCTCAAGGTGAGACGGCCTCAATAAAGAATTAGTGTTTATAGATTAATAGTTTGGGTTGATTAAATTTATGGAATAATTTTTTAAAGCAACTATTAATTACTTACTTTTAAAGAATTACTTTTTTTTAATTATTTATCATATATATATATATATATATCATTTTGTCATTCAATTAAATATATCAAATTCTAAATTAGACATAATAGAATTGTTATAATAATGTATATAATAAATACTTTATCTAATTTAACAGTAATTTTAAAACATTTCAATTTCTATATTCTAATCTAACTCCGGAGAAGAAATATCATAATGTACACGAGAAGATGGATGGTGGTGGCTTCGTTCGTGAAAATGAAAAGGGAAGAGCTGGAATATGGCGTTACCGAAGTTTATGATAAGATGTCGTTTAAGTTCATTGTACCACGCTTGAGGAGCTTGTTTTAAGGTGTAAAGAGCTTTGCAAAGTGTATAAAGATAAGTGGGTTAAATTTAACCTGACTTTTACAACATATTCAATTTTCACTTGACTTCTAAAATTCATTTATAATGATGTAAAATTCAGCGTGGACACATATTCAATTTTAACCTGAACCTAAATGCCTGAACTGAAACCGATTCGATGACCCGAATAAACACTAAATTTTACGGATCAACAAAGCTCGATGGCTCGATAGTGTAGACAATTGGCAAGGAAGATAAATGGTGAAGGGCTTGACTATAGGACTAAAAGTGTCACAATAGTCGAGGTTTTCATGTTGCTGAAAACCTCGTACAACAAGACGAGCTTTGTTGTTGAGTCATAATGCCATGTTGATCTCAAATAATCCTAAACACCTTACACCCACATACATATCCAATTAGGTTAGGACTTAGGAGTGGGGAAAGATGTTACAAGATCCTAAGCGACATTATTTGTGAGGGCTTGCATTTCAAGTTCCACAACTTTGCGCTAATGTCTAGATTTTTTAAGGTTTGAGTGATGTTCTTGGTACCACTCTTATCTTGATTTTCTTTTCTTGGTTGATTAAAAACACATTTCAAATTTTTAATCCATATATTATTTGCTTTAATTATATTTATGTGATTTTTTTATTTACCATTATAATAATTCCGATAATTTATCTATCGGTTTAAAAAAACCATCTTAATTTTCTTCTCACCATTATTATATCTCAATCTAGGAAGAAAGTGAAAGGAAAAAAAAGTTTGAGCTCACCAAGCATTTTAATGAAGGATGAAGAAGGAAGAAAATGAAAGAAAGAATAAGTTATTTTTTAATTGTATTATAAATATAAAATAAATATACATTTATAAAAAATAAAAATGGTCCCATTAGCTAGGTTATCGATTAAAAAATCTTTAAAAACAAATCCAGTTAAAATTTTTAAAGGATAAGTCACCGTTAAAACCTTATTAAAAGTAGAAGAGAGAATTAAATATCATACTTTTAGAATAAAATTAATTTTACTAATATTAATTTGTTTAAAGCCTATGTATTCTATGTAAGAACCAGGACAAAATATACTTCCACCGTTTCAAATTAGTTGCACAATATTGGCAAAAATGACACTTTGTGATTAGTAATTAATCTATAGGTTGAAATATAGTCAAGTGCGATTTTGTTTCATTTATCTCATTGCAAAGATTATATTAATATCAAATTTTTATAATTTTTAATCATGCATAATTAGATATGTTAAAGATTGAATTAGTGTAATATCCTAGATTTAGCTTGAAAAGAGATTGATAGACTACTCATATCAACAAGGTACATCTTCTTTTCTAGGGAGCCCATTTGCTAAGAACTCCACAGTTAAGCGTGCTTGGTTGAGAGCATTCTTAGGATGGGTGACAACCTGGGAAGTTTTCCGGTGCGCATGAGTGAGGCAAAAGTGCACTGGAAAGACTTGTGTTGGTTTGTGGGGCTAGTCTACAGTCTCCATGAGTAATCATCGACGGTCCGAGAGGCCGAAGTGTTGCATTAGTGTATTGGATTGCGTGAAAAAATAAACGTCAGAAGTAAATTGGTTGGAAGGAAGTATAAAAGGGACAATTGTAATTTGTATATCATGCATATGCTTATAATATGCCACATAGATGCCATGCAAAAGAGCATATCCTCATTTTTTCACATTTTCCTTTACAAGTATCTTTGAAAAGAACTTAAGATTAAAGATGAAGACATATTCTTGTTGTAATTGGCTACATATATGATGCCATGATGGCAAGAGTCATCAAAAGGTACAATATAGAAGAAAGAAGAAATTTGAATAAGCATATTTAGTATATTTATAGGATATGCCAACTTTCTTTGATATCATATTGTGATTTATAGGAGTATAATATATGGTCAACCATACACATTAAAGGCATCCCTACATACATATATATAGGGATAAGCTTGTTCTTGAATGATCGACAACATTAAATGTTGGATATATGTTATTGTGAGAGGATTTAGGGTGTTTAGTGCTGGTCTTGTGTAGATTTAGTGCGCACAAAAATAATGTATATTTTTTTATACAGAAAGTATGAGTTAATGGAGTGAACAGTGAAGATTGAAGAGCATATCAGACTAGTGTACTATAAAAATACTATGCACTATATATACAGTAGTAAGAAGTTTTGTGAGCTAAAGTTTAAAGAAGGACGTAACATAAATACTTAATGAGTTTGCAAGAGATCAAGAATGAAGTTGTTATCATATACAAGCAGATTAGTTTTAGGGCAAATCTCCATTGGCATGTGATGGGTCATATGTTGATGCACATATGGTTGCCATTAACATGCCAAAGGAGAGTTGCCCTATGACTACTTTAGCTTGATAACTTTCAACATTTCTATTTCAAGATATCCAATCTTCTATAGTAAATTTAGGTATGTATGTTATTTATGTTTTTTTTCTACCCATTTTAATTTATTCGGTCTAATTAAAATTGTTGTTCTTATTTGCATTATGATTAATCGATAATAAGGAGATAAGAAATTAATAATAAATTAATCGATAATAATAATTTTTTGTGACATAATTCATATAGATTTAGTATTTATAGGTCATATTAGTTTTATATTTTGGAACTTTAATCATAAAAGTCAATGAATTAAGATGTAAGAAGTTGAAAGGAGTATCGCTATTTCTTCTGACCCTATGAAAATGTACTATATTTTATTTTAATTTTTCTCACTTACGTTACGCTCATTCTCTTCTTTTAATATGATTATTGTTTCACAAACTTATTCTGATAATATCTCGATTACTCATTTTTTATTATTTACTTGTATTTTATCTTTTACTCAACGTATAGATTAATACTTTTTCAATTCACATCAATTGTCTCATTTGATTTTTTGACACAATTCATCAATGACTCTTAATTGTATTTTATTTTTGATCTAGATGTCAAAGTATAGTCAAATATGATCTTATTTGAATTCTTTCAATGTAAATTTTATTAGTATTAATTTTTATAATTTTTAATTATTAATTATGCATAATTAGAGATATTTATAATTCAATCAATGTATTGGTATAGGGTAAAAAGCAAATAGGACAATTGATGTGAAGTGGAGCCAGTCTTTACACTATGAAAAGAAGAAATTTGTCTTTTTGTGCATGTGTGTAATTCCTACTTTTAAGAATTTGAAATTAACTCAAATTTAGTGTTTGACAAAAAAAAATTAATTTGGATTTAAATCAATTTCACCATTATTTTTAAACTTAGTTGATGTTAAGAATTTGGAAATAACCATTAAATCTTGTCATTTTTAAATTTTTAATTTATAATTTTATAATTAAAATCTAGAATATAAAAGGAAATAGTTATAACCAAATAGCACCATAGCAAATAAAAATGAAAAACTTATAAATTTATACTCTCTACTATTTCTCATTGACTTAAAATATCTCTAATTATTATTTAATTTTGTATACCCAAGTATTAAAATACTTAACCTTAAACATTATGGACATTAATCTCAACCATATTTTGAGGGTGTTGAGTCAATAAGTACTAGTTAGGGTATATAAATTAGTATCCCAATACTAGGAGTACATAGGATTAAATAATGATCGATGATATTTTAAGTCAATAGAAGAAATTTAAGTGGAAATATCATTATATGAGAACCGTTTATTAAAATTGACAAAAAGTTGCTTTTCTATTACATTGTTGTTACATTTAGGCAAAAAAAATGTTCTTTTTTAAAAAAAAAATAATACTTTTCGACAAAAAAATATTACTTTAAAAAAAATTATAAACATAACTCACAAATTGATGTTACTTTTTACATAAAAAGCGTTACTTTTTTGGAAAAAACATATTACTTTGTATAATTTAATTTTATAATTTTTTCTAAACGTAACACTTTTTTCTAAAAAGTAACAACTTCCTTTAAAAAAAGTAACATTAACACATTTGATAGTGTTGATTTACAAATTTTTCTTAAAAAATTAGGGTAAATTTATAAGGAAAAATTACCGTGAATAATACAACATTTTGTTAGTTTTCCTATAATAATACGAACTTTTAATTAACCATGAATAATACCAACTTTGGGGGTTTTTTCCTAGAATAATACCAACTTTAGTTTATTAACTAATTTACTAAATTTTTTTGTCATATAATCACCTATAATTTGATTTTTAACATATTAGATATATTGTAGGAAAACACCTCATAAGTTGGTATTATTTATGGTTAATCAAAAGTTAGTATTATTATAGGGAAATAAGCAAAATGTTCTATTATTCCTGGTAATTTTTCCGATTTATAATGGTACAGAGGCATACTAGGTCACTTAACATCCTTTCCCGCTTATTGAATTGAAGAAATTTCTGTCGTGTCGTGTGCAATGGCTTCATCACTTTATTTGCTCCTACCTATTAAGCAAACCATGGAGCATCCTACAAATAAATTGGCCCCTTTTTTTTGGCTAATTCAATTTCTGGGGCAAAGGAATCGATTGTATAAGTCAATTACTGGATTAAGCAACAATTTCACCGAAGTGTGTTATTTCTGATTTCTTCATTGTCTACTACTCTTGAGAGGTACAAATTTGATTTCGAAAATTGCTGATCATCCCAATTTCCCTGGAATTCAGAACTATACTATCGATTTTCATCTCCATGTATTGAATTTTTTTGGGTTTCTTTATGTTTGCTTATGATGAATAGCGATTGTTTGCTTTTGCAATGACATAATGTGTTTTGTAAACGCACTTCAATTGTGATTAACCTGATTGTGCTGAGAAGTTGAAATTAATTGTACAATTAGGTTAATTTTTTGAAAAAATTTCTGAAATGGACACCGCTTAGATTGTTAACTTAAATTATAATCAGCTTAAGAGCATAGTGTAAAATATGGTTTCCGTCGCGAACCGTCTTTTGCAGTATCACTTATGCGGACTGCTTCCCAGTTGATTCGGCCTGCATTTCGGACCTTTGGTCACAGAAGCTTAAAAACCTTCACAAAATGGGATGTGGGAGATGCTTTGCATTATTCTTGAGGATTTGATGGCGGACAATCTTAGGAGTGGGACAAATTTTTGTTACCCTTGTCAATGCTGGTAGGAGACTAGGTGTTACCTCTTGTTACTATTGATGATCCCTTTTTGATTTTAGTTGTACCAAAGGGGCTTTATGTTGGCAGTGTAGTCGATTCTTAATATCTGGAAGACTGGAACTATATCTCATGTAGTTGGAACAACATTTTTAAATTGAGATGAGAATGAGATAAATACATGACTTCCTTGAGTTAAAAGGATTTAGAACTTTCCCATTACAATGAGAAGTTTTATGTTTGTAGAGAAGTATGGATGAAATATTTGACATTTTGGGGATTTGGTTTTCTTTGATTGTTGTCTAGTTTAAAGGATTCTACTAACTACTAGTCTCTACTACCAATAATGTGAGATTAGCTCATTAGCCGGAAAAAATTATTGTTTTCCAAATGTGAACAATTGAAGAATAAAGTTTGGGTTTTAGTGAGTATCAAGGCTTTTGCATTGTTGACATTGTATTTGTAGTCTCACTCCACTGCTTCGGAAGTGCATGTAAAAAGAATATTTCAAAAGTGAAAAAAGAAGAAAAAAAATCTGAAGATGCTGAAGTTAGTGAAGTGTTGTATTCATAGTTTGTCTTGGACGTGTCCTATAGTTTGATGTGCTGAAAGTTCTTGATAGTCCAAATTTCTTTTTGAAGGTAAAAAATGAAGGAAAGGTTAGCTGACCAATAGGGTATTTAATTAGTGCAACTTTGTAAGAAAGAGTTGGAGACTCTAGATATTGAAACTGTTGAATTAAGGGTCAAACTCTCCAATGTTGAGGAGATTGTCCAAGAGAATGGGCAAGTAAAGTTATGTGAGTGTGGAGTCTTTGTGAAAGTGTATAAAAACCTCGCTTTTGGCCGTATCAAGGGATATCTCATGTTTTTGTCCTATATTTAGGTGTTACGAATTACGATAACCACATCACCATTCCTTCACTGCATTTTTGCCGAATGCTACATACCTGACGAAGTAGAACGGATGCCATTATCGCAGTAAATCTCTTGTCTATCTAACATACTGATCAGCTCCTGACATAACAGACACTTTCAATATCATAATGTTACAAAAATGTAAAATCAATTTTTGGGGTACAGCAATACAAGAATTCTTTAGGCTGCCCTCTCCCAGGACTTGCCCAAAGGCCAAGCCATACAGAACTTGGGGAGGATTTTATCTCACAAACCCGTGAGGCCCTAAGTGGGGATGGTGTCGATGGGTAGCTGAAACCACTTGAGCGACCCCTGACCTAGACATAACATTGTTTTGTATTACAAAATAGTAACTAGCACACACCTAGTAATTTACAGGAAGAGTAGTGTTATTCATGTTGCACAAGTATTTTCTTCTCTATACAGAACTGCAATTAAAGAATTTCTTCAGTCTGATTGCCTTACAACAAGAACAGGACACTTAGCATGGTGCACGCAGTAGTCGCTGACACTTCCTAGGACAGCCCTGCAATTAAAATTTGAAACTAAGATCATTAAATTCTTGAACAAAAGGTACATTTGTACATCTACTGAAGTGTTGTCTTGAGAGAAATTCAAATTTCGCATTGCAGAACCATAAGGGCTTTATTGGAGCTATTTTGCTTTGTATTTTCACAAGTACCAGTGTTAAAGTTAACTCTTCCTAGGGTAGTGTTAAAACACACATAGTTCAGTGCAATATGACACTATAAAGATGCCATTCATTGCTCTTAAACTTTCAGAAATGAAGCACTTTCTTAGCATCTTCCGATAAATTTCCTGGGACTTGGGAGGGTAGAACCTAACGAAAACAGTAGATGCCCTGAAAATTCCACTAAAGAAGATATTTAGTTTTAGGCAAACCTTTTGATACGTCCCTGACAACGACTGCCCATGACAAGTAATTGGCAATGAAATTTCTGCACTGCTTCACATATCACAGCTTTTGGGCTGCCTGTCAATGAAACTGTCTCGGCTTCAATCTGTGTTACGTTAAATGATAAGAAACTGATAATATAATAACTGCACGCTATGACAATTGGCAACCACATAGTAACAACAATGCGAAAGCCTTAATCCCAAAAAATTGGAGTCTATTATATTAGACTCTACTACATGATCCAATAGATCAGTTTTATTCGTTGTCCATATGAATTCTTCTCCATTCAATACAATTTTCGATAAATGCATGATATGAGATGCTCGAAATTCTTGATAATCTCAATTTTTTATATAAAGCCTGGGATGCTAATTTTTGGCTTCCAGTCTTGTGTTCAAAATAGAATGAATAGAACAGTGAGAACCATCAACACATTGACAAACACTCCATAATTTATGGTTAATGTTCATACCCCATGTTTTGCACAATCATCCTTTGCTTTTGCTAATAGAGAAGCTGCAAATATTTTCTGATCACTTTCCATTGAATCTACCAGGTCCAGAGCTGCATAAATACATGACAAAAACTGTATGAATTATACTTTTATGATTTTTATTAATACACTTTTGTATGAATATAATTTCCATTGTCTTTCTGTTTTATGTTCATTGTTGGAAATACTTCACATGTGCCCACATCGATAAAATAGATCTAATCTTCCTACTACCATATGGTTTTGGGAAATAATGAAACTTACCAAGTGTATGTGCAAGTCAACGCTCTTGACCCATGGGTTTGTGGGTCCGAGCCCACGGATTTCCCGTGTCCACACGAGTGGGCCACAGTGAGATTATGTGACAAATTGTCACGGTCTAATAATGTTCATAGTGTAAAAATGTGGTTTAGGTCGCAATTGCAATAATAGTCGAAGTGATGCACTAACAAAGTGTCAAATATCGACAAGACCATGAGATATTAATAAACCAGTTCAAAATGCGATTTGTTTACACCTTTATGATGCGGATACTATCAGGTTGGTAGATGTTTTTACATTCATGATGATGCAATCATAGGATGAGGTGATGGTTGTAGTTCCATATCAGCCAAGACTATGTAATGTCCTTTCTACCAACCTAAACACGATTTTTTTAGACTTATATTATCTACATACTATCGGTTCGATTTGAAATTTTTACTACCAAATATGACGAGGCTCATTTTTTATATTTTGGTGAACTAAAGACGAACCTAATATGAAACCTTAATAAGTCTATAATATCATATTATCTTAACTTCATTAATCGACTTTCTTCTATGTGGGGCCCTTGATAACAAATGAAAGTGAATCAAATATTTTTGTCAATAGTACATTGTTCATGGTACCTTTCAAAAAAAAAAAAAAACATTGTTCATGGTTGTTATAAACTAAAACCCGAAAATATACTAATCTTTAGATAAATCTTATATTTCATATGCCAATACTTTGGAATTCTAACTTTTTCTGTTGAGGACTAGTGCCCAACTATGATGTGATGTGAGCTTAAATTTTCATTAAGTTAAAACATCAAACATAAGAGAAAGCGAGGTACGTAAAGAGAGAACTTACGAACAGAGCCAACACTTCCAGAAAAAACACCACTGTAATCAGCAGAAATGGCAGTAAATAGAATGACACCGTGAGATTTAAGGGTGTCATCTAGATTTTGCAAAGCCCATTTGAGAGCATAGCTGCTACTATCACTCCCATCTATTGCTATCATTACCTTATTCTTCTGCTTCATCTCTGGCTCTTTTGCTACCTCTTCCATGTTTCTTTCTCTCTGTTTACTCTAGAGAATTCTGATGTATGATAATATAAACTGATATAGGGGCTGAATCTGAATTTGGTTTCTGGGAGACAGCATTATATTGACTTTAATGTCATTCTATTTCAATGAGATCTTTACACTTGTGTTCTTTTCCAGCCCTTGGCCTTTGGCTTCCCATTTGGATTTTGCCACGAATCCATTATTTCCAATCAAGATAACTACCATTTTGTATCTTGTGCAATGCTTTTTACTGTCACATCATTTGGAAATGGTAAATTGTCAAGATTAGAAGTTTTTCTTTTTGATATGGAGTGATCCTTTATCAAAATGATCATGCTTATGAATTAAGAAAACTTAAAGTCTTAAATGTCTTTATAACTTGATTAATTAAGTAGCTTACTCGGCAGATTTAAGGGGTGTGGTGGGACCCTTGCTGCATGGAGTATGATTTTTTTTTAATTTTCTCACAACACTTAAAGCCTTATTATAATGAATCCACTTGGAAGATTCTAGTGGGAGAAGTCCTTGAAAATTATGAGAGCTACTTATAGTTATATTATATATACTTCATGATTATCATCAGTCTCATTGAATTTGTTACATATGTTTAAGTTATATTTATTAATAACATATTTATTTAAGTGATTTAGAGTCCCCTTTCAAATTAAAACCTCTCTTTTCTTAGTCTTACACTATCTATATTTGGGGTTTCTTTTTAATTCCACACTTTTTCTTTTTGACAAATAAATGAAATAATAATTCTAAATACACATATTTTATGTGGGTCATATTCAATCGGTCACTCCCAATTTTAGTCCAGTGTAGCATTGTTGGGCTTCGTTTCTGTCTCTCTTTGAGAATTCTGTTCTATTTGATGTATATAACAGTGACACTTCCTTCATCTTTTTAATTTTTTTACATATTTCATTTGCATTGTTTATTTGATTTTATATTTTTATCTCACATTCTCTTTCATAATCTTATATACAAACTCGTTTTTTTTTGTCTCATCTAAAGAATTGAATAAAGCTAGAGTTTTTGGTTTAGAATATTGTTTTTGTATTAACTTTCAAATGGGTACATAGGTTGCATATATATAAAGTCATATACCTAAATAAGGTAGTAAAACTAATATAAGTATAAAGGGAACTAATTGAATGAAATACCAAAAATAACTTTACAATTTTCCTACTTTCCTATGTCATCTACGTATGTATTTCTTTCGTGTACTTAATTTTTTATCTTATTCTTTTACTACAAACTAGAAAGTAACTTTTCTTTATGGTTACAAATTCAGAATAGTTTGTATGCTTTTCCAGTCATAAAATTCTGGCTGCAAATTTCATGGATTCAATCATTAAGCTCATGACTAGTTGTCAGAATGTGGGCCTGGGCAATGACTATATCTATATGTTTTGTCACTTACTTTTTTTAGCCACATGGTGTGCCTCTATCCACAAATACTATCATCTGTCATCAGATAAGGTATGACGCTTCGTAAAATCTTGGGAATTTGCAGCTGTAATCTCCTAGAACAATTAACTAGCCATGTCTCAGATAACAACATTATCAGCCAGAATATCAACATTCAACTTTGCAACCTATGAAAACATCTCATTTACAAGAATTAGTGCTTCTAATCAGTTATTTCCATCAGTAGCTGATTCTACATGTAAATACAACAGGGTTATTTCTACTACCATTAAGTCTAAATCTCTTAATAGTCCTACTGCAGCAATTTCTGCTACTTCTTCCTTACCATCTACCGAAGAAAGCATTGATACATCGGATCAACCGCAAGTTGAGAATGCCCGGGAGAAGTTTGATTGGTATGCTCAATGGTATCCGGTGATGCCAGTTTGTGATTTAGATAAAAGGAAACCAACTGGTAAAAGGGTTATCGGACTTGATGTGGTCGTCTGGTGGGATAGGACTGAATCTCAGTGGAAAGTTTTTAACGATTTATGCCCTCACCGATTGGCTCCTCTCTCAGAAGGCCGAATTGATCAATGGGGGAGGCTTCAGTGCGTGTACCATGGCTGGTGTTTTAATGGATCTGGTCAATGTAAACTCATTCCTCAAGCTCCTCCTGATGGCCCTCCGGTATTCTTCTCTCATTTTCAACTCTTTGATTGACTAGCAAAATACTTCGTTGATGCCTATATTGGCTAATGCTAGTGCAGCCTAATTGAAGTGATATGTATGTGCATCAGGTTAATACCTCAAAGAAAGCGTGCGTAGCTGTATATCCGAGTGTTGTCCAGAATGGCATTGTCTGGTTTTGGCCGAATACAGATCCTCAATTTAAGGATATTCTTCAGAAGAAAAAACCTCCATTCTTGCCTGAACTTGATGATCCTTCTTACTTCAGTTCATTTACTAACAGAGACTTAAATTATGGGTATGAAACAATTTTGGTTACAGCTCTTCTGTCCTAATGTATATGTTGTTTGGGCATGATGATTTTATGTCCTAGTAATTATGTTGTCATATGCTAAATAACAAGCCCTTGTTTTGAGATGTGCAAGATCCAATTGGGAATTTGCTCAACAATCACATTAAGGTGATATGAATAGGCTCTTATGAGATTGAGCTTTACTATAAGAAATTCTTGTGAATAAACCCTCTTTTTAGTGAGGATAACAGACATAAGTTTTAGAAATTATCCACCAACTGGCAATATGTTTAGTATGGAACTTCACCTAGCCTTATATGTGGTGTCAAATGGTCATTTGATTAAGGTCTGCAATCAGCCTGATGGAGCATAAACAATAGAAGTCGTAAATTTGTTATTACAGGGTAAAGTTGCATAAATCGGACCCCTCGAACCCCACCTAGGTGGAAGTCATGACATTGAGGCAATGACATGTTGTAAACCTACATGTTATTCACATTCTTGACCCAATTGTTAATTTGTTTTACTTGCAGTTATGAGGCACTCATGGAAAACCTTATGGACCCAGCTCATCTTCCTTATGCACACTACGGTATTGTCAAATCACCACCTCCAAAAATAAAGGTTGATAGAGAAGGTGGAATGCCTCTAAACATGAGTGTTAAGCATATGGACATCAATGGCTTCTCTACAAAGCGAGAGTGGGGTGCCGGTGCCTTCTTTGCACCTTGCGTCTACTATGCGTTTCCCAATCCGTATCCATCTCCAGAAAATGGCAATGGATCAGTCTCAAAACAGAAAAGACTTGTTTTCATATTCATTTGTATTCCAGTAAGTCCAGGAAAAAGCAGAGTAATATGGTCATTCCCAAGAAACTTCGCTGTTTGGTTCAACCGAATCATACCAAGATGGGTGTTCCATATGACCGAAAACTTGGTTATTGATTCCGATCTTTATCTTCTTCATTATCTGGTATACCTCACTTCTTTGCATTAAACTTCATTTCGATATTATGCTTTATGTACTTCTATCAATGCACCTAAATATGGTTCTTTTTTCGTGTTCTTTAATCATCGACCAGGAACGAAAAGTTTTAGAGTTCGGTCCAGCCAACTGGCATAAAGTCTGTTATTTGCCAACAAAATCAGATGCTGCTCTTTCTGGGTACAGAAGATGGTTGATCAAATATTCACAAGGCCAAGTGGAATGGAATTCCAGGTTCAGTGGTACTGCTCTTCCCCCAACTCCTTCTCGAGATATACTAATGGACAGGTACGTATACTTAACTACTCGCCTTCAAACAGGAATGCTCATCTATGATATTTAGACTCGGAATAAGTGAATATAACAATGTTTCAGGTATTGGACTCATGTGGTGAACTGTTCTAGCTGTAATGCTGCATATAAAGGACTTAACATAGCTGAGATAGCATTTCAGGTCTCGGCTTTTGGTTTGCTTGGCGTGGTTGCGTTAACCAAGCAGGGAACACTGACCGTAATCCAACGGACTGCCATTTTTTCGATGGCTATCCTCTTCTTTGTAGCCTCGAAATGGTTATCTCGGTTCATTTACAAGACTTTTCATTTTCATGATTATGACCATGCTCTAAAATAAGCCTCTTGTGATAAAACTCGAAACAATAAGGGCGTACTCTTTCTCTCCCAGAATCTCATCTATGCATTTTTTCCACACTCCGTTTTGTACATTTAACAATTTCTTTAGGTCAGAGGAAGTACTTTATACTCGCAATTTAAAACTAAATGTGTAAATAGAATATCATTTCATTTTGAAGCATCACTTTTTGTGTATAAACAGAATGTATTTAAAGAGTAGAGTGCAAAGTTTAAGTTGAGGAATTGAAGCATTATACTTTTGTAATGATCAATGGAACAATTGTGTACTTTTGTGTTAGTTATCATTTTAAACTCGGCTAGTCTCCTGAGACCGTCTTTCTGAGAAACGTCTCTCAGGCCTAATTCACTAAAGTTTATTGCCTACATTTACTCTACAATTTTTCTAATGGGTCAACTCAATTAGAAATAGTCTCTTAAAGAGATCGTCTCTCACAAGAAATTGTGTTATGAAATTGTGTTCTCCAATTAATGCTTTTGTAGTTTTGTATTAGTTTTACTTATTTTTAGCCTTAAAAAAGCAAAAACAACTACTAATAATTTGTGAAGATCCTATTCTCAAATTAGTGCTTTTGTAGTTTTGTATTAGTTTTACTTATTTTTAGCCTTAGAAAAGCAAAAACAACTACTAATAATTTGTGAAGATCCTATTCTCAAATTAGTGCTGTTGTAGTTTTGTATTAATTTTACTTATTTTTAGCCTTAAAAAAGCAGAACAACTACTAATAATTTGTGAAGATCTTATTCTCAAATTAATGCTTTTGTAGTTTTGTATTAGTTTTACTTATTTTTAGCCTTAAAAAATTCAAAAACAACTACTCTTATAATTTTTTATAAGATGACATAAAATAAAAATCAATATCTTAATTTGTATGAGTTGGCCGATGGAACCCATTATAAAACACATCTCACTAAAATAATCGTTTATACAACATTTCGTTTAACAAAAATTATAATATATATAAGGCTCAATATTTTGTTTCACAAACTCTCAAAAGAAAAAGACTTACAGTGAGACCACCCCAAATTGAACTAGCCGATGTGTATTTAATTTTAAAATAATCACTTATAAAATAAGAGTGTACTAAATAATGGTAATAAGAGTGTAAAATTTCATGAAAAGTTTCATATCATTCTCATGAGAGTGTACTAAATAATGGTAATAAGACTGTAAAATTTCATGAAAAGTTTCATATCATTCTCATGAGAGTGTACTAAATAATGGTAATAAGACTGTAAAATTTCATGAAAAGTTTCATATCATTCTCACGGTAATAAAACTTTAATCACAAAAAAGTTGAAGAAAATGAGATGATGAAAGTTGACAAGCATGAAATAAACTTGATTTTCATTCTCATTCCCCTTTATTACCACCTACCTACCAAATGAGCTGTTAAAGTAATCATTTATAAATAAACCGATTAAATTGATCCATGAAATGAAATGGAAAATATAAGGCAACGAAGTCTACTAATGACAAGATCAACAACTTATTATTGTTAATCACATAAGATTACAAGTTATTTCAACCCAAACATCAAGTCTAGACAAAACATAATTATTTAATTTGTACTCCAAAAAATATAAACATTAAACCATTGAACCGCAAAACGCGAAACTATACCCGTATGAAAACAGTTCCAAAACTCAGATTAGATGAACTCAACCCATTAAGAACCCGCCTTGACCCGACCCGTTAAACAACTCTACTTTCACTAGATACTTGATTTAAATTGGATTCCAAAGATGGGCCAAAGATGAGCAATTTCTTGGACTGAACCCAAGGTTTAACAACAACCACAGCATCAAAAACCTTAGTATGATCACCTTCTTGGGCTTTAACAGTAAGATAGTATTTAAGCCCGGCAACTACTTGTCTTTGGGCCTTAATTACTTCAACAAAAGTCAATTTAGATCCACCATCAAGCCCGATACTCTGAATCGGGCTTGATGGTTGTATATTATCCCTTATTTCCTTGTTATATTCCTCTATTGAGAATTTTCCTAAGTCTTGAACTTCTTTGTTTGTTTTAACATTATCTATATCTTGTCTTGCTCCCACCATTCTTCCCCTTTGTAGTGATTTTACCTTTGCTGTTAAAAGGAAGAATAGTATTATAAGTAAAAAAGAGTAAGGAAGAGTTGGTTTATGCATTTTTTTAGGTGTTTTTTTTGGATTTGTGTTGGTTTATTTTGAGTTTGTATTTGAGTAAGTGAGAAAGTGAAATAGTTTTGAGGTGAGAAGGGTGTATTAATAGGTGGAAGAGAAATTATTTTGTCACAGCTCAAGTAAGTATTACTATCCCTATTCTTCCTATTAGTCTCATTTACTTGTAAAAGACTATTTACTTATCACTCTTAATGTGTATTTTATTCTTAATCTATAAGTTAAAATATAGTCAAGTGAGATTTTATTTGATTCGTCTCAATGCAAGGCTTATTAATATCAAATTATCATAATTTTTAATCAAGCATAATTAGGGATATTAAGGGTTAAAATGTTGTCTAGGCAAATGTGAAAAAAGCCAATGGGACTAATAGAATGAATAGGAGGGAATATTTTTTAAGTAATATTTTAAGTTTGGTTTTTCTTAGTCATCTCCTGCCCTTGTTTTGAAATATTTGCATCTGATTGTAATATATTGTGTAAAAAATATCACTATCACTAATAAGTGTATAAAAGATAATATTATATATTATTTGTTAGAGTATATAACATATTCTGGGACCTCAACCATCAGCTTAAACTTTTGGTTGAGTTGGTTCCTTAACATGGTATCAGAAGCCAACGTGATAAGAGATTACGGGTTCGAATCTCAACCACCCCTCGTCTAAGTGGAATATTTAGCACCAGGTATGAGGAGCCTGTGTTGCACCCACACTTCTAGCCCAAAGGGCTCTCGTGTGAGAGGGCGTGTTAGAGTATATAACATATTCTGGGACTTCAACCATCAGCTTAAGCTTTTGGTTGAGTTGGTTTCTTGACATTATTAATAGCAGGTATAAGGTATAATAAAACGAAGAAGATAATAAAACAAAAGGTGGGAGAAAGAGATGGGGGGAATTCCGAGAGAAGAAAGAGAAGAGAGTGGGATGGAGAAGGTGGAAGCATGAACGGTGTGCCGCGTTTGATATAACATGCAAGAAAGTTATCACAAAATAATATACTACAACTTTAAAATGAGACTCAAGTTTTGGATGCTTATGTCAAAGCGGTGGTTATTTTTTTATATTTAGTCTAACAATTTAAATAGTTGTTTTCAAGAAAAATTGTTCAAAATAATCATATTTATTGTTCATTGAAACCTTACTATTGATTGTTTCTAAATAATTCAACTTTTGTATATAATTTATTGATGGTACCCCTTTCTACATTTTAATCGGTTATTATAGGTACCTACACCAAAGAGAAGTAGGGTAAGACCAACGAAAAAGCATAAGGGGAAGAAAAAGTGGGTGTAACGGCTAGTAAGTACCTATAGTAGCCAGTTAACATGTGGAAAGGGCAGTTGTCAGCAAATAATATACAAATATTGAATTATTTAAAAGTAATGAATTGTGGTTATTGTTCACAGCAGATGAGTAATAAGTCGGGTTATTATGGACAATTTTTCTTTGTTTTTGTTTGACGTAACATCGAACGGAAAATATAACTTAAACAACTAGAGCGTAAATGAAAAACCACTGATTTCACATAAATAGGACAGTTTTAGGTGTTAGTTATTGGTTGTTTTAGCTTGTCATTTGTGGTGTTTAGATATAGTTAGCTATTTAGTATGTACAATGTCATATTGTTGTAATACCTTAGGAATAGTGAGAGTATTGTTTTGTAAATAATCCACTTGTGATCCTAAATTGAATTAGAGAGAATTTGACTAATATATATAGTTGATGGGTTACTCCTAATATCAATTAGTTTTAGGATGATAAAATCTTATTAGATCTATGTGCAGCCAACTCTCCACTTATACGGATCTTCATTATCATTATCATATCCAGTGTATCCCGCTCGATCATAGAAAATTATGGTTAAAGTTTGGGGAGGGAACAACGACGGCAACTCATATCTATTTAGGAGTGTGCAGTCAAAAAATCCTCAACTCAAAAAAAGTTTTCAAAGAGAGAAACCTGCAACTTACAAATGAATACGAATCTTATTGTGTATAAATCCGTTAACAAATTTATCATATTGGGCTAAGGGCATAAATCCCAAGACAAGTGTAGGAGTGAATGATGAGATGATAGTGGCGTGCCCAGCGTGGCAGCCATGCAGCCCAAAACATGCATCCTCTCACCTGTATTTTAGTGGTTTCAATTGACGAGTGGCCTTTGCTTTGCACAGTTAAATTTATTTGACTTTTTAATAAAGGTATTAATATTTATGTGTTATTGTGTTGTTTTAGTAAGGGTAAAAGGGTAAAAAAGAATAATAAAAACAGAAATGTGACATTTCAGTAAATTAGCCCAATAAGAAAATGTCTCATTCTCTATAAATAAGAGGGAATATTTAAATATTTACATTTAATTGTTATGTATTGTGTGAGAAAGTATTATTATTAATAACAAGTAACACTTCTATAATGAATCAAAAACAACATTCCTAGTAAACAGTCACAAAGAATTAGCTATATAATTTTCAAATTTAAATCGTCTAATTATTGCATAACATGACCTTCTTTTTTTTTCTTTTTTAGGGTTTAGTATGTGAAAATTGAAAATCAAATCAATTTTAATATGGACTTCTTATTAATTCTTTTCAATGAAAAAAATTAATTTTAATAATTCAATTTATTTATTGTTCTTACGGTGAAAAAAAATAATTATATTTTTAATTATTGCATGCATTGTTGCAAATGTACCCACGTAGATTATTCATCTTATTACTTACTTATTATATGTGACTATGTCGTAATAAATCTTGATTCATCGTAACAAAAATAAAAATAAATTAAATTAATAAAAGAGATTATAAAATAGAGCTAATTCATTGCATATAGAGTACTACCAAATACCAATGGCTATTGCCTATCCTGATGAGTCAGCACTTGATGACATGCTGAATATTCCCCGCTTCAACGTTGCAGAGAGCCTTATCGGTTATCTCTTCGCACCATCTTTTTATTCCATCCTTTTCCAATAACAACGACAAATAACAAAGGAAAATAAATAGAGATTGTTTTTCGGTGAGACTGAATTAAAAAAATAAGTTTAAATGTTAATAATTGTATTTTTTAGGCTATTTAATTTCAATTTATGTGTTCTACTAATTTATTGGGTTGATTCTACCCATATATTGGGTTTTGAAGTCTCTCCTTGTGAGAGTTTGGAGTTATGAATTTTGATCTTTAGTTGATTTGTTGGTAGAGATTAATGCAATGATGCAACAGACACCAAAATTGCAATTATCATCAACTACATCAAATTCAATTCTATTTCAAGACTACAACAGATTGAAAGACCCCCTCGTAGAAGGCTGTATCAAACAGCGATGTGGAAGAGGATATTAAGAATTGTCAAATCTCATACACAACGGTCGTAGTTTTGTTATTTTTGAATTATATTTGGTTTTAGTTGCTATGTACTTGCTAATTTTTATCTCTGATGTAAATGTCGTATGACTCTTTATTAATGAATCAGGTATTATTCAAAAAAAAAATTTCAATCTATGTATGGAGAGCGTACAGTGAGACTGTCTCATTCGAGAATTTGTGTTGATTTTTTGTTGATTTTTGCGTTATTGGTGGGTCATTAAGTTAAATTGTGTTTTGTAAATGACTTTTTAGCAAGCTGAAAAGTTTGCTTTTAAGCAAAAATGAAAAACTAACTTTATTAGCATTTGTTTTCAATGACTTTCGGCTTATTGGCTCACTTTTCTTTTAATAAACAGCCAAAAACCACTATTTAATTTTAGACATCTTTAAAACACAATTAATTTAAAAGCAAATAAAAACATCCAATAATTCATCTATCTATTTAAATAACCAACAAGGAACAACTATTTGCCGACAATCCAAAATCAGCCAGTCTTGGCCGAGACGGTCTTAGATTGAGACGGCCCAAGACACTCCAGCCCACCTTCAATAATGCAATTAAAAAAAGGAAAAGAATTAAATATAAAAAACTGCCAAATTTAAAAACGGTTAAGGAAACCCATTTTCAAACTGCCAAAACTCACGCGATTAAGGAAACAAAATCAAAACGGAATTTTCTCTTCAAATATCTGAGATTCTTTCTTACATTCAAAGAAAATCAACATTTTAACTTTAGAAAACATCAAGAATGTCTGTAATGGAAGATTTAATAAATGATGGTGGTTTATGGTGAAAACGAAGAAGATAATGTCCATATTAATATCATTGATATATGTATGATCAATTCTGCTATTAAAATGTTAAATTTTAAGCATAATTTGTTCAATTCAAGATTAAAATGTTCAATTCTCTATTGTAGTTCGATTTTAAACATAATATGATTGATAATATGTTGTTCAATTGATATTTTATACATATCAATTGTAGTTCTAAATTATTTAATTATTAGTTATTCAATATAGATTCATAGATTTCACAATTCAACTTTAAATGTCTCAGTTTTAAAAACTAAACATTATTAAATTGATATTTTATATATTTCAATTATATTTCTAATTTGTTCAATTATACATTGATGTTATGCAAATGTCTCCATTCAATGAGAACATCTATTTTATATAGATAATTGAATATTATAAGCAAACAACTGAGTTACATTACAAAACAACAATTGTCCATATAAAGTATTCAATTAGTTCAATAATTGTATAAATTTCAGATAAAATACCTGCATTAGAATGCTTGCAAACAACATATAAAAAATCAAAAAAAGCGTAGACGAAAATATAGAACAAGATCAAGACATGGAAAAAACTAAAATTAAAAGAAAATGAAAAAGAAGATTACCAGTAGACAACAATGGAGGAACAATCAGAGAATGAAGAAACACGAAAATAGAGGATGAAGAAAATGAAATGTTTTGAAGAAGGAAGTTTTGAATGGAAACAAGAAACTGAAGGAAATAATAATGATACTGAAAACTCTAATGCTATATCAATCAATTGATTTGAATTCCAATTAAAAAATAAAAAAAAAGGAAAGTTTGAAGGGAAAAGAGCAAATAGGGCCGGCCCAAGGCTCGTCTTAATCTATGACGGTCTCGGCCAAGTTTTTGTGATCCAAAATAGTGCAACAAATTAGTAGAAGAGTCCCATAATGGTTAGCCATGACATGACGTCTAGTGTTTGAATCAATTAAGAGGGATTTGCCAATTCCTTGGTTCTTCGGCATGGGCCTCTCAGAGAGATTGAGAATGACATCTTTTGTTAATCTAGGTTGAATTGGGTAGCACTTAACTAGTTTAATTGTTCATGTTTTTTGTTGATTAGGATCACGAATTATCCAATACATGTACAATCCGAAAGGCTAGTGAATGCAGGTTCCACTGACAAAAACTAATTGACGAAGTACTTTTATGTCGCAAAATCTTGTGTGAGATGATCTTACTGTAAGACGCTCTTATATATGGGCTAAATAGCCTAACTAATACAAGTATTAACATACATACACCTTGTTTTATAGTCTGTCTCACATAAATAATTAAAGGGGTAAAAAAAAGAGTAGTATACATGGCCTAAATATCCAACTCTTTGTTACATTTGCAAACATCCTGCATCAGCATAAAGATTTTATACTTAATTTGTGTGCCATTTTCTAAAAAATAATCAAAATGGGAAAGAGAGAAAGAACAGAAAAGCAAAAGGCACAATACTCACTTGTTTGAATCTGCATAATATTATGAATACTCTGCTCCTTAAACCAACAATATGCAATAATGATCTTAACTGATAGTATGTGGCATAACAAATAAGACATCAATATTACTTGGGCTTAAAATTTCCAAGATATAGACAGACATATTTCACAACTGCTAAAAATGTGCAAGTTCGTAAGCATATACGAACCGAAGAAAGTTCATCTAAAAACGGACTCGAATACTCTCTTAAATCTATTTCAACTCCTTCCCTGATCTATAACGCCTAACCTATCTAGCATTGACGGATGAACAGCAAAGAAACGGCGCCCAGTACAGTTTGCTTCTGCTCCTTTTCTTCTCTGTCTTGATGTTTACCGGGTATCTTGCAGGAGAATTCCATTCCTTTCCCATTTCCTCGGATTTCTCTGCTGTGGGTTTGGTTAAGCTAGGATCGGAATTCTCTGTCTTAGAAAAGCCATTATTTGCTGCTGGGATCTCGTCAGTTTGGGGCTCTGAAGTTGAGCTCTGGTTAGGATGAATGGGTGATTCTGCTCGACTTCTAGCGGTGGCTTCTCCCAAAAGGGTTTTCAAAGCAGTATGTTGCTTTTCAGTGCTCCAGTTCGTTACCTTTGTGATAATCTCATCTCTCGTTCCACCATGAGACGCATTTTCCGCATGAGCAACTGATGAAGACCAAGCAGTCTGTAAGGCAGATCCCGCTGGTTGCTGCTCCTCCAACGTCTGGATTTCAGATATGCCTTCCGTTTTTCTAATCCCATCATATGGTTCAGCCGATGTTTTACTCTCAGGTTGTTGACTCTCCGTCACAGGTTTTGGCTCCAAGGTCGCATTTGCTTTTGCAATTGATGCACAGGATTCGTTCGATGCAGGAGTGTCGACAGCAGGAGGTGTGTCCGATATAGCAGACATAACTACATCATCAACAGGAAAACAAGCAAATAAATGTTAAATTCCCGGGAAGCTGTTTATGAACTTGAGAGTTAACAAGAATGAGATTCTTGTATAAGCACCATCAAAAAGGCACATATGCCACGAGGTTGAATGTGGTTGGTTGTGGAACAGCAACCAATTTTATGGTTTACTAAAGAAAGTTCCATGCTAATATCCATGATAATGTTTATCCAACTCAATATTATAGAGACTGTATTGGAAATTGATAAAGAAAATCACAAATTAGTTCCATCACCAATGAAATCGGCATAAAATTACCTGAGACAGATCCCCAGTTACCATCCAGACTGTCGGTTTGACTACTTGAATCTGGAACAACATCTACTGCTGAGCCAGCAACAAGTTGCTTGGTAAGCATGTCACCTGCAACTCCAGAAGCTTCCTCTGAACACTTTACGTATTCTCCTCCTCCTGAGCTGCCACCAGTACACTCCATCTTCGGCAGTGAACCACCGACCATCAAATCTCCAGAACCCGTTATCGTTTCCGACTTACCATGGTCAGAAGTTTTCTCATGCTCAAGTGGCTCATGAACATTTTCCGTACTTAACTGACAACCTGGTATAGTTTCAGCATTGACAACATCATTATCCTCGCCTGCACTCCTCATCTCATTTTCATCCGAATGAATTTGTACACCTCCAGAGATTCTGTCATCATTTCTTGGCTCCTTTATTAGGGGTGGAATGTCATTGATAGCACATTCATCCACCGATGAACTCCCAGATAATCCTTTCCCTGTGAGTTCCCTGTCCTGAATTTCAAGTTGTACATCCTCTGTTCCATTATTAACTTCGTTGTTGGTGCCATTATCAGCAACAGCACTTACAAGTTCAGGCGATGCATTCTCCAACGGAATAGGGTTTTTCTGCTCTTCGGACAAATCTTTCTCTGTTAGTTCCCTGTCGTTAATTTCAAGTAGTACATGCTCCGTGCCATCATCAATGTCGTTGCTTGTGTTGGCAGCTCCCGTTGAGGCATACTCGAGATTATCAGCAGCAGCACTATTAACTTCAGGTGACACATTCTCTGATAAAATAGTGGGTTTCTGCTCTTCAGCACTGCGAATTTTATCACTTTCCAAACATTTTTTCTCAAACTGTGTAATTACTTCACTCTTGACTTCGCTGACCCCCGGATCAGAAGCTTCAAACTTGGGAATTTGACTTGGCATTCCAACAGTGCCAAAATCATCTATCGATTTTTGCCCAAGATCCTGCTTAAAATCGTTCTCCGTATTTTCAACACTTCCAACGACATTATCTTCCCGACGAATGTTCTTACTGTCACCTACTTCAGCAACATCATTACCAGAGACAACCTCTTCTGCAGCATAGGTTACAGCACCCAGGGCATTAAGTGTGTCGATGTCCCCTCGATTAAGGCCCACATCTTCCACTGTAGCTTCAGGATCCTTATGCATAGGTAAAGCTTTGGGAACAGATTGAACATCGACATTGTAAGTTTCTGCCATGGAGACATCATCCTCAATCACATCACGCGACTTGTTTATAATTCCATTAGCAGGATCAATAATTTGAACTGGATTCTCAAAGGGAGAGAAATTACTAGGAACATCTACTACCTCAGAGAAATCAGCATTGACTTCAGAACTACCGGCTAACATCTCTGTAGACTTTGCAATTTCACCAATAGCAACGGAACTTTGAATCTCATTATCCCCGGCTCTCAAAGCAGAAACATATTTGGATACTACTTCTGCTGTCTCATTATAGGAGGTCGCTAGATCGGACTTATCCTTACTTGAAACAATCTCTTCCCTTTCAACAGCAACAATATTCAGTACATGAGACGTCTTAGAAGATTGCTCGGTTTCCAGCTCAAACTTGCTCTCTTTTTCTTCTGCAGTTGAAACAATAGCTGGACCAGTGGAGGAGCTAGAAATATAATTCTGGGACAGAGTACCATCTTCAGTTTGAAGCTCATCCTGACCATCCTTGGATGCATGTAAATTATCTGCTTTTAAACGCATAAATAAGCAACAGTAGTTCATGAGCAAGACCTGGTACCCACAGAGTGATCGTAAAAAAATTGAAAGAAAAAAAATTATGTGTTGTTGTATAAGCAATTTCTTCATCACCTACAAAGAAAATAAAAACATAGACTACTATACCTACGTATATAACTATATAATGTTACACAAACTAAATTCGATTCAATACGAGAAACGTGAATTTAATGTTTCGGAAACTTAGAAAACGAAATTTGATCTAATAAAACGTGAATTTAATGTTTCGGAAACTTAGAAAACGAAATTTGATCTAATAAAAGTTATGATATGGCGATGATGTTCAAATACATTCATCATAAGTAGGAAATATAAATACTAATCATAAAGCAATCGTCTTGTATCACAAAAATTGAATATCATTATCATCATATTTGGTATATCCCGCCAAACATATAACGTAATAAAACTATAATTAGCAAAAGAAGAAAAGGGATGTATTTTCATCTTGATGCAAACGAGAAACTTGAAACGTTTAGTCAGTGTTTCAAACCACGTTAACGTTTAACACTTATGCACTAGACATAAATCACTCAAAGAATGTGACTTACTATTATCTTTAATACAAGCAGAGGCATTTATAACCATTTCCTGTTCAAGGAAGATAAAATGACCCATTCCATCTCCCAAATAAAAATACCCGTTTAGTCTAGAGCCTAGAAGAGAATAGCCAGCCCTGTCATATCTATCACAACTTTCAGCCTTTGATTGGGAGTAGAATCTATGTGCAGAAGCACTAAGAAGCAACTGCTTGGGAACATAAAATAGCTATAGTTGACAAAATAGATTATCAATTATCACCATTAAGTTGCGACTTGCGAATAGTACCTAGGCATGACATAGATATTGCACATGCCAAGCAGTTTTACTTATGGTCATCAATTAAAAAACATAAGTATGATGACTAGTTTCACAAGATTCACTAGTCTTTTTGCATATTGCAATTCGAGAAAAAGTGATTTATGTTCCGTTGTAGCCAATTTTTGGAGCATTAAAAAAAATCGCGAATTCAAGAGGCAATTAGTTGGATACACTTATGATGACAGATAACAGTGAAAGAACAAACACATCCATCTTCAATAAAGGAACAAACACCAGCTGACTCAAAGGAAAAGACATGTAGCTTATTATAGCAAGTCTAAAAGAATTAGGTGAATTATATACTCAACTGTCAAGCAAAATTCAGCCATGAGCTATTTCCTTAATCAGGATATTTCAAACTACAAGTAACTCGGATACTATTTTAAATATTTGGTTGATAAAAAAAATTTCTTTCCATATGAGGGATATTATTGCATTATTCCCTCATTTTCCAAATAGAAGCTTACAATGTTGTTTTTATCTATTCTCCAACAATAAAAAGACTAAAGAGGAGTTCGCACCAAGAATGGATGTTAAATCAACAAAAAAATCCCATATCAACAATTTAACCGACAATTACAAACATGATATCATAATCAATAGTCAAATAATAATGTATAAAATCAGAGATTTGCACAAATTGCAATTATTGAGAGCGGAAACTACTGATGACAAAATGTATATAGCAAAAAAACTAATGAAAAATATTCATGTACATAGACTGAAGATACTACTATGCGCAATCCTATACAAGTCACCGCCACAAACAAGTAAATTTCAATCGGGCAAATATATGACTAATTCTTACGCACACTCCCAAACATAATATACAATGAATTGTGCACTAATTACAAATCAAATATAACATAATGAAAGAAATGAATAAAAGGTCTCACCGCCATTTTCAGCAGTAACCGTTGTGTCACTGATATCATTCTCAGTTACACTTTGCAACGAATAAAACCGTTGTATGACACCATCTGAGGCCTCTCCGTGACCCGAACCATCAGCAAAATCTGTGACGGCATCAGCAAACAATTCCTCTTCTGATCTGTTCGACCTACTCGACCTACTCCCAACTCCACTGCTGCTCCTCCTGCTAATAACATTCTCAACAACCTTACCACCTTCAACAAAACCCACCTTAAAATCAGCATTATCAAAACATATGAAATAAAGTCACAACAAAATTATAGGGATTGTAAAAAAGATCATTACTTGGGGTTTTACATTCATCATCAGAAACATGTTCACCATCCATCAATTGGGTTTTTTCAGGTGCATCATTATCCAACATATACCCTTCAAGGCTTCCACAAACTTTCTTATGAGCCCTTCTATGCTTAGCACTAGGATGTGGGTTTGGAAATGGCCATCCACATTTATGACATACATGAGCTCCTCCACCACTATGTCCTTCATGACCTTATTTTCATATATCAAAACAAAATTAAAATAAAAATTAAAAATTTTCATTCAAGCATTTCAACAAACACTAAATAGATATCAAAATAAAAGCTTGTCGCTTTCATAGATATCAAAATCAAAATCAATTCAATCATTTCAGAGTTTTTGGATAATTGTTAGAAAACAAGCAAATACAAATACAAAAACAAAAATTAAAATACCTTCAACAAACATAAACAATCAACAGATAACAGCCAAAAAAAAAAGAAAAATCCAAAGAATGTCACTTTATTAACATAGTTACATTCATACACTCAAATTTAATTCAATCATTACAGGGTTTTATGTATAACATTATAAAATAAAACAAAATCCAAACACAAAAACCCACAAAATAATTTAAACATAACATCACATTTTACACAAAAAAAAGATGGAATAACAGAAAATAACCCAAAAAGATGGAAGACCCAGAAAGCAAACCTGATTGTTTAGGTGTCCTGTGATCTTGGGTTTCCATTTTCAAGACCAGAGAAAGAAAAATGAAGAGAGAGAAAGAGAGAAAAGACAAGAAGAAATAGTCAAACAATGGGTAGTACTTCACTTTATTAAGAGTTAAGAGTGGAAAATGGCGATGATTAATTAATTGTGGGCAAATTTGCAGTCTTTTTTCCTTTTTTTTGAGGGAAGATTGATGGGCGTAGTTACTGAGTCAAGAGCGAGTGAGAGCGAGTGTGACACAGTGAAGTGTGAAAAGAGAGAAAGAAGGGAAAGGGGCTACTAAGCAGTACACCATGTGCTCATGTTATTCAAAGGGAAGTAGGGCCCTTTATTTATTTCATTATTTTGGTTGCAAAGTGAATCCTATGTCTATGGTCAATCATGGTCTCTTATATGGACTAATCCTTTACCTCTAATCCTCTATATTTCAAAAAAAAAAAAAAAAAAAAAAAAAAGTTTACATCTAAAATATAAGAGTTTTGTGCGAAAAAAATTATTTTGATAAAAAATATGTCAAAAAATATATAAGAATGAGATTTTCTTAGCTTTTCTAATATATGATCCAATGTGTAGATGAGTACTATCTATGAATTTGAAGTTGCTTCAACTAAATCCTTGACATGAACCCAACTTTAGCCTTATTATAGATCAAACTCCCAATATCAAAATTTGACTTAACCTAAAAGATCGTTTATTATTGACTTGCACCAAATTCAATAATTTACTATATGTGTAAATGATTTCTGAATTTTATTATGATAGAGTTTGAAAATTGAAATTTAAGTTGAGATATTCATACTAGGGCAAATATAATTATGTTATTTTCAACATATGACATAATACATGATTATGGTTATAAATTATAATCATGTAGAAAATTGATAAATTAATGATACAAAAATAAAAGCGTTTTCAAAGGATTTGTTATTTGGCACACGTGCTTAATACTATATTAAAATGTACTCCATGCATTATTCATGCTTAGCAAAATTAAATATTGATTTTTAAGAGAAGATATATTTGGCGTGTATATCCTAGAAACTCCTAGTTAACTAACTAGTACTAGTAGTATCATATCATCATACAATACTATAAAAGTCTTAGAAAATTTCAAGTGTCATCATTTAAAGAGGCATAATAATATTTATCAAATTTAAAATTTAATATTTTTGTTTATGTTTGAAGCTAAATTAGGTAAAATATTTGTAGGATATATTATAGTAATTCTATTTAGTGAACTTCGAATTTAATATGTTCAATTGAATGAAAAAAAAGTTATATATCAGGTAAATAATTAAAATAAACGTCAATAATTATGTTTTGATTAAAAAAATCATGTATTTGATAAATTTAATACATTAGTTACTACTTACATTATTATTTGAAACTGTTTTTATATATATTTTGCACTAACAAATTTGTGCATTGCACGAGTTTCTATACTAGTTTAATATAATTACTAGGTACAAATTCGTGCTAAGCACGAAATCATAAGAATTTTTAGAAAAACAAATGAGAAAAAAATTAGACATTAAAGATTGTTATAGAAGAGAAAAGAAGCATTAATGGAAAAACATATGAGGCAAAATCAAATACGGGTTAAATTAATTAAGCAAATCAATGGAATAAAATTAAATTTAAAAACTACCTAAAATAACTTAAGTAGAATTAGGCGGGAAAATAACTCTTAAAACTAAAAACTTAGCATAACGAATAATGTAATACATCTTTTACTTTTTTAATGTTGATTTTTAAACTACTTTATAAAAAAGCACAAATCACTCATTATCACTTAATAAAAAATATAAGTTATATCTAAATTTAAGTCAAATTAATAACACTCATATACATAAAAATAAGTTTTTTGGGGCCCTAAAAAGTTTAGGACCCTGGGCGGTAGCCCGCTTTACCCTTGCTAATCGATGGCCTTGTGCGGACAAATCATACCCGTTCCTCTAAGAAGGGAGTAAAGAGAGAGCGCGCAATCAAGAAACCCCCTTGTTTGAAAAATATCATAATTTTAAAAAATTGTACAAAACCTTCAAATAATTTATCAATTTTTGCGCCTGCCGGGGGTTTAGAAGATGGAAAATGGCATGAAATTCCAGTTAAATTTTGGCATGAAATTCCAGTTAAATTTGTCAGGATAAGATGGAAGCATTGATCTAGAAGTAGTATTAGTATGATACAAATTGATGCAAGTGTATGATTCTGATGTCTCGTACTTCCTCTATTCCGTTTTAGTTGCATCATTAGATTTGACACATTTTCTAAGGGCCTTCAAATCAGTATGGTAACAGTAGGGATGATGTATGATTGATGGTAATATGTGGGGTAGAAATAAAAAAAAATTATAAGTAGATAGTGGTTGTGACTTGTGAGAATATTAAATAATTAATGGGATGATGTATGATTGATGGTGATAGTGGGGTAGGAATAAAGTGGGGATAAAATAAGTAGATTATTTTTATCAAAAATAGGAATGTTGCAAGTAATATGAAACTTCAAAAAACGATAAGTGTTGCAAGTAAAATGGAACGGAGTAAATATTATGATTGTGATTGCTTTCATACTTTATCCTTTTGATAGTCATAGATGAAGAAATGATGATGTAATTAGTGAATTAGGTTACTTTTTCCCTTTCTTAATTGTGATTAGGTTATATGTTAGGTAAATGCACCCATCATATTTATCATGCCATTTATTGAGGCAACTTTTTTTTTTATTATTATTTGATAACCGTAATTATTTACGCTTAGTAATGATATTTATGTTTTTTTGGGGTCTGGTATATATTAGACTTATTTTACATGGTTTTATGATGTATTTGTATAATTTTATCTAATGATCATATTTGTAATATTTTTGTGGTATTTTGAGGTAAAATGTAGGAGATATTATGACAATTATTCAGTTTTATAGAATTATATATAAAAAGGTAAAATATTTTCTTAAGGATTAATTTCTTATTTTCAAGTATATCCATTCTTTCTCCTCTTGAGTCTTGGCCATACGCTAAACAACTAAACAAGTGTTAACTAATGCTCCTTTTGCCTTTTATCTTTGCATATGGTATATCACAATATGAGAAAAAACCAAGATAAAACTCCATGAACAGAGTATATTTTATACAGCTAGTTTTTTGAGAGATCGTCTCTTTAAGAGACGTATTTCAAGTCAGTCCATTAGAAATTAATATCTACTTATCGTATTCTTGATGCTTACTTATATTATCCTTAGTGCTTACTTACCGTATTCTTAATGCATACTTTCAATGTTTCAATATTTCAAATTTCTACTTACATCATTCTTAATGCATACTTACAATATTTTTAAAAATATATAATAAGTAGGCCCTATTATAAATCTTTCAAAGAGACCGTTTCTGATAAGAATTTGTATATTTTATATCTCTACACAAAATTCATTTATTAGTGTGAATTTGTTGCAGTGTGGTTTGGTAACGATATATTAATGATGGACTTACGTATATGAGATGGGTGCCGAACTGGCTATAATAATCATACAATGAAATGTCACGTACTATAATGGAGTCTATACTTAGCTTGTATCATATACTTGCATACATGTATTAAGTCCTCTACATTAAATTCGGGATGCTTATGGGCGAATTTCTATCAAGTTTAATTAAATTTAAATTTAAATTTGAATTTTTAGTTGGAAATTGAAAATTTAGAATTTAGATACTATTGAAAGATTTTTTTGAGTCTTAGTTATAAATTAAATGAGCTGTAATAAGTTTTTTGTTGATATGAACTTTTGAGATTAAATATATCTTGGAGTTTTGATTATCAATCTAAACTTTAGTAGATATAAATTTTTACCGTTAATCATCCTAAATAATAGTTGGACTAATATTTATTAGTACAATTCTAAATTAGAAACTCTGGTGTAATTATTTTTGAGTAGTCAACTACTAATAATTGATAGTTAGAATCTATTATTTCGAATTTAGTTAAAAAATAATTGAGATGAATTAATGTTTTGATAAACTATAAAAAGTCTATTAATGAGATGGGAAATGGTCTTTCAAGTGAAAATCAATTCTCATCCTCAAGATTAATACTAGTAAAATTTTGTGTTATAATTTGATTATTAATACATGAGGTCATTCTTAACTATAAATAAATTAAGTTGTGTTTGAGAAAATTACTTATTGAGCAATTTTAATTTATTTTGATAGTAATACATGATTAAGAGGTCAAATCATCTAGTAGTAATACCATTGTCCACTGTTTAGTAAATTAATCAACTGATTTAAACAATTTAATGTTACGAATAAACTATTTTCAAGTATACTGCTTCTAGTAACGTATTCAAAACCACCTGGTCAAATCAATAAATAAAATAAACTGGTCAAATTAGCCATAAAAATCAATTATCGTTCATCAACTATCAGCCACTTGCCAAACACTTTTCGGAAACTAACTCCAAGTCTCTAACCCAAGATTTCTTACTACATAAAGGCCCAAAAGTATTCTAAAAGCCACCCAAGATTCTTATTTCTGATAGGCCCAAAAATATTCTAATAGCCCTTGAACATCTCACCTTCAACCCCACTCCAAGAAATCTTTAAACCTTGAACAAAATTGTACACTAAACCCTCATAATCCCCATTCTTAAACGTTTAAACCCCTTGTTCCAAATTCCCTTTTTTTTCCCAATAGAATTTCATTCATACAAATAACCACCATAATCAATTAATCATCAACCTTTTTATTTTTACTTGTTTTCCAATTTGAGCAAGCTTTAACAACCTGTTATATTCTCATTCACAATGTCTCTTCATCTTTACAATTCGTCTTTTTGCAAGTTGTTAATGATTTGGTTTATTCTAATGAAGAATTTGTCCCGATTTTGGGAAATTGTCAAAAAAACCCGTTTAGGATATATTATATGAAGAAAAAAGATGCTGATTCTTTCTATGCAATTGATAGACCCGGGAATTCGCCGTGCCGCCGTTGCCCGTGGGTTTAGTGTTGTTCCTGCTGCCTTGAACAAGGTATTTTTTTTTTGTTAACTTGTTGCAAAAATCAAATCAGCCACTTGTGGTATATGCTCTTGTGGGTGTTCTTGTTCATTTCTTGCAAAGCTCTTTGTGTGTTTGCTTTTTTCTTATGTGTCCTATATTAACTACAATTCAGGTTGAATATTTAGAATTAAGTACGGGGAGCCTTTGTTGAACGATTACCTCTACAATTCTAGCCCAAAAAGCTCTGAGTATATAACATGGAGCTTCAACTACTACTAGTTTGAACTTATGGTTGAATCGGTCCCTTGACTATAAATAAAGTAAACAATGCTATTCATAAGGCTTGTCATGGCTCATTAATTGAAATTTTTGATTGGTTAATGCTAAAGAGTTGATTTTGGGCTGTTTTAGTTGATGACATTGATTATATGTTCGAGCCCAAAAGCTCTCGTGTAAAGGGGTGTGATGGAGTATATAAGATATGTTGGAACTTCAACTATTAGTTTGAACTTATGATTGAATCGGTCCCTTGACTATAAAGAAAGTACTTAATGCTAAGGCTTGTCATGGCTCATTAATTAAAAATGTTGATTGGTTAATGCTAAAGAGTTGATTTTCGGCTGTTTTTGTTGATGACATTGATTATATGTTCAAGCCCAAAAGTTCTCGTATAAAGGGGTGTGATGGAGTATATAATATTGTTGGAGCTTCAACTATTAGTTTGAACTTATGGTTGAATCGGTCATTTGACTATAAAGAAAGTACTCAATGCTAAGGCTTGTCATGGCTTATTAATTGAAATTTTTGATTGGTTAATGCTAAAGAGTTGATTTTGGACTGTTTTATTTGATGACATTGATTACATGCCTTTGGCACTTATACATATTGGCCATATACTCATATAACCATTTAATTAAAGTTGAATCCAATTGTAATGTTGTTTGTTTAGTAGTAAAGTGATGTCTGTTGTTGTTAACATGATTCTTTATACTTCCTTTCCTCCGTTCTATTATACTTGCTACTGATAGTGACATTTGTTGCTATCATTCTATGTCTATTTGAATATTTGGTGGTTGCTTTGTTCTGGATCGAACATTTTGGAATTACATTGATGAGCAGAGTCAATTCTATTGCTCGTTTTTACAACATGATATGTAATTTATGACAAGTAAATTGGGATGTGAATTGACAGGTCTTCCAGCTTAAGGTGAAGTAAGTTTCTTTCATACTGATTCCGGAGGCATCACAGGTTAAAACACTTTCCAGGTGAGCGTGTATTGTCTATGCAGCTAGTTGATGGCTGTTTGATTTGTTTTTGGAAAATTATTATTTACGGGTATGAGTTGCCGTCTTTCTTCCCTTGCCAGACCTTTCTATGGGTGGGATATACCGAATACGATGATGATGATGATTGGTTGACATGTCCTGCACCATTTGAGCAACCTTCTTCTATTGCTAGTATGAGTAGTTTTGACCATTCATTTATATTTAATAGAACGAAAAGAGTTGTAATGTGATCACTCTTTTCTTCAAGTATCTACTACCTTGCTCATGAAGGTCACCAAATATGTTGTAATAGTATTAGCGTGTGCACTTAAAGTTGCAGATAATGGTTGTCACAATGGGTCAATCCAAAATAACTTCTTTGTTATTACTGACAAGTGTATAACAGTAACTCAGTAAGGTTGCGTACATCTGATCGCTCGAAACCCCACCTAGGTGGGAGCCACTTAATGGCATTGGTATAATGAATTGTTGCTGTAATAGTATTAGCAGTAATCATAATGATTCCAAGTCCCAACTTAGTCCTTCCTTAAAATAATTTCAGGACATAGAAAATACCGGTTTTTTAGAAGAGGACTTCTCAGGAGTTCCAGTTTTTCAGGTTATCATCTTTTCATTCTCTAAGGACTAAGACTGGTGTTTGATATATCCTTGGTCTGCTTTAAGATGTGTTCTATGGATATAGATTTTGATAACAAGTAGGGAGTGCCTGTGTGTGTTTGCTTCATGTTGAAATCTGAATCGCTTTTGTTCCTTTAAATAAAAAATATTATTGTGATAAATCATCGAGAATACAAATCACATAACTAAAATCATATGAAAAAATAATATCGATCAATTCAGTATCAATAGAAGGGAAAATAAGGTAGCCCTCTAATTATGCTTGGCATGTTTGCACTCTGGAGGAAGATTTTGAGAATACCGTTTCCAATCCGTGCAATAGTTGTAAATCATATAGTTTTTCTGCACCCATCTCAATCTCTTCCTGCTATTCGCATCAAGATCATGGTTCATCCATGCACCGTTGGGAGAGGTATCGATGTTGAAGTTACGATAGTAAGCCTTAAACGGAGCCTTTGACCAATCTGTCTTAACTCGACCACCTTGTGTCGCCCAATCATCAGCTTCCCATAGACTCGCATAGATTCTTTGCCTTTGGTTTCTAGGGAAGAACATAATTCCATGGTTTTCGTAGTTTCTGAATACTCTTAGTGGTGTGTTGTCAACCAAAAACCTACAAGTAATCAAAAGTATGAATTATATATATTGAACCGACACGAAAGATCTCATTTCAAACATCTTTAGATAGATAGAACTTACATGATGAGTTTCGGGTTCCAAACAATAGAATAGGTATGGTAGTCCTTAGACGGATCGAACCAAAGGTGAAATTGTTGTTCTCTACTACCTTGACCTTGGCTAAACACATTAGTGTGGACAGTGTAAGGTTGTCCACTTGCATTTCCTAGGAACTCAAAATCAATCTCGTCGTGTTTTCCCGTACTTTGATCTGATGTCAACTGCAAGTAACCATCATTATCAATCTTTTAGGATCAGGGTTCTGACATATTGATCATTAAAACCGAGCATATAGTGTTAGAGAATAGGAAGTAAAATGTAAAGTTGACTTACATAAAAGGTAGTAACAGTGCCGGCAGAGTCACCAGGAATAAGTTTGATCTGCATATCAATCCTTCCATACAAGTACTCGTTCTTAGACCGGAATCCAGCACCTGAATACTGGTCTAATGTGAGTGACAAGTCCTTATTTCCGGGGCCGGAAATCTGGAGTCTATGATCACCAAACGTTTGTTCGAACTCGCTGCGGAAGTCGCCTGCTCCGTAGGCAGCGGGAACACCCACCACAAGAGCAAGCACCATAACAAGTTTAAGCACCAACCCATTTGAAGCAAACATCATTTTTCTTTGTGAATAGGAAATGTAAGCTGATAAGATGGATTTAGTGAAGGTGTATATATATAGAAAGTCTTGGGGGGCTTCTAAAAAAAGAAGATAAAAATAAAAAATGTTGGGGATGACCGTTAGGATGAGAGTAAGCACATGCAAGGTGATGAAAAAGCAGTTCCCTTGGAGAGTGATTTGCGGAAGGTATCGAAAGCACCAACTGTTGAATTGCGAGCATAAAGCTGGACTTTAAGTGTATAACATGTTAGAATATTGCTTAAATTAACTACTATTAACGACTACGCACACATAACTACGTACTACTACTGGCCCAAATGGCTACTACTATATGTTAGATATTTTGTTTTCAAGTATAAGAAATTGTAGAGCGAGAATCGGGTTTTGTCTCAGTTAAAGTAACTACTTTCTCTATATAAGGTTCTCGTTGCCCGTTTTCCTAACTCTCCCTTGTTCCGTCTCTATTGTACTTAAAAAAGAAAGTATTATATAGGCCGTAGCTAATGTGTATTCCCTCCGACTCTCTCAATTTGTGTCAATTTCTATTTTGAGCTGTGTCACTTCTTATGCATCATTTCTTTATTTTTTGTCTTGTGTTTACTTTTGCAGACTTTTCCTCTGCAAGGACCTCAGATACTCGAGTTGAGGGGTTCTCTTCGATCGCAACCTTCTCACGATGAGGGTATTGGTCTGTCTTTTCTCCCACCCTCCTTAAATCCTACCTTGGGTGAGACTGATTGAGATGATGATGATGATGGTAATTTAATATCACATCAGCCCCTTTTGTATTAGACCGTCTCACCATTAGATGAATTCATATAAAAGGCTCATTAGTAAAAAAACATTAAAAAAACAATGAAATCTTAATTGAACACTTGTACAAGAAGCAATTTAAAATAGTTTAAACTAACCCAATTAAATTCATCGCACGATGAGACAGCCTTAATAAAAAATTTAGTTTTAATATAATCCCACCAAGACAAAGGTTTTATGTTTTAAACATTGAAACTACTAGTAATATGGTGGAATTAGTTTTTAAGGGTTGTATACTCAAAATTCTTTTCAATAGGTTTCCAAGAGAGTGAGATAGTACATTTAACTAAATAAATTGAGAATAAAATTTTAATTTATATATTTAAAATAAAATACAGATTAAGAGTAATTAGTAAATATTGTCAAAAAAATCATTGATTAAATTTCTTCCCAAAGTACTCTTATAAGAGTGTTAATTAAGTGTATGATTAGCAAAATAAAAAATTCAATGAACTTAAAATTATGATAATGGTATCTCATAATTTATAGAATTAAATATTAAATAATAATAATAATAATATTTGTCTTAGCCTGAATTGGTTGCATTATTATATAGTTCTACTACTTGTAGTTGGCGGTCCAATAACAGTATTTGTTGTAGAAACCTGTTATTCATGTGAACATGTCGTAAGTCAAGTTAGCACCGATTTCTTGTTCAAATATGTGACAAAATTTCATGCCACGTATTTTCCTAGGTTATTAAAAAATACTCTTTCTATTTCATTTTATATCTAACATTTGTTTTTTTCACTTTTGTCAATGTATAATTTAATATTTATTAGCAATAATTATATATAATTAAAAATTATAAAAAATAGTTATTAATAAATTTTATATTGACTAATCAAACAATATCTTATTTGACTATGTTTTAACGCGTGAATCAAGACAGAGTGATTAATAAATATTAATCAAAAGCAAATGAGACATTTGAAAAGAAACAAAAAGAATATCATTTTTAAGTACAATTTCAACTTTACTATATCAATATGTTTTGTAAAACATTTTAAAAAATATATATTAAAATTTTATACATTAATCTCAGTTTAATGTATTTTTAATGTTTATATTTAAATTATAAAAAATATGGATAAATTTCTCTCTATTGCATATTGATCAAATAACCAATAGTATACGTCTACACCTAGAGTATAAAAGTGGAGCATTATTACTAGACTCTAGGTGTAGACGTATACTAGTTGTCATTGGTAGGCACAAAAGTTCTCGTCAAAGTTTTTTATATAAAAATTGACGGTAGTTGAATCAAATTGACAATTGTCTCATTATTTATAAATATTATTTATAAATTTAAGAGCATAACAAAATTGTTTTTATAAAAATATTATTCTTTTTCCTTTAAATTTACTAGGTTAAGTTAAAGCTTTCACTTAGAAAAGTGCAATGTACTTGATCCCCTTTTTTACTTGCTTCTTTTTTTTATTTGATTGATAGTTCTTTGTTGTTTGTATCAGATTATCAAACCGAGAGACGTATAATATATGGGCTAAATAATTCATCTAATATCTATTATGAATATATGTACTCTTTGTTTGAGATATTTTCACTGATAAACGCATATTATAAATGGGCTAAATAACCCATCTAATATCTGTCATGAATATGTAAATTCTATATTTGAGAGATAGACTCACCGAGAGACGATCTCTTACGAAAATAACTTTTTCTTTTATATTAAATATTATACATTATTACATACTCTACTTTATTTGTGTGGCTCATCATATATAACCTTTAAACAAGAGTAATATTGATAGTTTCTCCATCAATAAAAAAACTTATACTCCATACTTTTACATATAAACATTAATTTGCCTATTTTAATGCCCTAGCCCTACCATTAGCTTTTAATCCAATTATAAGCAAGTGTAATATTGATATTTTCCTACAATATATCTATTATCTTGTGCAATTATCTTGTGCAATAAAGTATTACTAACTCTTTCGTTTAATATGATTGTTATATTTTATTTTAAATTTTCTCATAAAATGGGAAAAATTAAATGTAACAATTTTATTTCACAACTAGATGTAAATGTGATGAGTTATTTTATACCATTTGTTTTTCAAAGTGCATTTTCTTAAAAATAAAAAACTAATTTGCTTATAAATTCTTTATTATATTTTTTTCATTTGTTAATCCGTTATTTTTTTATAAGAATTAAAAGACAATATACCGAATTATAAGAGAAATTCTAATATAATAAACCAAAAGTCGCAAGTAAAAACACAAACAAATATTGGTAATATGGAACATACTTGATTCAATATGTGTTTGGAAGGTGGTGTGGTTGAGATTTGTTGACAAAAGCTTGGATGCTTGCCTCTTCCAATTGTAGAGGAAAGTAATTAAATTATAATTATGGTGTGAAAAGAAAAAGAAAAGGAAATAGAAAGAAAAGAAAGACAGCTCTCTCTCTCCTCCCTCCGTCTCCTTCCATTTTCCACTTCTTCATCTTTACTCAAAAACACCTTAAGTTGGGGCTATCATCAACCTTTTGGTCGATGGTAAGCCCCTAATTTCTCTGTTTTAAGCTTTTTAAATATGATTAGAATAATTTTGTGTCCTCTCCCTATAGGAGGGTTGTTTTACCCATTTATTGGGTTTGTTCTACCCATATATTGGGTTTTAGTCTCTCTCCTCGTGAGAGTTTGGAGTTATGTATTTTGGTCTCTAGTTGATTTATTGGTAGAGCTTAATGCGATAATACAACAGACGCAAAAATTGCAATTACTATCAACTACATCAATTTCAATTCTATCTCAAGACTACAACAGATCGAAAGACCCCCTCGTAGAAGGCTGTATCAAACAGCGATGTGGAAGAGGATGTTCAGAATTGTCAGATCTGATACACAACGATCGTAGTTTTGTTAATTTAGAATTAATTTTGGTTAAAGTTGTTATGTATTTGCTAATTTTTAACTCTGATGTAGATGTCGTATGACTCTTTATTAATGAATCAGGTATTATTCAAAAAAAAAAAAAAAAGAAAAGAAAGACAAAGAGGATATAAATAAAAAAAAAATATAAAGATGTGTAAACCAAAATATTAGGCACAAATTAAGGGGTGGTAAGGTAAATCAAAGAAAGTTAGATATCCAAAAAAATTCGGGGAAAGATGAGCCAATAAAAAAAAGGAAGGAAAAAGGGTAAAAAAAAACTCCACTTTTGACATTAAAGGAATACCTTTTTTCAAAGAATTAATATTAATTAAAGGTTAAATGAATGATCTTAAGAAAAGTTAAGAAATCTATAATTATTGTCCTATTTAGTTAATATATTTTAAATTATTATATATAATTATAATTATATGCAATGTCAATAGGCAACCAACAATCAATAACTAAAAAATCTTTTTTACTAAAGAACCAACAAGTAACAATTATTTTTTTACCAAACATATTCATAATAATTAGTTTATCAGCTTGTAAACCAATAATATTCCAATTAATCAAACCGACTAATAATTATTTTATCGCTATAAAAATGTTTTTAGGCTTAGAGCTACTAGAGTACCAAACAAATCGAAAGGGACCTACAAAACTCGTATTGCAATATTTGCATATCAAAATTGCGGTTGAGTTCGATGATTGGCCAGCTAAAGACGCTAAAGCTCCATACTCCAACTATGAATCTTCCTTTACATTAAAATGGATTATAATTCTATACAATGCTACTTTATTTCTATAAATACCTCATTTTTCCTTCTTGCATAATCATAACACATAAACTTGTTTCTTTATCTTGATCATTTGTTATCACTTTTGTTGGGAAAAATATGGGAACTTTATATGGGCATGGCAAAATGTTTGTGCTTATGGTCTTGTTTGGTCTTATGGTGAGCTCTAGGGCCTATGGTGCAGGCAACTTCTACGACACATTCGAATCCACTTTCGGTGACCATAGAGTCCAAATTTTCGGCCCTGGAAACCGAGACCTCTCGCTCTCGTTAGACCAAGGTTCTGGATCTGGGTTTCGGTCTAAGAGGGAGTATTTGTTTGGTAGGATTGATATGCAGATGAAACTTGTTGCGGGTAACTCTGCTGGTACTGTTACCACTTTATACGTAAGTCCTCTTAAATTTAGTACTATATTTTATATGTCTATCATTTTGAATTTGTATACATTGCACCCAAAAAGCACTCACTATGATTAATGTACGAAAATGCTTGTAAATGTCTTGTGCAGTTATCATCTGATCAAAGTACAGGAAGACACGATGAAATCGATTTTGAGTTCCTAGGGAATGTGAGTGGGCAGCCTTACACCCTTCATACCAATGTATTTAGCCAAGGGCAAGGCAATAGGGAGCAACAATTTCACCTTTGGTTTGATCCAACCACCAACTTCCATACCTATTCCATTGTTTGGAACCCCAAACTCATAATGTAAGTGTAACATAACATGTAGTTGTACTTGTACATTTATATGCACATTTTAAAAATTCGCAATGAAACACATAAATTTTGTATAAATAATCACTTCTAATCTCCTCCATGATTCTATGCAAGGAGAATAAAGTCAAGTCTGCTTAGGACATGACTTGGGTCATTTAATTAAAACCTTATTAATATTGAATTGTGAAACATATAATATTGTTCAGTCTATCCTATATTAGTATCTTGAATTTGCCATGCAGTGACCCTGTTTATAGTGCTAAAAACATACATCTCGAGTTTTCATCCTTATTTTAAACTTTCGAATCCAATGTGACAGAAACACATGTAATTCGTTTTCACCCTTTAAAATTGCAGGTTCTTGGTAGATGAAACACCGATAAGAGTATTCAGAAACTACGAGAATCGTGGAATTATGTTCTTCCCAAAGAATCAACCACAAAGAATATATGCTAGTCTTTGGGAAGCCGATGATTGGGCTACACAAGGTGGATTAGTAAAGACCGATTGGTCTAAAGCTCCATTTAAAGCCTTCTATAGGAATTTCAACATTGATACATCTACAAATGGGGCATGGAAGAACCACGATCTAGACGCTACAAGCAGGAACAGATTAAGATGGGTTCAAAAAAATTACATGATTTATGATTATTGTAGTGATTGGAAAAGATTTTCTCAAGCTTTTCCTCCTGAGTGTAAGCACTCAAAGTTGCTGTAAGACGGTTTTACTGAGAAATGCACTTTATATATGGGTAAAATAGCCCACCTCATACATATTATGAGAATATATACTCCTCATTTGAAATCGTCTTATCGAGAGATGGTTTCTCACAGGAGTAGATATTATATTTTGTTGTAATAATTTAAATTTTTTATTTTTTATTTGTTATTTGAAAAAATTCTTATGTAATATGAAATTTATTCGTTTACTCTTGTACTAATGTATCAATAAACTAAGGTTTATGATTTGTTAATTGTTTTTAAATCTATTTTTATTTTATTTGTTTTTATAAGAGACGATTTAAATGGTAATTCAATTTTTCTCTGCACATACACTCTGAAGTATAACCCTTAAAAACTAAATGTATAAACATTAAAAACATATATTTTTAATTATGTGATTAATCGACTCGACTTGTAAGACACCGTCTCATAATAAAACAAACCAATTTAACTAGCCTATTTCATTAATTGATTATGAGATTGATCGACTCATCTTATAACTTATAAGACACCGTTTCATTATGAGACAAACCTATATAATTAGCTAATTTCTTTAATTAATTACTTTGAATTTTATAATAGTCATTTTAACACATTAAATAATCACTTTAAAATTATAAGTGATTAATTGAAAATGTAAGTGTACAAGTGCAGTATAAATGATCTCGCAATAAGACGTCTTATTTGAGAATTACAAATATTTTATTATTCTTTAACAAAATACTATGTGATACAATAAATCAGTTTTGGGTAAAAAAAAATACAAAAATATCATTATGGATCACTTTAAAAACAGCCCAAAAAAGAAACAGTCCAAAAATTTGTTGGTCAGGCCCATCAAGAGTAAAAACCTCATTTTTGTTATATTTATGAGAATACACTACAGTTTTGCATATTAGATTTAGTGGCATTAAAAAAATGTTACTAATTTATACTTTTAATGTAATAAAAATTGTTTTTTTTAATAAAAAATCTCACCATAAAACGATTTAGCACACTTTATTTGGTCTTTAGTGGCATATGTAATTGTTGCTAACTTGCTATATAGTATATAGTGGCATTTGTGACTTGTGAGAAATGTCATTAGATCATATATCACAAAAACCTTTAGTGTGATTTTTTAATATGCTGTTAAAGGGTCTAATAAATGTCATTAAATCCTCAATATATACTATTAGCAATTTGAAATAGTGACATTTAATTAAATGTGCTAAATATATCCCACTAAAAGCAAATTATGTTGTAGTGATAATTAATAAAAAAATTGTAAACTATTCATAAACGTAGGATTTAATTTTCAAAAATTATCTAAAAATTTTTTTGTCAAAATTAATGAATTTTTGTTAAGTGTAGCATGTGCAAGTCACATGCTATTTGCCTAGTAATGACTAGTAGTCTTTAATAAAAAAAAATAACTTTTTCTGAATAGGTTTTAACAAAAAAGTTTTAGTTATGTAGATTTTGACAAAAAAATTATTTGCGCAAAAAAGAGAAGAAAAAAAGGCCAGAACAAAATACATCCATAGAGAAGAACCCCTATTCTCTGTATTATTATCATACTAGATAGTGCCCGTGCAATGCACGGTTTTATCAAATTTTCTGAGTATAAATAACAAAAACAAATCCCAGTAAAATTATATTATGTCTTAACTATCTCAAAATATCCAATACACTAAATAATATTCATTAAACAAAAAAATTGAAATTTTTTTTATAAATAATTAATATAAATAAAATATAATATATAGTTCGCTAATACATCAACTATGATTTGACCCAAAAAGTAAAAAAAAAAAGCAATTAATAAGAAAATTAATATATTCAAAATAAAAAAGTAGAAAGTGAAAGATCATAATAACAATGAGATCATCATTTAATTTAGGAGGGAAATTTTTTAATATGGAAGCGACACATAAGCAATTATGAAAGGTGATGATGTAAGAGTGTTTTATTTTAGTAATAGTTATAGATTATTAAATATTCCAATATTTTAAAGTTTGGTATAGACAAAACAGTACGAGAAAAAAAAAGAAAGAGTTAGAAGTTTCCGAAGATTTAAGTAGCCCAATGTTTTCGATATCATAGCAAAAGTGAGGATGTAGTTCACTCAAGTTCTTTGCGATTACATAACTACAGGCTAGATCCTTTTGCAATTAACATATACTAAGGGCTTGTTTGGTTACCCACTATTAACCTTGGAATTTTAAATTCCTAGGAAATAGTATTATGGTAATTTGTTTGGTTGACAAAAAAACTAAAATTCCTAGGAATTATAAAATCCAAGGGAAGTTAATTCCTATGAGACATAGGAATTAGATTACCATATACCCCCCTTGGTTATTTACAATTCCCATGGAAATAAAAATTCCTATTGTCAAACAAACAAAAATAAGTATTTCCTAGGAAATTGACAAAGGAAGTAAATTCCAATGAATTACAACTTCCCATAGGAATTTAATTCCTACGTCAACCAAACGACTCCTAATATAATCTAACGTGGCTCAAAAATTTTACAGAATTGATAATTAACAATTCAAATTATAACCTTATAGTTGGGTAACTAGCTAAACATCCGTTTGAAATTACTATGCTTTTTTATTTTCGGCAACATAAAAAATTTAAAAACTGATTGCTAAAAAGCGAAAAGCACTTTTTTTTTTAATTTTTAAATTAAAAAAAAAAAAACTAAATACTGAAAATTAAAAACGATAAAAACAAGCCCAAAGCTTATTAATTAACAGGTGATCTCTTGAGAGACCGTCTTTTGTTAAGACAACTCTGAAAAGTCCAAATTTAAGAGTTGTAACAATACATATTTAGAATTAGATTAAACTTTTAAGAGCCGTCTTTATAAAAGACGATCTCAAGTAAGAATCCGTGATTAATTAATTGACAAAATACAAAATGATGCAACCTTTCCTGAAAAAGAAAACAGTGAAGTAAGTATAAGAGTACGTGCCAACTAATAATTAAATAAATACAGCACTTATTGTCGCAATTCGCAATAAACCTCACCATGCAACTTTACGAGCCTAACTTACCCCAGTTCTCACGATCTCTTGTCTACTTCTTGATGTTGATTGAAAATCGATACATTTCTAGAAAAAATCTTATACTTTCTCTGTTTCATTAAATTTACATTTTAAAATTTAAATATGTGAGAGTTTTTTCAATTCTAAAATGTAACCTTAAAGAAACGAAAAAGTATATATTAGTAGAATTTTATATCTAAAGTCTAAACTTATCAAAGTTATGTTTTGAGTTATTTGATTAAAAATTCTATTAATATTAAATTATATAATATAGAAATATGGAATAACATATATAGTGGAACATCACACATAATGGTTGAATAGGTTCAACACACGTTCATAAATGAGTGTCAAATCCATCTATACTAGTATTCTGAATTCGTCACTGATTTTTTACTACTAGCTAGGATATGGTAGTTTGGACTTTTTTCGTGAGTTGAGTATTGTTGAATTTTAATATGACTCTAACTTGATTTTAATTGAATTTTCTAATATAATCAATTAGGATGTCAATTATGATTTCACAATGTATATATACTTTGAATTTCTTGACTTTAATTTATTAGTTAATCATAAAATATTTAGTTAATTTTTTAACCTTTGAGTTTTTTCAATTACATAATAGACTAAGAAAATGATTTCATAATGTTGAAACTAAAATCCTTTAGAGTAAAAGTATTGTAACAGCTGCAACTAAGACAAAACTCAGTTTTAAAAAATGTGAACCTGTTAATCTTGTTTGATAATAACTAACTTATGATTTTGAGCTAGCTAAATTGATTTGTATAGTAAGTAATGAACAAATAATCTCTAACCAACCTCAAATTATAACTATTTCAATAGTTTATTTGTCTCAACCCAAATGTTATTTAGGAGTACATTATAAAAAATAAATCATTAATATGATATTAGTAACAAATTTGCTTTAATTGCATGAAAAGGCTAAATTTCTTAGCTAGAGGCAACGAAAATTTCATAAATTTACACACTTATATAATCAATTAGTTAAAATACCCATATAATATTTTTGAATTTTTTTTTAACATTTTTTTCGACATTTTATTTCAATTTATTTTTTATTTTTTTTAAAAAAACTTGCTATAGTAAGTCATCAGGTCATCGGGTTTATTCTAGGAAAATTTCTCAAAAAGTTGGGATTATTCATGGTTAATCAATAGGTGGGATTATTGTAGTAAAATCGCGAACACAAATTGTTACTTGAGACTGTTTATACAATAGACGTCTCAAGTTTTGGGCTGACCCAATTTATAAATTTTAAAAAAAATCGATTGGTGGTTTTGTAAGTTAAAAGGGAGATATGGGTTGGGCTCTTGAGAGACGTCTATACTATAGACGATCTCTCAAGAGAGGGTCTGAATCGCGAATAAATTGGATTATTCTAGGTAATTTTTTCAATTATTAATTATCTATCTTCTATTTTATTGTAAGCGACCCCACAACTGGATTTTTTAAGCAAAATCATTTTATAAAGTGGGTAGTGCAAATAGTAGAAACACTCTTTTTTTTTGAAAAGATTTCTCCATTAATATAAACATTGCATGCATCGAGTGCATAATAAGTCTATTATTATTAATTAGCGTTATAGTTATTCTTTTTTTCATTTGACTTTTTAATATTCTTTTTATTTCCAATTTTTTATTTAAAGGTTATCTTTTTTTATTATATTTATTCCTATGTTTTTGATTCATTTATTATTATTTAAGTGACCTAAAGATATATATTTCTCATTATAATTTACTAATTTGTTTTATCAATTGAGTAATCCATTCTTATCAAAAATGCCCTTTTATTTCATTAAAGTCATGATATTTTTAACTTAATCATATATTACCCATATATTAATGATATATTACCCTAATAAATATATTTATGAGTGAGAGTCAATTATCTTGTATCCCATTATCTAATTAACTTAATCATATATTACCCATAATAAATATATTTACATGATAAATAAATTAATTATAATTTTTTTGATGAGTCAGAGTCAAAATTAAAGTCAATAATCTGATATCCCATTGATAACCGTAACTTACAACACATTTTTAGTAAACTAATTAAACAAACATTAATTTGAATGGTGCATGGATGCATTATTTTAGACAAACTAATACTAATTAGTAATTCCACACAAGTTTTATCCACAAAAATAGAACTTTATTGCCAACCAAATCAAAATGGACCTACAAAATTACATAGTAATTAATTTTGGATCAAATTTTCGGTTGTATTCGATGATTCGCCAGCTAGCTTATGTTTCCCTACATATAGTTGTTGCCTTCTAGCTCTTTGCATTGACATGCAAAAATGTCTATAAATACATAATCTTTCAATCTTATTTAATCATCTCTCATTACACTTAAACAATATTTATCTTCTTCTCATATTTTTTATTAGAAGAAAATATAATAATGGGAATTTTATTAAATAATCTTGCAAACAAATTGCTTGTGATTCATGTTGTTATGGTAGGTGTTGTAACGTTGAGTTCGATTGCCTATGGTGTAGGAAACTTTCTCGAAGCATTCGAACCTACGTTTGGTGGTAGTAGGGTTCGAGTATTTGGTCCCGGAAATACACAACTCGCCCTCACCTTAGACAGGGGTTCAGGGTCTGGGTTTCGTTCTAAGAGGAAATATTTGTTTGGAAGGATTGATATGCAAATTAAACTTGTTCCTGGTAACTCTGCTGGCACCGTCACTACCTTTTACGTAAGTAATTTTCTTTACTTGCTAAAAATTAACTCATTCAAGTTCAAGTTTCTCATAAATCAAGTAATTTGCTACATGTTATAGAAGTATAATGATGAAATTTGTATTTGTAGCTATCCTCCGATCAAAGGACGGGAAGACACGACGAGATTGATTTTGAGTTCTTAGGGAATGTGAGTGGCCAACCTTACACCATTCACACTAATGTGTTTAGCCAAGGACAAGGCAATAGAGAGCAACAATTTCACCTTTGGTTTGACCCAACCCTCAACTTTCATACATATACCATTCTTTGGAACCCACAACTCATTATGTAAGTCAATTTGAATCATATTTGTTCTTAGCTCTTTGTTATATATATATAGTTCATTTTACTATAATTCATTAAATTTAATCGTAAGAATCAAATTTATTACTAATTTAAAATGAAAGAATATATATATAATAAAAGATATTTTAGAGCTACAACCATTAACTTAAAGTGTTAGTTGCGTTCCTTCTTTAGTTTGGCATACATGGTAACAAAGCAAACTTAACAAAAGGTAACAAGGTTTTAGATCTCATATGTTAAAAACTTGACCTAACTAGACTCATTTGTAACTAACATGCTAGCTACATTTGTACTTATAACTTAAATGACTATTTTGTAATCCTAAATCAATTGAAAAGGACTTCAATCATGAGCTTACGCTTTTAATTGAGTTTGTCATTTGACACCACGGTATAGCAACCAAACATAACAAAAAGGTCACAGGTTTGAATCTCGTTCATCCCTCATTTCAAGTTGTTTAATAATCAACATCATATATAAGGGTTACATATGTTACATTCATACTTTTAGCCCAAAAAAATCTTATGTAAAGGAGCGTGATATATAAGGTTTTAATCATCATCTTAAGTTTTTAATTTTTTAATAGAGTTATGTTATTTTTACTTTTAGCTTATTCAAATTTTACTTTAATTTTATAGGTTCAAGATAGACCAAACACCAATAAGAGTATTCAGAAACTATGAAAATGAAGGGATTCCCTTCTTCCCAAAGGTACAACCCCAAAGAATATATGCTAGTCTTTGGAATGCAGACGATTGGGCAACACAAGGTGGACGAGTTAAGACAGATTGGTCTAAGGCTCCATTTAGTGCCTACTATCGTAACTTCAACATCGATACGTCGATTAATGGGGCATGGAGAAGCCATGATCTTGATGCCAATGGTAGAATGAGATTAAGATGGGTTCAAAAGAATTACATGATTTATAATTATTGTACTGATTGGAACCGATTCTCTCAAAATTTACCTCCAGAATGCAAGAAATCTGGGGTTTAGACACCATTATTGGGCATATTAGATCATTTACCAACTACAATCTCTAAGTTTACTCAATTTCAAATAAACAGCCGCAAACTTTTTTTTTACCAACTACAACCTCCAACTTAACAAACATGACATCGAGACACATTTTAACCCCATTTTTTACTTTTGTTTTGGCTGTTTTGGCTGTCTCGATGTCATGTTTGTTAAGTTAGCAGTTGGTAAAAAACAATGTTTGCGGCTGTTTATTTGAAATTGAGTAAACTTAGAGATTGTAGTTGATAAATGATCCTACATTATATTTATTGTGTGAACTTGAATTTCTTATTTTGTTGTTCCAATTATTACAAAATTTGTGTAACATCAAATTATTATTTGTATTATTGTTAATTAATTGCTATACATGTATGATATTATCGATCATTTGAAGTAAAGATTCATATATATGCTTGTATTTTAATATAAAATTGTAGGAGTAAGTATGTGAATATCTTTTGTATGGTTGTGTTTTAAATTTAAAGGAGCTATTCGGATCAATATCATATTCATCATAGAAACCAATTCAACCAAAAATTTAAGCTAATAATTAAAATCTGATGATGTATGTTAAATAGTTTAACACCTAGGCCACCCTAAGTAGAGTTGTCTTAGACAATTTAAACTCCTTGAGCGAAAAATAAAATACGAATGTATTGCAATTTGATCATTTTTTAAAAAATAACATTGAAATATATTAATTTTTTTCCGATTAAACAAGATAATATTTTGCTTATTTGACCCAACTAACTAATGAATAATAACAAACTAACAATATTTTTATTCCTAAATTCAATGATTTTCTCGGAAACAGAAAATACCAAACAATATCGGGTTATCATTCAAATATCAAAAATAATTGACATGAATTGTACGATGACTTACGCGTATTGCTCTTTTAAATAGCAATAATATGTTTTAATACATAAATAATCAGAACCGGCCTTAGGTTTTTAGGAGATCGGAGCAAAATATTATTTATAGGCCCATAAACCATTGTATATATAAAAAGTTTGAACCTTAGCTATTAAAAACTAAAAATATTTTGGGGCTCTGGGCGTAGGCACATCTTACACTTACTTAGAACCGATCCTATACATAATTAAAAAAGGTTTATATGTAAAAAAAATTGGGCCCTTAAAAAAAGCTGGGGCCTTAAACCGTCGCTCATGTAGCCCTAAGCTAGCAAATAGGTCAAGTTAGTCAATGTATACTGGTTTTCTAGTCTTATCATGTCTATATTCTAATGCCTAGACCGCCCTAAGAGTCTAGATCCCCAACTATTATATACTAGCATAAACAGAGTTTAACATTCATTTTTATATGTGTGTTGAATCAATAGGATATATTTTAGTTACACTTATATAAAGTTGTATATAATGCCATATATTTGGATCACATAATTAATGTTAATTAGAGTATATAACAGATCATGGGACCTCAACCATAAGCTTAAGCTTTTGGTTGAGTTGGTTCCTTGAAATGCAACACGGGCCCTCCTCATATCTGGCGCTGAATATCCACTTTAATAGAGGGGTGTAGTTGAGATTCGAACCCCTGACCTCTTGTCACACTGGCTTCTAATACCATGTTAAGAAAGCAACTCAATCAAAAGTTTAAGTTTATGGTTGAAGCCCACGATAAGAAGCTAAGAATTATGATACTAACCTTAGCTTTTTCGGTGGTGCATTATTTAAGTCATGTTCACATACATATAATTAATCATTGAATAATTATTCCGTTTATAGATCAAGTTCCAGGTTGGCCAGCTAATCCTCACATTTCCACTTATTCTTCTGATGTAATCTGTGTCTGATATACCATTTACCATGTGATCTCTTCATACTTCATTACTATATATATGCCTTAACTTCACTCTTTCTTACCCATATATCTCCCATGCAAACTAAACTTATCTTAATTTTCATAAAAATATAATGGGATTTTCTTTCAATCTGCATGGGAAGATGGCACTTAAGCTTAAGCTAGTTGTAATGGTTGTTGTTGTTCTTATGGTGAGCTCAAACGTCGATGGTGCAGGCCGGTTTTACGACGAGTTTGAGCCTACGTTTGGTGGTAATAGAGTTAGGCTTTCAGGGCGGAGCGATCAACTCTTATCATTGTCTTTAGATAAGTATTCGGGTTCTGGGTTTCGTTCTAAGAAGGAATACTTGTATGGACGGATTGATATGGAGATGAAGCTTGTTGCTGGTAACTCTGCCGGGACTGTTACCACTCTATATGTAAGTTAATTTGAATCATAATCAATTTTAATTATTATTTTTGTTTTTTTATGCGTTATTAATATATCTAAAATTTGCCCCAAATTAGAGTAATAGAATGCATAATGGAAGGCATGAACACATTAGAGCATGTAAAAAGCAAATAACATGATATAATGTTAGAGTAAGTATAAAATGTATTTTGGGTCTCAAATATTAACGTATTAATCAGAAAATTGTGTTTACATGCAGTTGTCATCTGATCAAAGCACGGGTACACACGACGAGATTGATTTTGAGTTCCTTGGAAATGTTAGTCACCAACCATACACCCTTCATACTAATGTGTTTAGCCAAGGAAAAGGCAATAGAGAACAACAATTTCACCTTTGGTTTGATCCAACGGCCAACTTTCATACCTATTCAGTTGTATGGAATCCAAGACTCATAATGTAAGTAAACAAAATTTACCAAGTGTTACAAAAACTATGTTCATAAATGTACGTAGTTTAAAAGTATGTTCTTTTTTCAATTAAGATAATAATGGGTTAGTGATCACTTTTTATTTTCGGAAAGTGTATGAGGCGGTCTCACTCTGAGATGTACGTCAAATATCGTCTAAATAGCTCAATTTGTATATGAGAATGTAAGCTCTTCGCATTGATCGCATTGAGGTTGTCTAACAAAAGACAATATGATCTCAAAGAGGAGCTGATTTATTTATGTGTAGTTGACCTGTCTACCCTAACACTATGTTTGGATAGCAAATTAGGAGAGAAAAGAAAGGAAAGGAAGGGGAGGGAAAGGAAGGAAAATACTCCATTGTTTGTATAGGAAGGAAGGGAAGGGGAAAGAAAGGAATTTTATTTTCCTTCCAAATCTTTCCTCTTATGGAGAGATTTAGATGTTAACAAAATGAAGGGACTTAATCCCTCCAAATCCCCTCCCTCCCTTTTTGCTATTCAAACAAGAGATTCTCCATTCCTCCAAATCCTTTCTTTTCTTTTCCCTCCATTTCCCTCAATCCAAACAAAGCCTAAAACTTTATCTAGGCGGAAGTTGACGTAGCAGTCACTCAATGACGTATGTGGAGTATATGTTTGTAATCGTGTTTTAATGGTTTTTCATATGATATAGGAAAATGATTAAAGTTTTCACTCTATTATATTGCGGCTAGTCTCCTGAGAGACCGTCTCTTTGAGAGACGTCTCTCAGGCCCAGTCCATTAAAGCTAATTTTCTACTTTTACTTTATATTTTTTTATGGACCAACCTAATAAGAGATGCTCTCTCAAAGAAACCATCTCTCACAAGAATTTGTGATTATATTGTTGTCATACTCATCGATATATTAAAATTTGTAGGTTCTTGGTTGATGAGACACCAATCAGGGTTTTTAGAAACCATGAAAAATATGGAGTTGCATTCCCGAAGAACCAACCAATGAGAATATACTCGAGCTTATGGAACGCAGATGATTGGGCCACACAAGGTGGGTCGGTAAAGACAGATTGGACTAAGGCCCCATTCACAGCCTACTATCGTAAGTTCAACATTGATGCTTGTGATGGGCCAAAACGGGCCTCACCCTCATGTGTTACTGGGCCTGTGGCCTATACTACCTCACACAGGTGGACGAATAAGAAGAACACACGTGGCACTTGGAGGACCCATGATCTTGATGCAAATGGTAGAAAAAGAATTAGGTATATTCAAAAGAATTTCATGGTTTATGATTATTGTAAAGATTGGAAGAGATTTTCTCAAGGTTATCCTCCTGAATGCAAGCAAGCAAGGTTTTAGGAAAGTTTTTTTGGGAAAATAAAATAGCATGGGAGAATATTTCAATTTTTATGATGTATTATTCATTTATTATTTATTTATTTATTATTTATATATGTAACCTGTAATTTTTAAAAAGTACTGTAATCAATTTTTTTTATTCTTTGACCAATGAATTAATTAACACCCAAGGGTTTAATATATCTTTGTGTTTTGTTCTTGTATTAAGACGAACATATTTCGTATTCCTCTTAACGTTAAATATGACCTTAGTTATGACTTATCAATCTTGTGAAATTGTAAAAGAAATTCATTAATCTTTAATGAAAATTATTGAAAAATAATATTTACTTTTAAATAGAAATAACAATGATATAAAAATATATTAACATATAATATAGTCAAGACTCATTTTAGGAGCCTTCAATAGTTGTTCAATGTATTGATGTATCTTAAATAGTTAAATCCCATGAATCATAATCATCTTCTTATACAATAACCCTACAAAAAAGTACTAAGATATTGATAATAGGTGGCTTGACCTAACAGGTTAAATAGATATTAGTGATTTAAAGAGACTAAAAGACAACTTTACAAAAAATATTATTATTTGATAAAGTAACAATTAAAGTTGTGTTTAGTTGTACAACTATAGTGTTTCAACGTCAAAATCAACAGTTTAAGATTTTCTCAACATTTTTATCAACAAATTATATTCCAACAATTATTATAATTATTACTTTTAACGAATAATACTAATTTACACTACTAATACCTAAACTCTACCAATTTCTAATTTACACTACTAAACACCTAACCTCTACCAATTTACGACTACAACTACTCAAATCTGTAGCTATCTAGAAAGCTAACAGTTACTCATACACCGACCTTTTGCCAAACATGTCCAATAATGTTTTGTAAAAGTAGATATAGTTAAAAGATATTTTTTGTTTCAAAAATATAGGTTAAAATTGTGTTTCAAATTTTCATATTAAGTGAGATATTTTCAGCAAGTCTTATATGAGATTCTTTTTTTATTGAGACGGATCCATAATATCAATTTACTTCTTTAGTACATCACTTAATATTGTTATGGATATCTTTAACATTACAAGTGATCAATTTAAAGTTATAAGTCATCACTTAAACACAATAAAAAAATTAATTTAGAATTTTTAGTGATCAATTTAAATTTATGGATGATCAATCTGAAACAATAAATATACATTGAGTCTGCCAAATAATCACTATAAAACCATTCATTTAACAATTCGTATTTTAAATAACACAAATAAACTTTGCGGACCATTGACTCTCAACCAGCACCAGCTGTTGTTCTCTTGAGAGACCGTCTTTTGTAAAGACGACTCTCAAAAGTCCAACCCAAATTTATATTTAGAGTTGAAACAATATATATTTAGAATTGAACTGTGCTTTTAAGAGCCGTCTTTACAAAAACGGTCTAAAGTAAGAATTTGTGCTCAACCAGTGGTTTTTAACGGCCCAAGGCCCATATAGAATCAGGAATTTAGATTTAGGTGATTAATAAAAACCCTAATCTCTTGTCGAGATTTCTCATTCGCAAGCCGCCCTTCATTCTTCTGTTCTACAATTCCTCTCTTCAGGTATGGAAATCTCAAACGTTCTTGATGTGAACTTCTCTTTTTTGTTGTTTTGTTTTTCGATCAGCTCTTCAATTTTTCTCATCAGGTCCAGATTTATAACTAAAATTATTATTATTGGTGAACTGCTCAATTTGTTGCTTAAAGTTTGTAAATCTTCATGAAATTGCATAGATTTTGATTTCATATGTGAAATATTCCTAAGCATTTTCAGGAAAAGAATTGTATATAAATCTATGCCATCATTTTGTGTTGTTAATTGTAATTTGTTCATATGTATGAGAGAAAAGGGCAACCGCGAAACTGCGTATAATCCATATTGCCAATGTTTCTTTGCAGCTAGCATTATATGTTTTCAACGAAATCCATGAGCCGATGTGATGAAAATAACACGAATTAATGATGAATCAATCGATTTTTTTACTATTGAGAAAAAAATGACAAGTCTAATCAAGTAGTTATGACATTTTTTTATAATATGTAAAAGATAAAAGATTTAAGTTGGAAGATTATTTATCCAATTATCAAAGTTAAGTATTTTAAGTTTTATGCCTCCACCACCAGAGAGTTCGCTGGTGAGAAGAAATAGCAGCGGCTTGGAAGCTTCAACACTTTCGAAAATGGTTCACTATCTTTCTTTCTAATGATTCTTTAATTAATTTTTTTTGAACTTCTTTCATGTTATGTTATATTAGTTGATTAATCAGCTTAACTAGTTTTTTCGGGAAAAACTCTTTACAGTCTTTGGTGGCGAATGAAGAGTTCCAGCATATTTTGCGTTTGTTGAACACTAACGTTGACGGTAAACAGAAAATCATGTTTGCCATGACCTCAATCAAGGGTATTGGTAGGCGTTATGCCAATATTTGCTGCAAGAAAGCTGATATTGATATGAACAAGAGGTATTATTTTTGGAATCATACCTCATTGTAAATTGGTTTGAATTTGTCTAGTTGATTGATGTTAGGGTTTATTTGAATATCTAATCCTTTAGATGCATGTTAATTTTTGAATGTATTTATGTTTTTCTAATTTTCAAGGTTTAATTTTGTTGGCATCTAAAGGAGGAATTGGATTTAGGTGATTGTTGGTTTTTGTTTTGGATTTATTGTTTTCTGATTTTTGATTAATGTTGGGAATATTTGATTTGGGTATTTAGTTTATGGTGTTAATTTTTATTCTGTATTAATATTTTCTTTCTTGGTTGCTCCTTCAAATAGAAGGAATTATTCGCGGTATTAATTTTGAGATTCATGCAAATAATTTACTTTGGGCTTTGAATGTAGGTCTCCATGACATGCACATTTCATTTTGTATTGTTTATTTTTTTGTTTACTTTGTTTAATTTTGAAGAGTTATTTTTATATTAATGGTATTAGGGTTTTGGGTGTCTATTTGTTTAGTGTGACTTTTAATTTTGGTTTCTGGGTTTTGGGTGTTTAATGTGTTAAAAAAGAAAATATTTGTCATGAAAATTAATCAAAAATAGGTATTGAATACTATTGGGAGATTGACCTATTGTTCAAACTTGGGGTCGTTTACTACTCTTTGAAATCTAGGACTAAGATATCTATAGGTCTAGACATGGTAGTTTTTTTTAATAATAAGCCTAGAATGTAAAACAGCATTTCTTACTGGGTCTGGCATTTTCTGATTTTAGTTGCTCGTTAGTGATTAATACTAGGTCATAGTAAACAGTTTAAATTGTTGCAGATTAGCTATATCTTAGGTGTTGTATAGTTTTGTTTCTACCTAACACACCTTGTGTTGGTTTTTGACTCCACACTTGTTACTGTCAACATCATTGTACTGTTTTTGATGGCCCAAGCTCAAAGGTCTAATGTTGGTTTGAAAATTCTGAATTAGCTAACTAACTAAGATGGGTCATGAATCTACAGAATGATCTCTTGTATTCCAGATAAGTTTATTCTGGTTCTAACCCCAATATCTTTGAATTTGAGCTTTCATAGATCTTTTTAGAAGTTTCAGTTTGGGGTTTGCTTTTCCTCCAATCTTTGTATAGTCTGCTGTTTCGCCAAGCCAAATTCCCTACCTTAGTATTCTATTGCTCAATACCGCTCTTTGTGATGCTCCAGAATTTGAATTTTTTGTCCATTGGACACAGGCGGATATTCTTTTGTGTGTTGATTGCATTATATTGCCGGTGTGAGTCTCTTGTTTCACTGCCACAACACTTGCCTGGTACTAGATGGTGGCAATAAGACATGGGGTTAGTATAGACTTTGGCTTTCTAACATTTTAGGACATTTTTTCTGTGGACAATCGTAATCTGTCATGTTATAATTCGTTTTTTCACCATGATCCATGTTGATGTTTGCATAAGTAATGTTAATGTTTGTGATATGGCTTCTTTTACTCTTGAATTCACTTTTAATTAGATGAACCTAGTAAACTGTTTCTCGCTTACACTGAGCATCTCCCGTTTTAGCTTTGCTTGTCCTGGATTTTCTTTGTGTTGGTCAAATTTTTGCTGTTTAATACTTTAATCTGATGACTCTCTCTTCTGGTAGTTTCTTACATGCCGTAATCTCACACATACTAATTTAACTACAGGGCTGGTGAGCTCACTGCTGCTGAGCTTGACAACTTGATGACTGTTGTAGCAAACCCTAGGCAATTCAAGATCCCAGACTGGTTTCTCAACAGGCAGAAGGACTACAAAGATGGTAGATTCAGTCAGGTTGTTTCTAATCAACTCGACATGAAACTCAGGGATGACCTTGAGCGTCTGAAGAAGATCAGGTGTGTTATAGTAATAAATTTTAATTCTTTCTCTAATGCAAAAGCATATTGTTCGATCTTCCTTTCGTCTACAACTAGTTTAGATGGAGAACTATGGAACACTGATGGATATTTTGTTTGAAAATTAACAAACTCTGTTGTCAGTCTGCTTTAAGATTTTTTGGCTGATGTAATGCTCATTTATATAGAAACCATCGAGGTCTCCGTCATTACTGGGGTTTGAGAGTTCGTGGTCAACACACCAAGACAACTGGTCGTAGGGGTAAGACTGTTGGTGTCTCCAAGAAGCGTTGAGGACCTGTGGTGGTTTCTTTATGGACGTTCTTTATAAATTATGTCTCTTATTGTTGATCAAAACCTAGAATGAGAATGATACAAGTATGCTGTTTTGGCCCATTGAGGCAGATTTTATGTTATTTTTGTAGATCATAGTTTTCAACTCTTGATGCTTTGTTTGAAAGGGGTTGGTTTTTGCAGACATTTTCCGCTTCATGTTTTTATTTCGATAGAAAAAGGTAAAAGTTACTATTCAATGTGAACTGGTCGTGGAAGTTAAGAATTTTCTGTTATCAATTTGGAAATTTGGGTTTGTTGAGTACTAAATATACATATTGTTTTATGAGACGGTTTGTGAGATGTGATTCATACTTGACTAAATAGGCTAATTGGCAATTAATTACAAACTGCGAGTATACGGTTTTCTTGTTTCGAGACTATTATCGAGAGACTATTATCCAGAGACGGTGTTTCACAAAAATAATTGTTTAATGTAATGGTCACGCGTTGGGTATTGGTTGTGTTTAACAAGATTTATATTCAGTCCCATAAATTTTTGGTTGATACTTGCATGAATCCTTAGGTTTTGAAAATTTAAGATTCAAATCCAAGTTTGATGGGTCTTGGGTTATAACTTAAAAGAGGCTTAAGTGAGTTTTAATTTAATCTTTCGTATTTAAATTTTTATTTTTAGAGGTATTATTACTTTTATTTTTTTTTTGAAACCTGTATTATTATCAGTGAATAGGATATATAGGATTTCTAAATTAATTGAGCCAAAATTAATATAGAAATTGATTAGAATAAATTTTAACATTGTGTTTGTTTTGGATTATGTAATAGGTCAGATTTAGACTGAATTTGATTAGGATTAATGGATTTGAGTCTTAAATGGGTTTGGAGAGAGAGGCTTGGGTTTTCAAGTTTAAACATAAATCCAAATTTATTAACTTTTGGACGTGAAAAAAAAAACTCAAAAATAACCTCTTAGAAAATTAGACTCTAATCCTAAAGGCGAGTCCAATGGGATCTTGGAAAGATTGTCCGCGCTAAATTCTCATCACATTCAAAGTTGCTAGCTATTGCAGACAAAATTCTCATCATCATCAAATTTTTAAAAAAATTGGGATGGATTATATCGTTAATAGTGATCTATAAATTGTACAATTGCAAAATTTCCTTATTTTGGGTTTGTCACCATGATCATTCGGTTAGGCCAAGAGTTATGACTAACATATCGATGTATTTGTTCAAATTTTTCACTTAAAAAAGTAAAAGAAAGAGCTATGATAGCGTCAAAGTCAAATTGTAGTGGTAGATACCAATCTTTTCAATTCATCTCTACAAAACAATAGCGTTGTTTTCCGATCGACTCTTTTAGCAAACATCAACGGCGAATTTGCAACTTCAATAAAACGATGCTTTTTCCACAAAAATCCTTGATATGAAAGACAAATATGAGTAGCAACTTCTCCAATTTATGCTATCATATTTTATAATGTCTTCTCAGTTCTCTCTCAATAAAAGAAATCTCATAATTGACATTTAGTTGAGAAATCTATCACATGTAGTATAAACCTTTGTAGTTAAACAAAAATAGTTCTAACAATCTGAACAAAAGGTCATATTTCACTCGAGGAAGGACCAAACTCGAAGAAGAAAACCGCCATTTTAAAAGAGCAATACAATGGTCGACTTGCTAGTTTCGTTACTCCATGATCTTCTCTTGGACAGAACTTGAGAAATTCACTCGAGGTCTATTCAAAGACTGTTGGGAGATGAGACTGTCAGAACTCAGAAGATTAAGTAAATAGCAAAAGCGATGAGAACGAGTTTTACCTTGGTTCTGCAATGAACATAGAGGTCTTCATTCATTTGGCTCAACCGACTCCTTGCACTATTTTCTGCAGTGGAAACTCTTGTGCAAATTTTCTGCACCTGCAAGTAGAATTTGGTTTAGAAAAATTATTAAGCAGACTGCAGTAACTTGTGTAGGCATGAACCTGAATACTTTCCCGAGTTTTCTATTGAAAGTGATGTGACATTAGCAGAGTATTATTGAGAATACAAGACCAAGAGGAAACACCACAATTATGTAATTTATATAACGATAAAATGGAAAATGTCATCAAATTGTTTTTTGTCATAAACGACAATCATCATCATACCCAATATACTCTGTACATTAGATGATGACAAACCATACCCTTATCAAATGAGATAAGGAAGTTGCGGCAGATTGTCATGAACTAAAATTACATGTATAAATGCAAGTGCAACGATATCCAAACCGATGCACTATCAGGGTATGTTAGATGCACTAATAAAACAATAGCAGAAAATCTTTGGCATATATCCAAATACTAATTAGTTTTATATCAAAAGGTATAGCAAAATGAAGTATAATGGAGCAAGAACCTGAGAATGTGATTTGTTACCTGATCAACTGTGAGAATAGCATTGGCTCCATTAACAGAGTTTTCTAAAATACAACGCAGATTTGTCAGTTCCTTCATCAAGTTCATAGCAAGTTCTTCGGCATCGAGCAATTGGTTCCTTGAAAACTCGAATGCCTTTTCTGCATTGAGACGGAATGAAGCACAATGCAGGCAGCTGCAGACCCCCCGACAACCTCGAGGATTTTTCTTTAAGATACTTTTTGCATGACCAAAATCAAGTACGGCTGAAGAAACATTATCATCCGTTTTGAATGAACTATGAAGCACATTCATCAAACTTCGCTCAGATGTGAATTCATGATGTGCTGCCTTGCATTTTCTTTCGGTGACATCTTCCGCTGAATGTTCAGGACTTTTCTTGGGACTATTGAATGCAGCAGAGAGACCAGGTTCAGCAATTGGAGTAATACCTTCCAACTTCCCAATAATATCTGATGAAAATTTTCCATCAGATGATGCTGCTTCATTGTATGAATCATCTGATACGAGGGTTCCGATTTGGTTATCAACTGATACAGGGGTTTCAGTTAGGCTTTCATCTGATACTGGAGTCCCCATTTGGTTTTCATTAGATACTGGGTTTTGGCTGTTTTCAAGAGGACAATTTATAGGGGTATTGTTTGCTGCTTGCTCAGCACTAGAATCATCTGTCTTAAGGCCAAAATAATGGTTTTCCTCTTCTTTACTATCAATGTCTATATCCAGAGAGTTGCTACTAACTGTAGTTTCAGGTGGCTTTTCATCCATTTTTGGAAAATTAGCGACACATTCTTGAGAAGACATTTGAGGCTTCTCTTCAATTTGGGACTCAACTTTAATGCTTGAGTGAACTTTAGGTGCATCTAAGAGCATTAGATAGTAATATGTTATTTGATATTACACTACCAAGTGAACTCATAGATTGAGAAAGTAAAACACAATATAACATGAAATTGAATAAGAGGTTCAATGCCTTACTTGGATCATCCTTTGCTATGTCCATAAGAAACGGGAGCAATCTTCTATAACTGAATGAATTAGGAGCCTTAAATACTTTCATCCTCGAGCAAGGAAGCAACCCCTAATGCATTATTAATAAAACTCAGAGTTATTAACACATATCTAAATGATTCATTAAATCATGTACACCTTTTATCCATGTAAAGTTGCAGATGATGTTTGGTGTCAAGGGTAAGATTGTATATATTTGACTCTTAAACCCCACCATAACCAAGCCGAGAGCTACTTTACTCAAACAAGGTCACAAATGCACACAACCAAATTAATGATGAATGATGATATACACTACTAAAGAGTAAATGCTGGTCTAAATAGTAACCAATATATACCAGGAAATTATACTTTGTGAAAAGGAAACATGATCTCACCATATTTCTCCTAGAATTAGGAAAATTCCTCTTCCCATCAGCACTTCCATCTTTAATTGGACTGATTTTCTTTGAAGGCAAACTTGAATCAGCACTTCTGCTCTGCAACACACTCGGATCATCGTTCTGCCTTACCAGAACTATTGCATCTGGAGGTGTAGTCTGCACATTTTCCTCACAGTCTTCGCCACTTCTACTCCTCACCTCTTTACAACTCAAATTAGGGGTCATCATATCATCAAAAACCCGATCTTTGCAATCATCTTTCACCAAAAAATCTTCCTTGGAAAAACTGGGATTTACACCTATTGAACATTCACTCTTAGAATCAACACATTTCTCTAACATTGACAAATCAGGGCTTCTGCCAATTGAATCAATATTTCCACAATCAACCTTTATACCATAACATTCTTTGAGAATTAACAAATTGGGATTTCCCCCATTAAAACATTCACCTGTATATTCAACCCTAGAATCAACACACAAATCCAAATTTAACAAATTCGGGTTACCAATACTGGATAAAATCTTTTCACTTGTTGACTTAATATCTTCAAAAGCTACCCTAGATTCAACACTCAGTGACAGATTAGGATTTTCAACGTTAATCGTAGATTCAACACACTTGTCTACCATGGATAAATTAGGGTTTTCTTCATTACAGCCCTTCTCTACTAGTTCCAAATTAGGATTTCCCAAAGTCAAACCATCCCCCCTAAATACACCATTTTCAGCACATTTACAATCAGATCCATCCAATTTGCTACCAACTAACATAGAATCCAAGTTAGGGTTTACATTCTTACCAGTTAAACATCTACTACTCTTAATCTCTCCTTCCGAATTCGGAGGTTTTGAGAAAACCCGCCTAGCTCGAAGATCTTTGATCATCATACCATCAATCTCACCCTCATCTTCATCTTCCTTTTCAAGAGAGTTCTTGAAATTGCAAGCTTTTTCGTTTTTGGGCAAATTAGGGTTTGTAAGAGAAGATGGAAAAGCGCGGCATTTTCGAGAATTACCAGATCTACTATGGTGGAAGAAGAATTTCTGAGATTTACAACGAGTTAAAATTCCAACAAATGGGTTGTTAGAATTTGTTGATTGTGGTGATGAAGATGGTGGTTGTTTTCGCTTTCTTGAGGATCTTTTTTGCGCTTCCATGGCTGTCTGAATCTGAATCCTGCAAATTTTCTAGAGAGAGAAAGGCCTCAGAGAGATAAAAAAAGGCGGGGAAAATGAATAAATATATATAATAGCGAAAATATTTGGCGGGATAAATAAAAATTTTGAAGCTGATATTTGTTGGGCGGGTTATTTGCATCTGGGCTTTGGGCTTTGGGATTTGGGCTTTGGGCTTTGGGCTGTTGTTTCATGTTTGATTGTTGTTGTCTGCTTTACTTCTTCATGGATTTATCCAAATCGAAATGAATTTCATACATTAGTTACTGAAAATTCGAAACAAATAAGCAAATTCTAACGAAAAAATAAAAATAAATTTCTGGTAAATTCAATTTAAAAAATAAGTGTCTTTATATTCGCGCCTAAGGTGTTTGCAGTTATTAATTGCGAACAAAACAATTGGTCAACAAAAGTCAAAATTGTTTGTTCGCAGTCAAAATTATTTGTTCGCAGTTAATAACTGCGTACAAACATGATTTTTTTTTTTTTTTTGTCCCTTCTAACGTCATGACAATGTCTACCTTTTGTTCACAGTTTATAACTACGAACAAATAAATGTCTTTTTTGTCCAATTATTTTGTTCGCTGTTAGTGACTGCGAACATACCGACCTTAGGCTCGAATTTAGAAAGTCTAACATTTAGTGTCCCTATGGTCGCATTCCCGCAATGGACGGACCAAACGACGAATGCTAAGCTTGGAGTGAGGGTAAATGTGAATGTACAAGGATCGGTAAAGAGTGAGGATATTAAGAGATGTTTGGATATTGTTATATGATCAACTCTCTTTTATTGAGCCTATCATGTTGTATACTTTATATCGAACTTATCATAAAAAAAAACAAGCTTATATTCACTAAATAAACAATCTACTGCTATTAGAAATTAATAAATAGTGGAATCCAACTCACCAACAATAAATATATTTTATTTGTCTATTAGTAGTGGATAATTCTAGGAAAACTTATTATTGTGAGGGAAGGTCGACTCGACTGTATGCAATCTAACATTCTAACCCAAACAAAAAGACTTATTTACTGATTAAGTCGAAAGCAGGCAGGTACTATAATATAACAAGAGATAGATTCGAAAATCATGAATCGAATCGAACAATTTTACAGTTGAATATTACTCTTAGCAACTCAGCTAATAAATCAAAATTGAAATTTACATCAATAGATTACATGACAACTAATTCCGAACAGAGGAAGTATGCTAATAGATTGCTAAATGGTAAGATGAAAATAACACTCAAGCCTAGAATCATACTAATTTCCCAACTTTTTTTTGGCAAAGGCTGTGTTTGTTGGTGTCATTTTGGGGTAACTTTCAACAAGTTTCTGCATTCCAGAAGCATTAAGCTTAGCTTCATGGCAGCTGTTTGTCGAAGCGCAATAAATTCTTCTGAAACGACTTAACAAAACTCATGAGCAGGTTTCGCAAGGAAAGGCTTGAAAGTCATTAGAAAACCGACGAATTCTACTATATTCAGTAGGAAGAAAACCATATGGGTTCCTGCAATCAAAAACATACCAATTGTAAATACTTCTTCACGTTAAACTTGAACGTTAGTAGTTGTAATGATCAAGCGAACGATACGAAAACATATGGGTTTGACAAGGGATTTGAAATGGGAAAACGAGGGTAAACAAGACCTGAAAGCAGGGTCGGTCCTATGAGGGGGCAAGAGGTGCCCGCGTCCCAGGCTCATCCAAAAATCTAGAACCAGCATAACCCAAATTCATATTTATCTAATCTTGATACTCCTACGCTTTCACTCTTATATAATAATTAGCAGCCCACAATTATTATCTTGCCCTGGACCTTTTAAACTCAGGGTCGACCCTGAGGAAAGCTTCACATCTCTACGTGGCTAATTAGCTAAGTCTAACGATTTCAGTACGCCTCAAAATAGAAATTAGGAATGGAGAGAGTGACACACCTGGAAGAAAAGTAGCCGTTTGACGCGTTTGTGCCCAAGAGAGACTGCAAATCGTGAAATGAAACATAAAATCGATTACCGACTATCATGAATTAGTGCATTTGCAAGTGAGAGATCATCGCATTCACAGTATCACAGTCTATCAAGGCAGTCGTATACAAAATGACAGGAAAACTTACAGGGTTCCAGCTAAAGCAGGACCGATTGCTTTGCAGAACGACATGATACCGAGAGAAAGTCCATTTGCGGCACCTCTTTGATGTTGGTTCTGTCATATAGACTCAAAATTAGTATTACAACAACTGGCTGAATGACTACAAAGTTTAAGAGGAAAGACTAATGTAAAGAATGAAACATTACCACAGCCCTATTTTGCAGAAGAAACAATCCGGTAGTGATCGAAACCTGTCGATATTTGAAACTTCTAAAATATAAATAAAGATCGTATTTACATCATATTAAGGCTTAATTTTAATTCTATCTCATACAAATATACTTCATACCAAAATCATACATTGTATTTTATTGCTCTATTTCGTTTGTTGTATTGAATGGTGGTAATGGAAATACATTTTGGTGTAATTTTCATTACCCTTATATTTCCGTTACCATTCCCACCAATTAATAAACTTAACCAAACGGGTGTTAAGGTAAAGAGGAAGTAAGGATGTACAGGAATACAAAGTAGAGCGTATAACATATTACATATGTAATTTTCCTGAAGGGAAAATACACGTACCGAAAGCACATTTTTCGCTGCGGAAGCAAGATCAACGACAATTGAGAGAGTAGTGCCTTTCAAATTAACAAAAAAGGGGTAACTTGCCAGCAATGCAATACTAAGAACCTTCATGGAAGAAATAAGAGTAATTAGGAGAAGGAAGGATAGATTGTAACTAAGGAAATAATGGGTTAGTTCGAACGCATACCGCTCCAACTCTCGAAACTGTAATCGGCCCAAGTTTTCTCTCCAATACAGGATATAGAAATAGTTGACAAAACAACAGACCAATTCCTAACAGAGTAACAATTCATGAAGAAATTAGCAGAACATTATACGACAATCTAAATCTACTACACAATTTAGAGTCTAAAACTTAACTCTTTTGCTTTGGAATCAAATCGCAAGACCGTCTAAAGACTAATGAAGAATTTGTATAGATAGTGTAAGAGTATATATTATATAACATATCATGGTGCCTCGACCATCAGCTAAAGCTTTTGGTTGAGTTGGTTCCTTGACATGGTATCAGAAGCCAACGTGACGAAAAAGTCATGGGTTCGAATCTCAACCACTTAAATTCAAGTGGGATATTCTGCATCATGTATGAGAAGGGCTTGTGTTGCATCAACACATATAGCCCAATGAGCTCTCGTGTGAGAAGGTGTGTTAGAGAATATAACATATCCTGAGGCCTCGACCATCAGCTTAAGCTTTTGGTTGAGTTGGTTCCTTGATACGTTGGACAATTTCTAGGATATATCGGAAATAACGACTCTACATGTAATATAGTGAATTATTGTCTTACATTGTGACGTAGCCATAAAAATTTTACAAGAATTTGTGTTTTTCAATACAGTTTCAGCCGGCAAACAGGCAAGAAATGCATTTCAAACTATTATTTAGTTATGTGATTATGATTTCTCGAATGTTCATAAATTTCAACTGGATATACTCAGAAAAGAATGTTCTACAACTTTCTAAATGAGTAGAAAGGCGTTTCCAACTGAAGAAATTCTACCTGCCACAGCAAGAGCTTGACCAACATCTTCAGTCGCTAAACTTAATCCTCCAACAGTCCTGGGACTTACAGTCCATAATGAGAATATCTGAAGAAAAATGCTTCAAATTTCAGAATGAAATCATAATTATAAAAAAGATCGATGTTTCCAAAGAAAATATTATGTATTTCACATCACCTCAATATAAGCCATATCATGTAGCTGAAAAACACAATATACTATGATAGTTGACATTAACGGCCAATTTCGAAGAAGGCTGAACCAGGAATGTGAAGTGTCTCCTTCAGCTTTTAGTAATTTTTCTTTATCAGCATCCTCTATATCATGAGGCTGCACCTGGATTTTTCCATCACCATCGTGCCTATGTAATGTTTCCTGCAGAAATTATTGCCGTTGAGTAAAATATAGATGTGATTCTTTAACACCTTGCATAGAGTAAAAACAGGTCCAACAAAGGCTCTTTACACCAGACTGTCATTCTAAACCATTTTCGTAAAAGGGCATTATAAAAGGCAAGGTGACATTTTCAATCGGAATATATATATATATATATATATATATAGTGAACAATGAATGTAATTAAAAGACATGGACAAAAATAACATACCGGGAGCCAAAAGCAGAGGATGAATACACCAAAAGAAAATATCGATAATACTAAAGAAACTAAGAAGTATGGGAACCTACAAACCAACAATTATGGTGTAAGAAACTAGTATTAAGATAAAGAACAAAAAAAAAAGATAGATTGATTACCTTCCAAAAATTGAATCTTGAGAAAATACACTAGGGAATTTGTCTGCGGGCTGTAAGAAATACAGAAGTAAAACAAAAGATAGACAAGAAAATCGAAAAGAATTAGGAAGATACTAAAAGTTATATGTGTACAAGTTCGTCTAAACACCTGTGCAAGATAACCACCAAGCGCAGGGCCTATGACTAAGCCGATACCCCATGAAGAAGTCATCTGAAAAGGATAAACTTACTTTTAGTATTGCTCAACCAATAATAAAAGAATTATTCCAGCTACTAAGCAAAGGTTTATTTCTGTACCATTGCCACCCCTAAAGCTTGATGCTCCCGACGGCTAACTTCAGTAGCATATGCCTGGTCAGTGGGTCCAGAAATAGAAGTAATCAGTAACCATAAAAATTCTCTCCTAGAAGGTAATAGTAGATGATATTGCCAAAAAAAATTTGATGCAAAGCAAGAGAACAATCATAGCGTGCCTTACAGTAGCACATTGCAAACTAAAATGAGAGATCCTTGCGTAAGAATATGCAATATATTGATGTCACACTATACTCTGTCAGCAGCGGGGGATTCAAAAAAAAAAAACGTGCGATATCAATATAAGTAAAATGTGCCTATTGGGTTTTCATCCCTAGTCACATATGTGGAAGGGAATACACTGACCAACTCATCTAGGGTATATTTACATGTAATATTTATTATTATTTTGGATTTAAGTGACGTCAACTGATTTCAGTGACATCACATTGGATCCGCCAATGTCTATTGGGATAGTATGTCCCACATCGATAGATTAAAGATGTTACCTCGACTTGGCCCTAATTAAGAAACTTCACATGATTTCATGTTAAGTAAATTCTAAGTAGGTGGAGGCAACCTAAGGTATTCATGTTTGAGACCATCTGCTTCGTGCTTCATGTGTGTGCGAGGATAAGTCCTTCAAGGCTAATGAAATAAACCTATCATATGGACAAGAAAATAAGAGTAAATTTGTGACTAGGGGAATCTAAGAAACGAATTCTACACCCAAAAAATTGTATTCTGCTCAAAACAAAAGGTATCAAAAAAAGACACTATCAATGCTCGTCCATCGTGCCAAATAAAAGTTGCTTAAGGCGATACAATCAAGTTCCTCAACATGTTTAAGATCACCTAGCCTTTCAGACAATAGAAGAATATCGGCAAGAAAGCTTCCTTAACATGTCGGAATAACATACCCTCATTGGACCAAGTGTGCCGCAGAAAGCTCCAAGAAGGAATCTTGAAACAAGTGCCATCCAATAATTCGTGCTCAGGCCAAACATTGTGTTAAATATCACTCTGCAATAAGTTTATATAAAACACAAATGCGATATAAGTTTTGAATTCCCGTGTTCTTAACTAAAAGAAACTAAGAATCACTGGGAACAGGAAATGTCACAAAGGAACTTACACTGATAGTGTGCTTAAAATCATGACAGGTTTCCGGCCATAACGATCAGCCACCATTCCCCATATAATAGCCGTCAAGGTTCTCCCAACCATGAATGCCGATCCTAAATCAAAGCCATCAGATGAAAACGTGAAGTTCAATTAATATTATTTTCATGTTTTCTAGTCCAAAAGATCGATGCAAGTGAACGACACTTACCTTCGAAACCAGCGTAGAAACTAACATCTTCTTCCCGTTTTGCAATACCAAATCCCCTCACCTGTAAGGTACAATATGCACAGAGAAGTCAAAATTAAGAATTTAATAAATGAATAGCAAGGCATCCTCCCTCCAACCACAAATACCAAAAAGGTGTAAGAAGGACGACCGATAATAAACCATTCTATGGAATTGCGAACATCAACAATGTCATGTTACCCGATTGCCACCAATTGGTCTCAACTTAGCGGGGTTTTCCAAGTTAGATGTACACAAACTTACCCTTATAGACTACTACAACTATCAATATACCACCAATCATTTTGAAGCATCATGTAGCAAACTTGACCACAACAATCTACAATACCACCTCATTGTATCTACGTACCACCATAACCTTATAAGATACTAAATAACATCACATTGTATGTAAGTACCACTATAAGCTTATAAGATACCAAATACCATCACAATATACAAATGTTGTTCCTATATAGCACAACCTCCAAGGATTTGTGTAGCATTCCTCCCAAGTAAGATCGGAAACTAGTAAAGACTCAAGCACACAAGATGGAATGTACTTACTACTTACCATATAATACAGGAAAGGAAAGATGGACGATATCGGCAAAGCTGAAACAACACAACACAAAACAAACATTTTTTAGAGATACAAACTTACAATGCAAACTTGGACAAATCACATTGTCCATATGGAGTATGGACTATGTAAGCAACTCGGAGAAGAATGATGAAATTTGGATCATACAATAAACCACATTACGAAAACAAACTCTAGTTAATTTATCAAGAAGCTATTGAGATGTATCCTCAATAAATCCCACTACAAAGAATTCTCTTAGTCCAAATCACATATTAGTATACTACACAAATACAATATTAAAGTAAATATTTTTCACACAATCAACTAAGAGGAGATTAGTGAATTTGGATCAAATTATCAAAACCCCCAATTGTCCCCACCCTAGGTAGGGAAACTTAATGACATTAAGGTGATGGAGTGTTGTAAGAATGTTGTATCAAACCCCCATTGTGAAAACAACTAAGGTTAATTAATAAAGAAGCCATTGAGAACTATTTCCACATCAAAGAGTCCTTTCAGTCCAAACTACATACTTACAAGTACAAAAACAGGGATAAGCAAAAGCAACTCCAGGATAAAAAACTGGTTTTTTCATAAACAAATCAGAAAAAGACATGAATTTTCAAATTTCATAACATAGACAACATAAAGGGACCCCAACAGGGAACAATCTTGCTAAAGTGTTTAACATATCATGGGGGCTTAGCCATCCGTTTAAGCTTTTTGGTTAAGTTGGTTTCTTGACTTAGTATCAAAACCAGCCGGACAATCGTTTAAAATAGAATATTTAGCGCCAATTATGAAAATGTTATGTGATAATTTGGAATGATTTAAAATCCCAAGTACTCAACAATCCAACAAACAAAGATTTTACTGAAACCAATAAATTCCCACATAATGTAATTGACTCATGCATATTTTAGTAGCCCAAAGCCATACAAGAACCTCCAAACACAGAACCCCACCAAATTCATTTGCAACAGTGCACCAACAAAGACAAAATTGAAGAAGAAGACCAATTTAAGGTCCCAACATAGGTTTTTAATCCCAAAATCATAAAATAGCTGGAGAGTTCAAATTAAAAATTCAAAAAATATACACATATTTTCATTAAAAAAAACAACAGCAATCCCTAAAAACGAGAAGCTCCTGGAAAAAGTAAGGTTTTTTTCAACAGAAAAAGGAACTTTAAACCAAATTTAAGTACATTATTTGTTACCCAGTACCCACCAACAGAAAATTGCTACAAATGAAAACTAACAAAATTCAATGAACACCAAATCATAGATTTCCTTCCCATTCCAAGAAACTAAAAAAGACATCAAATTCCAAGTACCCAGATAAAAAAAAAAACGAAAACCCAAGAACCAAAATTAAATGGAGAAACAAAAGAAAATATAAAATGAACATACAAGAAGAGAGAGTAATAATCCATATGTAGAAAAAATGAAGCCAAGGAAGATTTGGGTTTTCTGCTTTGCGTTTCTCAACTTTGCAACCAGGACAATTCTCATAGTAATAAACATTTTGTTTCGATAGTAATGATTCTTTATTTTCTGCCATTGTAATTCTCCCAAAGAAAAAATATTCTGCAAGAAGAAATATACTCTGATTTATGATCCCTATTAATTCCAAACAAAAAGGTGTAAGTTTCTTCGTTAAAACACCGCTACTTTTTGTAATTATAGGGAGTGAGAAAATCTACGCAAAATTCCAAATGGTAAACCTGAACTTTCAACTTTTTTATAAGGTATGATAATTTACACTTTTTTATTTTTTTTAAGTGATAGATAAAAGGTTAAATGTTTTATTAAATTAAATACTTATTTAGAACATTTTTTAAAAAAATTTGTCGGAGTAGAGTAATTGTGAGTTGTGATATTTATTTTCATGAAAACAAAATCTTTACAATGAGTAATAATAACTTAACTTAATAAAAATATTAACTTTTTGTTTATCAAGTGAAAAAGTTAAAAATTTAGAGTCATCATATAATTAAAAAAGTTTGTCCACTACGTAAAAAACCAAAAATAAAAAATCGTCATATAAAAACCCAAAAGAATAACTTTGATGTTATTTTAATGGTGTTTTGGTAGAAAGAACAGAGATCTAAATCTGGCATACCTAAGGGCTAAGAGCATGTCGTCGACTCGTTAGTGAAAGATTACAAGTGAATTGGACGTATCTTATATGAGATGCCATTATAAATTCCAATTACATGGGAATTTCTACTAATTCTTTAGTAAACTTCGGCCTAGGCCAAGTTTGCCGACAAGCCGCGTCATGGGCGCAGCCGTTTTTGTTGGGTCATAAGTATATTAGTATATTTAATTTTTTTTTTTTTAAGTTATAAGGTAGGTTGAAGGGTGGGATAGTCGGATAGAAGAGAACGGAATCTAATATGCGATCTAATTGAGGTAAGACTCTTTCACTCGTGTTTATTTTTTTATTCTTATGAGTGACATTTTTTTTTGGTAAACTTCGACTTAGATCAGGTTTGCCAACCTGTCGTGTCATGGGTGTGCAACAATTCTCGTTGGGCCAAGTCTATTGTGTTCTTCCTACGAGTTTGACGTATTAGAAGTACTAGTTTTAAATTTGCAGTTGAATGATGTAGATGGAAAAAATATGTGGTGAGATCAACAAGAGAGGTCTGTCTCTAGGTCTAATAATTTGTTTATTAAGCTATTTAACTCATGCATAGGGCGTGTGTCACAGTGACACCGTTCATATAAGAATTCGCGATGAGAGAATATGCTTATGGATAAGAGACTAAAAAGCCAAAGAAAAACTATATCTTAAATTGAAATTGTTATAAAAAAATTTACAAATGAGAATAGAAAGTGTATCAAATAGAACTTATGTATCATTTGTTCCTAGGATATAAATTGTATGTTTTTTAACTCATAAGTCAATCTTTCTAAAATACAATACCAAATAAGGTTTCTATGTTGTAGAATGAAGATATTCCACATATATCTTCTACAACAAAAACTTTGCCCCAAATATATGTAAGCAACTATAAACAAGTTAAGCAACCCTTTCATTATGAATTAAAATTGTATTTGATTTAGAAAAATAATATGAAGAAATTAACAACTCATGTTTTAACCTTTTTGATAAAAACAAACACCTATGAGTTAATTTTACTATGAGATAATTCTAAATTGAGCTAAATATATACGTATTAATAAAAAAAAGTGGGTGACTGTTGAAATTGATATGTTAATTCATATAATTAATCTCAATGTTTTGAGATTAGAATTCTAACATTGTTGTTAGTTAATTTTAAAAATCAAGACACTTATTTTTCGAATTTAAACTGTCTAAATAAACTCATCTCACGATGACAACGGTTTCATATAAATTTTACTCCATATCCAATCAAACAAATAGAATGATCGAGTATTTTGGTTTTGAAAGATGTTTTTGACTCGATTAATTACAAGTCCAAATTCCAAGAACCTCAATCAAGGAAGAGTAATTCTATACGTCATTTCCAAAGGGCAATTGGCTTGGTTAGCCACCTCCTCCAAACAACGTGCCAATATTAAAAGAGAACTAAATAGGATATCTTGCATGATGTTTTAAGAGCTATTCTTTTAATAGATAAATTTCTAGGTGATACAACATTAAAACAAAAAATCTATATACTAAAAAAATAATAATTATATAAATTGAAATATTATTATGTATGAAGAATGTCTTGAATCATCTTACACAAAATGTTTGATCTTTGAAAAGGTTATTCAATTTTCATGAAAATGCACAAGTGAAGTTAAATATAGACCTTTCTCTAAGCCTTTTTCTCAAACATTTCTCCCTTTTTGGCCATTTCTAAAATAAGAACAGTAGTTTTCCTTATTCCATTTCAAAAGTTCACAATCAAAAACCAAAATGTTTTTCATGAAAATTTGAATAAAGAAAATTTGCAGTCTCAATAGTTTTTTGTGTTTCATGTATCGTTGTTACAAGAAATTATAATAATGTGTGGATGTCAATTAAACGTAGTTGGTAAAATCATGTGAAAAGTAAGTGATCAACATGACATAAGTTTGAATTTGTCTGCAACATATGTATGCCCACGACAGAAAAAAAAAATTAATCTCTATGTGATCATCCATTATCCATATCTATTTTGACAAACAATTTTCTTTAATCTAATGGTTCTAATACGTACTTCTATAAAGGATGATTACCAATAGAAATATAAGTTCTAAACCTAATAACTAGCCAACCTAAAATGTAAACATAAACATGTTGTGTATTCAATGTGAAAGAATTTAAGCAACTATACGTAGTACGTACCTAGTTGGACTAGTAGTAAGGTGAGCAAATTTCCAAGCTTAATTTTGCTACCAACAATATTACAATTTCTAGGATAAAGAAAATCAACAATAAACTTGACGACATATAGGATCTAGCCTTATAATGTGCCAATTAGAGTTTTCAATAAAACGTCGAAATAGTGGGAAAAGGACTAGTGTTGCAGATAACATGTTTAGAAGGGAATATATTATTAAACTCGACGTTGAACTAACTTATAAAATGAATGTAAAATTATGCAAAAATTAATATGGATTTAAGAATCGATTTTGAACCAATCTGAAACACCTAACTTATGGTAATATGGTTTAAAGAAATAAATTTTTGGCAAATGTAATAAGGATATGTTCTTTACTATTTATAAATTATAATTATGTCTCAACTCAACAATAATAGTTTCCTTTTTTGGATTGATACGTTAGAGGTATTAGTTAATTAATTATATGTACATATTTTGTCTTGTGTGTTTGCTAGAATACCACAACTTTTTATTATCTACTTTTGCTTTATAGATCCCATCTATTGCATTATACCAATTACCAATGTGTATTATTTATGAAGAAATTAAGATGTCACATGAACCCTAGGATATTCACTAACTGTTGGACACTTATGATCCTGATTATATTCCCGTCTCCTTCTCTGTGGATGTCATTTACCTACTTTCTGCAAATCATGCAAATAACTAATACCTTAATATTATTTATAAACATGAGTTAATTCGTCTTTGAAGACAAAATGGTTCAACAACAAAAATTCAAAAAGTATTCAAGCGAAAATAAAAACTTACATTATTTATTCGAACTTGAAAATAAATAAGAGAACGCTTGAACGATTGTCTTTACATACAATATATTTATTTATATGAAATTAACTTTCTGTTGATTAAATTAGTTAATAAAATCAATTTATTGAATAAGATCAACTTTGTTCAATATTATTTTTTGTGCGTTGAAATCACGATATCTCGTGCACGGTGAGACGACCTCAAAATTAACAAGAAGTTCATAGACCAAAGTTTTTATTATTGGACTAGTATGAAGTATAACTCACAATGAGACCGTTTCATACAAGAATTTGTGAAACAAAATACGCATCTTCTCCATCAGTTTCATTATATATTCCATCGTTTTCTCTTTCAGTTTATAATCTACTCATTCGACTTCCGTTGTTCACTCTTTTCCTAAGATTTTTCGTGATTTCTACTACAATTTCTTGTTGAATTTCGTCATATTCTTCAAGTTTAATTACCTGCAAGAGCGAGAAGAGAAAAAGAAAAAGGTCATCACTAATTCACTACAACATAACATACTTTTAATGGAATATATTTAGTGACTTTCTATTTAAATGTCGCTACTTTAAATTTCTAATGATATATATAGTGAATTTTGTCACATTTAGTAGATCCTTTAGCAGCATACTACAATATTATACTACAACTTTTTCGCGACATAAGATCCAGTGATATTTTTCATAAATGTCACTATAGACTATGATAATTATTACATATGTCATTAAAGGCCAAATAAAATATTATTAAATCGCTTTATAGTTAAACTTAAAATAAAAGTCAATAATTAAAAATATAAATTAGTAACATTTTTTTCAATGTCACTAGAGTTTATGTCACATAGAGTTAATTTTGTAGTATTGAATTTTTCTATGCTTATTTTTAATTTGTTTTTAAAAAGGTTTAATTATTTCAAATTTTCAATTTACTGCAGCCCAACAATGAGCTAGAGCTTATAACACGATAATAAAGGCCCCGCCCAGTTGAGGTGCTTATTTGGGCTGGGCCTCTACATAATATGGACATATGGGTATCTTATGAGAAAAATTGAAAAATATAAACATTTTTATAAAAAAATTTAAAATAAGTTTCGACAAATTTTAATCCTCAAAATTGGGCTTTAGTTTGTGGCCCAACTTTTGCTTTTCCAATTTCCTATTCTCTTATTTCGTTTTGGACAATAATATTATAACTTTTTGTCCCACTATTTTCATAATACTTTTGGCCCTACTATTTTCATAGTACTTGCCATTAATTTTTATGAAATTTTATACTTTAGTATAATTAGACCTTATAATTATACTTAAACTTTTATACCTTTTATACTCTAAATTATCCAACATCATAGAGCTTGATCATGGTTGCGTTCATCGATTGAACGAGCTCTATGGATCGATATGGGGAAGGTAAGTCTCTGCCTAGCTTCCCGTAATTGATACCGATTCGGTCCATAAATTAAGCACCTAACAAAAAGTTTAAAGTTAGCCGTAAGAAGTATGGAAAAGTAAATTAACAAGAACGACAGATTAATAAGTCAAAATTTAATGTCGAATGTTATGAATTAGAAAAAACCAAATTAAAACGCAAAAGAACATACTTGATAACACAATGAAAGTTGAAAATATGAAAACCGAAATAAGAATCTTCATGCTCGCAACTTGAATTATTATCTCCAAAAATTTATTAGTGATGTGTGTAATGTTTGTAATGTAAATAGGCTTTTATAGAAGATGGATTGGGAAAGTAGTCTTGAAATTGTTGAACTACTTGAAATTTAGAACAAAATTAATCATCACTTAATTATAATGTTTGATCATTGTTAAATAAGAAGGGGATCTTAAGCATGAGTTATGAGACATAAAGTACCAAAACACATTAAAAGGCTTGAGTTTTTTTGTTTTTTTTTTTTTTGAAGATAAAAGGCTTGAGTTATAAAAACACATTGTTAAATAATGTTTTGATCCTAAAATTAACTAGAGGTTTTAATGAATATTTAGGATATGAAGTGGAATGGGTTAGCTAGTTGGTGAGTATGTCCATTTTTTAAAGTACCTACCCAAATTCATTATAAAAAACATACCTACTTGAAATTAGTTGCATCACATTTTGTGTTTAGGCTATTTCCCAGTAGATTTAAAATGTATGAATGAATTTATAAATTTTTTTTACTTACATCTAGCGTTAAATAGTAAATATATAAGACGACTTAAATTACATTTTTAAATATACATATGACAGCTTAAGCTTACCAAAAATCCTAATTTCTAAATGATTTGAAAATTCAATTGAGTTTTAGAGGCTATGCACGACCAGAGCACAACCTTTTGATGACTCATGATTAGGTATACATAAAGTGAATACTTACGCCTTGCACAAATAAAACTAAAAAAGTAACGATTAATATTGATGGCATTAAGGATACTCAAAGAGATTCTTTTGCGCTAGTAAAAAAACTCTCATTAGTAACCCCTATTTGTATCTTTTATTGAAATAAAAGATACAAAAAATGCTATTTGTATCTTATATTTTAACAGAAGATACAAATAAAACTCATTTATATCTTTTAATTAAACAAACGATACAAATAACATATGTTATTTGTATCGCTTGTTTAAACATGCGATACAAATAAGTATTATTAGTTTGTATCGTTTGTTTAATTAAAGGATACAAATAAGATACACAGCTCAAATTTTCACTTCCCTTTGAAATTAGAGGCGCCACATTTAGATATCAAATTTCTTCTTCATTTGAGACTGCTGCTTCATCTTCCTTCATCTTGTCATACACAATTACAGGCGCCCAATTACCGCCCAAATTCATCTTCTCATACCGTGTGCCCAATTACAAATCTTTGCTTCATCTTTCTCCATTCGTTCATCTTCATTCGCAGGTTTTATTTTCTTCCTAAAAACCTAATTCCATTACTATTTTTGAAAACCTAATTCGCAGGTTTAATACCAATTGTTAATTAATAACATTGCAAATGTATCAATTGTTAGCTGTAGGTTTTGTGTTTTTGGGCCTTTGACTTGATTATGTTCTTTTTTGTTTGATAATTTCAATTCTAGTTCAATTAAATGAGTTAATACTTGTGATTTTGATTTGTTCTTTATAAGATTTCAATCATTTGATATAATTACAGATGATTGTTATCATAGAAATCTTATAAAAAAGATAGGTGGTTTTTGAGCGAAAACCTATCGTTTTATAAGGCTTAAGATGTCTTTTGTGATGTCAAAGAGAAGTTCCCATCATCTTTTAATCATTCAGTCCTGAACATTATTGAATGGGGTTTAATGGCAAACATCATTTCTCAACTTAAACACCAAGAATGGTTATGCTTGGCCTGGATTTAAACATTGCTGCTTGCTTAGTTTGTTTTTGTTGGTTTACTTCCTGTGATGCTATGATGTGAATGTTAGTTTTGAGAACCTAGTTTCTACTGTGAAGATGATTGTTGGAAGTTACAAAGACTTTGTTTCTACTATTAGTTCTTCAATTATTGATTCTTATTTTAAGCATATTCAATTGTTTATCTTTGATTTCAGGTCTTAATTATTGTTTTCTTATATTTCTTATTTCATTTATATACTTTTATTTCAATTATTGATGGTTTTCTTCATGTAATGATGTATTGCTGATGTTATTCAGATGCCTGCACGGTCTTAGATTCACAATCACTCTCTGGTATTGGCTTTCCTTCTCTTTTTCGACTCCATAACTATCACTCAACTCTCCACCAGCTATATCTTCAAAGGGTTCTTTCAGCTGTTGTTTTGCTGCTGCTTCTACTTCTGCTGTGTATGGTTGCATTTTCATGTCTTCTTGCAGTTAACAGTAGAGATATTTATTCTGATAGCATAAAATAGTGTATGCAAAATCTTAATGAATTTATACAGTAGACGTACTCATCTTTGTTGTAGTATGGCGAACATGTTATTAGTGTTTCGTGTATGCTTTAACAGGCAGCTACAAAAGCAGCTGAAATTGCGATTAACGTAAGTCGGGTGGATGAACAGGTGAACAAGGTGTGATGGCTGCAAATCAAGCTGCCACTGCTGCTAGGGTAGCTGCTGGCAGTCCAAAACAGGATGGATGCTAAATTCTACGACACACACATCTAACATAGGGTTAAACTTTGCTTTTGCTTGAAATTGTGTAATTACTTCTATTATTAATTTATTATTATTTCTTGCGTAGATACCTAATGATGATTTCCTTGTTTGGTCCGTTATTGCAGTTTTCTTGAATGGGAGTTTGCCAAGATACCATTTTTGTCAGGGTTTTGGATCAGCAACTGGGTTCTTCACATTGAGGTTAGATGACAAAACTTTTAATGTCAGTTAGCTGGGAAAAGCAATTGATAGTCTTTGATAAATTAGGTCTTCTTATGATGGATGATCATGTAATGATATTAGTTAATGAGTGTACTAATGGATGTTGCTTGATGATTCTACTGTTATGAGTTATGACTAACTAACTAAATGAAAATCAGAAAATGTAATCTGCAACATCCCTTGAGGATGTCTATTTTCTTTCCTTGAACTATGTCAATGGTGGATCTAGTTGCATTTTCACTGTTTTTGGATGCGGATGAGATGTTAGGTGTGTACTGAATCTGAACTGCTTCTTAACTCCTGTGATGTGCGATGTTGTGTTGTGCTGTCTCGAGTGTTGTTAGCTATCTGTTGTTGTACTGTCTCGAGTGCTGTCAATTATTTTATGAGCTTAATCCGTATGTAACTGTAGTTTTATGCTGGTTCTGATCTGAAATGCATATTGAATTGGGTAGTTGCTGATTTTTTTCACCCAGATCTTTTACTTGTTAGATAGTTTAAGTTGTGATTAGCCTATTAACTCAACTTGGTAGAGTCTTATGCAATTGCATAGGGGATGTAGGTTCAACTCCTACATAGGCTACTTTCTTGTTTTTTTTTTTATAATTTTTAAAAAAATAATAAATAAAGGTTATTTGTATCTTTTATTTCAAACCAAAGATACAAATACACCATTATTTGTATCTTTGGTTTACAAAAGATACAAATAATGTGTTATTTGTAACCCTTTTATTAGTAACCCCCAATACAAGATACAATTAAGCTTAAAACCAAGATACAAATAAGGATTTTTTTACTATACCATTGAAACTACTCCATCCGTCCTTTTAAATTTGTTATACAACATTCAAAAGATTTCATTTTGATTTGCATTATATAGCAAACTCAAATAGACATAAGACCGATAAATATAGCTCAAACAACAATAACCAAGTACCATTCATCAATATTCAACAATGCTAATTGAGGAATCCTAATGAATAAGATAGATTCAATCATTCAAATATCAAATATATGCAACTTTATTGAATATTTCTAGGTTCTAAACTAGACTTGCAAGTATAGAACTACAAAAGGATATTTACACAGTAACAGTTTAGCAGTATGTATTTACTCTTAATACTCTGGAAAATCTGTTCATGTTTCTGACATTTACACAATAAATAACCAACTACAGTTTTGTCGAGTCAAGCGAGACTAATCATTGATCGTTGTTGATGTGCTCGCATTGGCTTCCCATCTTTCCAAAAGTCGAGGGAGACTCGTGTTTGAGTCAATGTCAGTATCAACTTCTTGGCTCGAAGGCTTCCATTGCTCTACAAGCGGGCCCAACACACGTACAGCATGTCCCATGTCGGGTCGCTGTGGCTCAGGTGCAACGCAATTACCTGCCAGCTCCGCAACCTTGTAAATGCTCTCGAAAGTCTCATCGTCAAGGTCAATTTTAGCGTCAATTGCCTTTCGGATGTTGTCTTTGTTGCCCAAGATTCCACGGAACCATTTCTCTAAAACGGATCTGTCCGCTGGCAGTGTACGATCAATAGTTCTTCTGCCAGTGATAAGCTCCATCAAAATTATGCCGGATGCGTAGACATCAACTTTAGTTGTCACTCTCCCAGCAGCTGTTGAACAAACAAAAGCACAGCATTTATTCAATTGAAATCTGTTAGCACAAGGCATCATTTTTTCAGTGGGGACGTAGTAAGGAGCCTAGGAGTTACAATGATCGTCCACATGATTCTTCTTCTCCATTCATTTTGATTTTATATCATCTCAATCTGTAAATCTAGATTCTTCATATCATTTCCCACTCCTGACTTCAAGTCATCTTCAGTCTTTCTCGCCCAGTTTTTAAGTCCCCCGAGTTCAATTATGTTTTTTTCTTATCAGTTCGATAATACCTCGTCTTTGCCCATGCCCATACCATCTTAAATGGTTCTCTTTTATCTTATTCCTCAATAATCATAAATCCTTAACCCTTTCTTTATATCTTCGTTTCGAAGTCTATATCTCAAGTCCTCTCATCCATCAAAACAAACAATAACTAAATTAGTTGAACTACCCTATTGAAACAATTTAAGTAAGATGATTAATAGATACTTGATAGGTATCATAAAAATGTCATATTCAAGTATTTATGATCAAAAACTGCTCTATACGCTGTCGAAAATATATTAACACCCTGTTAGATGTGGTGACTCATGTTAACAATGCCAAGGCTTTAATCACAACAACATGAGGATGGCTACATGAACGAAAACAAATTAGTGCATAATAGAGTTCTACAGTTCTACTATAGCCAATGAATAATAACTTCATTATAGATGATTCTAAGAATGTTAGGCATACGCTTACCAACATACTCAGGAGCAAGGTAGCCCATCGTCCCAGCCAATACTTGACTCAGCGATAAATCTTGTCCATGTGGTGCATTTTTCACTAGACCGAAATCTGCAACCTTGGCCCTCATATCATCTCCTAGCAAGATGTTACTAGGCTTCAAATCTCTGTGAATGAAACTTGATTGTGCCAAGCTGTGTAGATACTCAACCCCCCTGGCTATGTCCAAAGCTATAGTAACTCTCTGCTTCCATGTTAGAGGAGAATATCCAAGCTCTTCCCACTCGAACAGATGTTGCCCTAAGTGTCCCTGTGGCATGTACTCAAACACTAAAAGCCTTTCATTCCCAATGTCGCAGAACCCAAGAAGGGCAACCAAATGCCTATGTCTTACTTTAGTAAGGAAACTGATTTCAGATTCAAACGCGTTAATCCCGTTGGAGTCCATTTCGGTTGATTTCATCCTCTTTACAGCAATCTTAAATCCAGCAGGCAGCTCTCCTTTGTAAACGATTGCAGATCCTCCACGTCCCAATATGTTATTCTCACTAAAATTGTTTGTCACTTGCCGAAGGAATGCAGGAAAATTACCATGATAAGCAGTAATTAGACTCTGCAACTCACTTGGAACGCTCCCTATTACATTAGTCTCCACCGTCTCATTAGTCTCCACCGTCTCATTCCCAGATTCATGATTCTGAACCTCCTCAAGAATCCTATGCCACTTCTTCAAATAACACTTATCCATCACAACCACAAAAATGAAAAGAGCTACAATCACTAAACTAATCACCATATCACGCAAAACTGAAGAACCATTCGACCCTCCACCCAACTTTGACTCCGACCCTGATGAATTAGACCCATCTGGACAACTAGCAGGCGGTGGTAACACCTTTTGAATATTCTTATTTCCCTCCGTAAGAAAATTCACCTCAGGCCTAAATTTTGGAAGTATCCCACTTAGGTCATTATTTGTAACATTAATCGTTCTAAGCTTAGACAAGGTAACTAAACTATCAGGAATTGTTCCAGTCAAGTTATTATCATTCAAGAACAAATTGATCAACGATGTCAAATTCGCAAATGCTGGAGAAATAGTACCCGAAAACCCTTGCTTCGCGAAATTAACAACAATAACCTTTTTGTTACTATCACAATAAACAAAACTCCATTGATTACAAGCATCATTCCCTTTCCAAGAATCAGCTAACTTAATAGGGTAACCTAAAGCACCAGAAACTTCTAGCAAAACATTAACCTGAGGATCACAAGCACCAAAATCATCCCTACAAATAACTATTTGCATTACTACTATTCCCTAAATTCACCAACACATTATCAGGAAATTTAGGCAAAGACCCTTGAAGCTTATTATTTTGAAGAGTAACATTCTGCAATTTAGGTAAAGAAACAATGGAAGATGGAACAATACCAGTAAATTGATTATCCCTTAATTGCAAATCAAAGATTTCTGTGCAATTAGATAAATCAGGAATTGGTCCAGTAAACTTGTTACCATGAAGCCATACCTGAGTTAAATGGGTCATACCCGAAAGCACATCAATCGAACCCGAAAGACCCGCATCATCAAGCCAAAGAGATTGAATTGAAGACCCATCAAAAGAGGCAGGTAATGAACCATTGAAACTGTTATAACTCAGTCTTAAATTTCGCAACCGAGGCAAACCCCCAAAAATATCTGGAATCATCCCTTCCATTTTCGCTTTATATCCATAAAAACTAACCAACTTGTAAGAATCTACAATTTCAGAAGGAAATGGCCATGGAGAAAGATCTTCATTTAAAGAAATAGAAAGAAATTGAAGTGAAGTTAACCCAGAAAAAGTGCCAGGCATTATAGAAGTAAAGTTATTGTTATGCAAGAAAACATTCCGAAGAAAAGAAAGATTAGATAAAGTGTCGTAAGTTGAGTTAGTGTATTCAAAGAATGTGGTAATGTAGCACTAAGACCTTGATTAGCAAGATTAATGGAGGTAACCCTTTGGTTAAAATCACACTTTACATTCTTCCAATTGCAGTAATTAGTGGAAGAATCCCACCCAAAAGGAGGAGTAGTGAAAGCTTTAAGGAAGTCATTCATGGCGGATTTGTCATCTGCAGAAATTTGGGAAAGAAGGATGAAGAAGAACAAAATTAAAAGGGCTGTTGTAGTTTTTGGTATGGTATCCATTGGTGGGTAATTGGGAGAAGAAAGAAAGGGAGGACACTAATGGTGAAGTTTTGAGTAGAAGGGGGACGAAAAAGATGGGTGGATTTTGTCTAATTTATACTTTCACGGATTTTGTCGAGTATTGATTCTATTGTTCACTCACTCATCCAAACACAAAACAATTTAATAAATATACTTCCTCCGTACCATTAATTTAATTTAATTTTAATGGACGAAAAAGACTTGTAATGTAATTTCATAGTGGTGCTTGTAAGCGCTATCTAAGATGTGAACATTCCCGTGAAAGTATAATTCCCGTGAACATTTTCTATGGGAACATCAATAGGGAACGGATGGAGTATTTAATTAAAAATACAAAATCGATTTTTATTTTTTTGACATAACATTTTTCTTTAGGGGTCGCTTGGATTGAGAGTAAATCTTTAAGGTAGTAAAAAAAGTCAAACTAATGTAACAAAGGTAATTAGATATGCAAATGAAGTTATTGAAATAATTGTGATAGAGGTAGAATAGGAGTAGATTAAAAATGATGAATAGAAAAAGAGTTTGATTTAACTCATTTGGAGGTAAAGAATTCCTCCACCTCCCCCTAGGGTAAATTTATACCCCAAAATAAGGGAACTTATTACTATTTTCTCTATTTTTTCATTACCTTCTGATTCATTTTTCCACCTTTCAAACAATTAAATTCCTTTAATCATATACCTAACTACCCTTAAATTACTACTTTGACTTTTATTATCCCTTAAATATTTACCCTCAATCCAAGCGACCTATAAAACTAATTATCTTACATGCTCGACAAAATCCGTGAAAGTATAAATACTCGACAAAATCCACCCATCTTTTTCGTCCCCCTTCTACTCAAAACTTCACCATTAGTGTCCTCCCTTTCTTTCTTCTCTCAATTACCCACCAATGGATACCATACCAAAAACTACAACAGCCCTTTTGATTTTGTTCTTCTTCATCCTTCTTTCCCAAATTTCTGCAGATGACAAATCCGCCATGAATGACTTCCTTAAAGCTTTCACTACTCCTCCTTTTGGGTGGGATTCTTCCACTAATTACTGCAATTGGAAGAATGTAAAGTGTGATTTTAACCAAAGGGTTACCTCCATTAATCTTGCTAATCAAGGTCTTAGTGCTACATTACCACATTCTTTGAATACACTTACTCAACTTACGACACTTTATCTTGAACAAAATCATTTTTCTGGGTCTTTACCTTCTTTAGCTAATCTTTCTTTTCTTCGGAATGTTTTCTTGCATAACAATAACTTTACTTCTATAATGCCTGGCACTTTTTCTGGGTTAACTTCACTTCAATTTCTTTCTATTTCTTTAAATGAAGATCTTTCTCCATGGCCATTTCCTTCTGAAATTGTAGATTCTTTTAAGTTGGTTAGTTTTTATGGATATAAAGCGAAAATGGAAGGGATGATTCCAGATATTTTTGGGGGTTTGCCTCGGTTGCGAAATTTAAGACTGAGTTATAACAGTTTCAATGGTTCATTGCCTGCCTCTTTTGATGGGTCTTCAATTCAATCTCTTTGGCTTGATGATGCGGGTCTTTCGGGTTCGATTGATGTGCTTTCGGGTATGACCCATTTAACTCAGGTATGGCTTCATGGTAACAAGTTTACTGGACCAATTCCTGATTTATCTAATTGCACAGAAATCTTTGATTTGCAATTAAGGGATAATCAATTTACTGGTATTGTTCCATCTTCCATTGTTTCTTTACCTAAATTGCAGAATGTTACTCTTCAAAATAATAAGCTTCAAGGGTCTTTGCCTAAATTTCCTGATAATGTGTTGGTGAATTTAGGGAATAGTAGTAATGCAAATAGTTATTGTAGGGATGATTTTGGTGCTTGTGATCCTCAGGTTAATGTTTTGCTAAAAGTTTCTGGTGCGTTAGGTTACCCTATTAAGTTAGCTGATTCTTGGAAAGGGAATGATGCTTGTAATCGATGGAGTTTTGTTTATTGTGATAGTAACAAAAAAGTTATAATTGTTAATTTCGCGAAGCAAGGGTTTTCGGGTACTATTTCTCCAGCATTTGCAAATTTGACATCGTTGATCAATTTGTTCTTGAATGATAATAACTTGACTGGAACAATTCCTGATAGTTTAGTTACCTTGTCTAAGCTTAGAACTATTAATGTTAGAAATAATGACCTTAGTGGGATACTTCCGAAATTTAGGCCTGAGGTGAATTTTCTTACGGAGGGAAATAAGAATATTCGAAAAGTGTTACCACCGCCTGCTAGTTGTCCAGATGGGTCTAATTCATCACAGTCGGAGTCAAAGTTGGGTGGAGGGTCGAATGGTTCTTCAGTTTCTATTGGTTTGGTGACTGCTTTAGTGATTGTAGCTCTTTTCATTTTTGTGGTTGTGATGGTTGTTTCTTATGAGTGTTATATAAAGAAGAGGGATAGGAAGCTTGAGGAGGTTCAGAATCATGAATCTGGGAATGAGACAGTGGAGACTAATGTCATAGGGAGGCTTGAGGAGGTTCAGAATCATGAATCTGGGAATGAGACAGTGGAGACTAATGTAATAGGGAGCGTTCCAAGTGAGTTGCGGAGTCTAATTACCGCTTATCATGGTAATTTTCCTGCATTCCTTCAGCAAGTGACAAACAATTTTAGTGAGAATAACATATTGGGACGTGGAGGATCTGCAATCGTTTACAAAGGAGAGCTGCCTGATGGATCTAGGATTGCTGTAAAGAGGATGCAATCCACCGAAATGGACACCAATGGGATTAACGCGTTTGAATCTGAAATCGGTGTCCTTACTAAAGTAAGACATAGGCATTTGGTTGCCCTTCTTGGGTTCTGCGTCAATGACAATGAAAGGCTTTTAGTGTTTGAGTACATGCCTCAGGGACACTTAGGGCAACATCTGTTCGAGTGGCAAGATCTTGGATATTCTCCTCTAACGTGGAAGCAGAGAGTTACTATAGCTTTGGACATAGCCAGGGGGGTTGAATTTCTACACAGCTTGGCACATTCAAGTTTCATTCACAGAGATTTGAAGCCTAGTAACATCTTGCTAGGAGATGATATGAGGGCCAAGGTTGCCGATTTCGGTCTAGTGAAAAATGCACCTGATGGACAATATTCATTGGAGAATCAAGTAGTGGCTGGGACGTTGGGCTACGTTGATCCTGAGTATGTTGGTAAGCGTATGCCTAACATTCTTAGAATCATCTATAATGAAGTTATTATTCATTGGCTATAGTTGAACTCTATTATGCACTAATTTGTTTTCGTTCATGTAACCTTGGCATTGTTAAAACATGAGTCACCACATCTAACAGGGTGTTAATATATTTTCGACAGCGTATAAAGCAGTTTTTGATCATAAATACTTGGATATGACATTTTTATGATACCTATCAAGTATCTATTAACCATCTTCCTTAAATTGTTTCAATAGGGATAGTTCAACTAATTTAGTTATTGTTTGCTTTGATGGATGAGAGGACTTGAGATATAGAGTTCGAAACGAAGATATAAAGAAAGGGTTTAAAATTTATGATTATTGAGGAATAAGATAAAAGAGAACCATTTAAGATGGCATGGGCAAGGGCATGGGCAAAGACGAGATATTATCGAACTGATAAGAAAAAAACATAATTAAACTCAGGGGACTTAAAAAGTGGGCGAGAAAGACTGAAGATGACTTGAAGTCAGGAGTGGGAAATGATATGAAGAATCTAGATTTACAGATTGAGATGATATAAAATCAAAATGAATGGAGAAGAATCCACGTGGACGATCATTGTAACTCCTAGGCTCAATTGAAAAAATGGTGCCTTGTGCTAAAAGATTTCAATTGAATAAATGCTGTGCTTTTGTTTCTTCAACAGCTACTGGGACAGTGACAACTAAAGTTGATGTCTACGCATTTGGCATAATTTTGATGGAGCTTATCACTGGCAGAAGAGCTATTGATCGTACATTGCCAGTGGACAGATCCGTTTTAGAGAAATGGTTCTGTGGATTCTTGGGCAACAAAGACAACATCCGAAAGGCAATTGACGCTAAAATTGACCTTGACGATGAGACTTTCGAGAGCATGTACAGGGTTGCGGAGCTGGCAGGTAATTGCATTGCACCTGAGCCAGATCGACCCGACATGGGACATGCTGTACGTGTGTTGGCCCCGCTTGTAGAGCAATGGAAGCCTTCGAGCCAAGAAGTTGATACTGACATTGACTCAAACACGAGTCTCCCTCGACTTTTGCAAACATGGGAAGCCAATGCGAGCACATCAACAACGATCAATGACTAGTCTCGCTTGACTCGACAAAACTGTAGTTGGTTATTGTGTAAATGTCAGAAACAGATTTTACAGAGGATTAAGAGTAAATACATACTGCTAAACTGTTACTGTGTAAATATCCTTTTGTAGTTCTATACTTGCAAGTCTAGTTTAGAACCTAGAAATATTCAATAAAGTTGCATATATTTGATATTTGAATCTATCGTATTCATTAGGATTTTGGTTATTGTTGTTTGAGCTATATTTAAGCTATATTTATCGGTCTTATGTCTATTTGAGTTTGCTATATAATGCAAATCAAAAAGAAAGCTTTTGAATGTTGTATAACAAATTTAAAAGGACGGATGGAGTAGCTCCAATGGTGTTGAACCGCAAAACAATCTCTTTGAGCATCCTCAATGCCATCAATATTAATCGTTACTTTTTTAGTTTTAATTGTGCAAGGCGTAAGTATTCACTTTATGTATAACCCTAATCATGAGTCATCAAAAGGTTGTGCTCTGGTCGTGCACAGCCTTTAAAACTCAATTGAATTTTCAAATCATTTAGAAATTAGGATCTTTGGTAAGCTTAAGCTGTCATAAGTATATTTAAAGATGTAATTTAAGTCGTCTTTATATATTTACTATTTAAGACTAGATGTAAGTAAAAAAAATTTATAAATTTATTCATAAATTCCAAATATACTTGGAAATAGCCTAAACACAAAATGTGATGCAACTAATTTCAAGTAGGTATGTTTTTTATAATGGATTTGGGTAGGTACTTTAAAAAATGGACATACTCACCAACTAGTTAATTTTATGATCAAAACATTATTTAACAATGTGTTTTTATAACTCAAGCCTTTTATCTTCAAAAAAAAAAAAAAAACAAAAAAACTCAAGCCTTTTAATGTGTTTTGGTACTTTATGTCTCATAACTCATGCTTAAGATCCCCTTCTTATTTAACAATGATCAAACATTATAATTAAGTGATGATTAATTTTGTAGTAAGTCTTAGTAAATAACGGTTATTTGTGAGGTTAACAAATCACTCTTGTGTGGTAGGATTTGATAGGTGAGAGTTTTGTTATTTTAGTTTATCTTTTTGGATTTTGTTTATTTTATTATTAATTTTTTTGTCTTTTTATGGTGATTTACAAATCACGGTTATTGATTAGGATTTTTTGATTAATTTTGTTCTAAATTTCAAGTAGTTCAACAATTTCAAGACTACTTTCCCAATCCATCTTCTATAAAAGCTTATTTACATTACAAACATTACACACATCACTAATACATTTTTGGAGATTATAATTCAAGTTGCAATCATGATCAATCTTATTTCCGTTTTCATATTTTCAACTTTCATTCTGTTATCAAGTATGTTCTTTTGCGTTTTAATTTGTTTTTTTTCTAATTCATAACATTTCCCATTAAAATTTAACTTATTAAATATGTAGTTCTTGTTAATTTACTTTTTCATACTTCTTACGGCTAACTTTAAACTTTTTGTTAGGTGCTCAATTTATGGACCGAATTGGTATCAATTATGGGAAGCTAGGCAGAGACTTACCTTCCCCTTATCGATCCATAGAGCTCGTTCAATCGATGAACGCAACCATGATCAAGCTCTATGATGCAGACCCGGAGACATTAAAACTACTAGCAGGAACCGATCTACATGTTTCGATCATGGTCCCTAACGAAGAAATCTTAGAACTAGCGTACAATGATACCTTAGCTAACCAATGGGTTCATGAAAATGTGTTTGCTTATTATCCTTCTACCATGATTAGATACATTATGGTTGGTAATGAAGTTTATAGCAATCACAATCAAGAACAATGGGAAAATCTAGTCCTAGCCATGCAACACATTAGGAATACCCTACATACCCATGATATACATAATATTAAAGTTGGTACACCCTTAGCTATGGATGTTTTAGGGTCCACTTTTCCACCATCTAATGGTTGTTTTCGTGTCGATACCTTAACAACTATAGTACCCCTACTACAATTTCTAAATCGAACTAGTTCGTTCTTTTTTCTTGACATATATCCTTACTTTCCTTGGTCTTCAAACTCACGCAGTATAGATTTGAATTTCACTTTATTCATGGGTAACATATCTTATGTTGATCCATTAAGTAACTTGACGTATACAAATTTGCTGGACCAGATGATCGATTCAATGTACTTTGCTATGGACAAGTTAGGGTTTTCGAATATACCTATATTCATATCCGAGACCGGGTGGCCTAGTCAAGGTGATCTTGACCAAGCTGGTGCCAATGTTTATAATGCAGCTACTTATAATAGGAACCTTGTAAAGAAAATATCAGCAAACCCACCTTTGGGTACTCCAGCCCGACCCGGTACTATTATACCCACATTCTTATTCTCTTTGTACAATGAGGATCTTAAAGATGGGCCAAGTACTGAGCGCCATTGGGGCCTGTGGCAGCCCGATGGTATCACACCCGTTTACGCGATCAACTTGTCGGGTAACAAAACGGATTACGGGCCCTTACCACAGCCCGTTAATAATGAGGCTTACAAAGGCAAATTGTGGTGTGTGGCGGATAGATCCGTTAAACCGGATCAACTAAGACCCGTATTTAAGGATATTTGTACCCGATTGAATAGGACTTGTGAAGCGGGCCTTGGGCCTGGAAAAGATTGCTATGATCCAGTATCTGTTTATTGGCATGCTAGCTATGCTTTTAGTGCTTATTGGGCCAAGTATAGAAATTGTGGTGAAGTTTGTTATTTTAATGGGCTTGCAACTCTCACTACACGAAACCCAAGTGAGTTTTTGAATCTCTTACTCTCATTTTTATTGTTATTAAGAATTGTAATTAATTACGCATTTTCAAATGAGACGGTTTCACAGTCAGACCATCTCTATTAGGTTGGCGAACTAGCGTACATATATTATCTTAAACTGATCGCTTATATCTAAAATGATTATTTTTTGTAGTCTTAAAATGATCACTTATAACTGATCACTTACAATCTTAAATTTTTTAATTAGAAAAATTAAATTAAATATATGAGCTCATCTCATGATTAAACGGTCTCATATAAGAGCTGCAATGTTAATTATACTATAAATTTGTGAACATTTATAGTAACAAGAAAATTCTAAGTTAATTTCAAATATTCAAGAATATTTATGATATTTTATTTTTAGTTGTAATAAACGAAGTATATTTGATGTGCAGGTCATGGGAATTGTCATTTTCCAAGTGTTACATTGTGAAGAAGACCAGCACGCAGTTTTATGAAAAGCTATAGGATATCTACTTTTTTAATTCAATATATCAATTTATATTAGTATTTTCTAAAGAACAATAATCTTAATTTCGATTTTTTGTATTATTGATATAATTGTATTATTTACATTGATCATGTTTAAATATCACAACATCCTTTCATGGGAATTGTCATTTTCCAAAAATCGTATCGAGCATCAAAAATAATAATAATAACCTGTCGGCAGCTATACTAACCAAACAGGGCAACCTGTTCATCACTCTTATACTTGGATCACAACAAATATAAGAGCTTCATTCTCATCGTTACACTTTACGTGATTTAATATATTTTAATAATTAGTCGCGAGCACATAAAATATTGCCAAACATTACATTATACATTTTATGTAATGATCATAAATTTTCTCAATAAATATATATCTCAGAAATATCCAACTGAAATCTTATCCAACAAATCACCATTTTAGTATCAATCGGTGACAACAACAATTAAAATCATAAATATTTCTCTTTCGACTCAAATCGTCTTTTAACCATTATTAAAATAATAGTATAACTTCCATAAAATAATAAATTAATAAATATTTTTCTTTCAAATTTAAACCGTATCAAATTTTGCTATTAAAATAATAATACAAGTTTTATCAAAAATAATAATCATTTTGACCGAAATGATATTCAATATAAATTGAGAATTAAATATATAAAACATAATGTCATATAAAATAATATCATACAAAATCATGTACTCCCTCCGTTCCTTTTTGTTTTTCCACCTTACTAAAACGGTTAGTTCTATAAGTTTTTCCACTTTAGAATACTTTCTATTTTTGAAAAGTTTTCATCCCACTTTTACCCCTTAAAACCTCACTTTCCTTACTTCACACTACCACTTCCTCCGTTCCGAAATACTCGCTACATTTCGATTTTGTGCACTATTCATCGTTCAAGCTTATTTTACATATTGCGACTAATGTGTAAGTAAAAATATAGTCAAGTGGGATTTTGTTTGAATCGTCTAATCGCATACTTTTATAATATTAAAATTTTATAATTTTTAGATAAGTGTAGTTTAAGATATTAATGATCAAAATTATGCATTGGATTGCGTAAAAAAGTGAAATGTAGCAAGTATTATGGAACGGAGGAAGTATTTAATTATTTTCTCTTTCATACTTCCAATACAATCATTAGTTCATTACATTACACTATTATTTAATTATTTTTTCTCTCATACTTCCAATACAATCATTACGTCCCACTACTATATAATAAAATAATATCCACTACCATCAAAGATTCCATTTTTCTTAATCTTAGTGAAAAATCCAAATAGGAACATCAAAAAGGAACGGCGGGAGTAACACATTTAAACAAGTTAATATCACTTAGCACATAATACTAACGGGATAATCCTAATTAGATGGACATCGAAAATTACCTTGTGAAACGAGTCTTGAATATAAATGTATGATCTAGTCTTGCATATAAATGTATGATCTTATCAAACTTCCTTTACGAACTTGACGTTTGAATTATAATTTTTGTTTGTAATTTGTAAATAGGATATCTAAAGATTGAAAATACTTTAAAGGAGAAAAAAGAAATTGATAATAGGTGTAAAGAAAGAAAAATGGTTAATGAGAGAAAAAGAATGAGTAGGAGAAGCGAGAAAACTGATGAAATATCAAATATGAAAAACAGTTTGGTTTATCAGTAATAGAGATATATAGTTAATGGAATTAAAGAAAAAGTGGGAAGGACGATGGAGTTAAATGGGAAGTTATTTTAGGAAGTGGAGAAGGAAGTTAATATGTTTTTTTTTTTGTAACCGTTTAATTTTTTTTTTCAAAATACAATTATTTTATATTTTTTTTAATAAAACTACTCCTAAATTTTAGGGCTTCTTTTCTATATTATATTTTAAAATATTTTTTTTTTTAAAAACAACGTGTAAATTGAAATTGTAAACTTAATATTTTTTTTATTTTAAAACTGCTCTTACATTTTTGGGTTTTCATTTTCTTATTTTATTTTGTTTTAATTAATTTTTTTGTTTAACGTGAGACATTTTTCTTTTTTTTAACAAAGTTTATTTAATTTATGTTCTTGTATTTTAAATTTTAAATTATTTATTTTTCTATTTTTATTTTTATTATTTTTTTTTATTATTTTTTTATAAAAATATCTTGGATATTACATATACTCCCCCTTAAAATAAAAGTTCGTCCTCGAACTTAAAGCCAAACCTCATAAACACTGATATATTTTGATTAGATGGTTTTATAGTCATATTCTACCCTCCTTTAAGAAGTTTTGTCCTTGAAACTTAACCGATATCATACTAATCAAAATTACAAACATAGAGCATATAATTCACTAACAAATTTATGAAAGGGTTTGGGTTGGGTGGGTCGCTTCTCACATTCGCATGCTATTAATTAAAATATACTTTAAAATAAATCAAAGACAAAATAACAATAAATATAATCAATCAAACAATACATATAAATCAAGCACTTCAATTACGTATCCCATCGTATCCCACTCTCAAAACTTATTATATTTAAATTACTTAGGGCTTGTTTGGTTACCCACTATTAACCTTGGAATTTTAAATTCCTAGGAAATAGTATTATGGTAATTTGTTTGGTTGCCAAAAAAACTAAAATTCCTAGGAATTATAAAATCCAAGGGAAGTTAATTCCTATGAGACATAGGAATTAGATTACCATATACCCCCCTTGGTTATTTACAATTCCCATGGAAATAAAAATTCCTATTGTCAAACAAACAAAAATAAGTAATTCCTAGGAAATTGACAAAGGAAGTAAATTTCAATGAATTACAACTTCCCATAGGAATTTAATTCCTACGTCAACCAAACGACTCCTTAATAATTTATTTACCTTAAGTTCAACTGAATTTATCCCAATTTGAATTGTTATTTTTTCTCTCTTTCTCTCTCCTCCATTGTTTCAGAAGACCAATTTGAGAGAAGATTTCCATGTGGGTCAGAATCAAGACGAAAATTGTAGTAGATTTGCAGTGTCCTTAGGGAAGTTTGAAGATGAACAACAATGGAGGAGAGAGAAAGAGAGAAGAAGGATGAAGATTGGATTTTAGAGAGAAATTGGGTTCTTGAAAAGGGGAAAGAAATCTAGTATTTGGACTTTGGAGAGAAATTGGGTCTTTGAAGATTAATGTGACTTTGAAGATTAATGGAGTGTTTGAAGTTTGTTAGGGATGAAGAGGATGAAGATGAAGGAGGAAGAGTATGAAGATGTGAAGAGGATGAAGGAATTCAATTAAAAAAAGGAAAAAGAAAAAAGAAAACTCAAAAAAAAGGAAAGTCAAAGGTAAAAAAACCTGGTCAACGGTGTCAACCGGTCACTTGGCCGTAATGGAGGAAAAATCAAAAGTTGGTGGCTGAATTCATAAAAAAAAACTTTGCGGCTGTAATTCACAAAACGAACAAACTTTGAGGCTGTAATTCACAAAAGATTCTTAAATATATAAAACATAATGTCATATAAAATAATATCATACAAAATCATGTATAATACATTTAAACAAGTTAATATCACTTAACACATAATACTAACGGGATAATCCTAATTAGATGGACATCAAAAATTACTTTGTAAAACGAGTCTTGAATATAAATGTATGCTCTTATCAAACTTCCTTTACGAACTTGACGTTTGAATTATAATTTTTGTTTGTAATTTGTAGATAGGATATCTAAAGATTGAAAATACTTTAAAGGAGAAAAAAGAAATTGATAATAGGTGTAAAGAAAGAAAAATGGTTAATGAGAGAAAAAGAATTAGTAGGAGAAGAGAGAAAACTGATGAAATATCAAATATGAAAAACAGTTTAGTTTATCAGTAATAGAGAGATTTAGTTAATGGAATTAAAGAAAAAGTAGGAAGGACGATGGAGTTAAATGGGAAGTTATTTTAGGAAGTGGAGAAGGAAGTTAATATATATTTTATTTTTTTTTCAAAATACAATTATTTTATATTTTTTTTAATAAAACTACTCCTAAATTTTAGGGCTTCTTTTCTATATTATATTTAAATTTTTTTTTTTAAAAACAACCGTGTAAATTGAAATTGTAAACTTAATATTTTTTTTTATTTTAAAACTGCTCCTACATTTTTGGGTTTTCATATTCTTATTTTATTTTTTTTAATTAATTTTTTTGTTTAACGTGAGACATTTTCTTTTTTTTTTAACAAAGTTTATTTAATTTATGTTCTTGTATTTTAAATTTTAAATAATTTTTTTTTCTATTCTTTTTTATTATTTTTTTTATAAAAATATCTTGGATATTACATACACTCCCCGTTAAAACAAAAGTTCGTCCTCGAACTTAAAGCCAAACCTCATAAACACTGATATACTTTGATTAGATGGTTTTATAGTCATATTCTACCCTCCTTTAAGAAGTTTTGTCCTTGAAACTTAACCGATATCATACTAATCAAAATTACAAACATAGAGCATATAATTCACTAACAAATTTATGAAAGGGTTTGGGTTGGGTGGGTCGCTTCTCACATTCGCATGCTAATAATTAAAATATACTTTAAGATAAATCAAAGACATGATAACAATAAATATAATCAATCAAACAATACATATAAATCAAGCACTTCAATTACATATCCCATCGTATCCCACCCTCAAAACTTTTATTTAAATTACTTAATAATTTATTTACCTTAAGTTCAACTTATTTTCTCCTAATTTATCTATTAATTTTAACCAATTTTAACTGAATATCGCCCCGATCTCTTGATACCACTTTGTAACACCCCCATAATTATGCCAAATTTTAATAAGGATTTTTAAGAAAAACATAAACCAAAGCCTAATCACGAAAGCGTTACCGCCACATCTATCCCTGATAAGGAATAAATGTAAGGCTAAACAACTATATAAAATAATTCTATGCAATACAATTTTTACAACTGGAAGTGAAATTTTAACTGAAACGTGATTATTAATAAAACTAATTTCCTAGGTGAACCTCAATCTACGATCCCCACGCGATCGATCACCTGTAAAAATAAGAATACAAGAAAAACAAGGGAAAACCCCCAAAATCAGGAAATTGAGTAATTCCAACTCCATCCCGTAAAACAGTTAAGTTTGAAAATAATTTTAAGAAAATAAAATATAATTGAGTTGAAATAATTGTAGAAAATAAAGTAATATAAAGCTGAGTTAAAGATCAATTTTATGAATATAAATATAAAAACACATAAGCCAATTAATTAATTTGATATTTAATGATGACAACACATATATCCAATTTTAATTTGACGGAACGAGAACGCCAGTAGGCCGAGGCTTTACCCCTATACCTACTTCATCAAGAGGTCGTCACCCCAAATAATTCATCAAGGCCAACAGAGTAGTCTCAGGTAACCCTAGTGTGCACACCCCTTCTACGTGGATCACAACAAATAGAAGGAAGACCAAAAATCGTATCGAGCATCAAAAATAATAATAATAATCTGTCGGCAGCTATACTAACCAAACAGGGCAACCTGTTCATCACTCTTATACTTGGATCACAACAAATATAAGAGCTTCATTCCCATCGTTACACTTTACGTGATTTAATATATTTTAATAATTAGTCGCGAGCACATAAAATATTGCCAAACATTACATTATACATTTTATGTAATTATCATAAATTTTCTCAATAAATATATATCTCAGAAATATCCAACTAAAATCTTATCCAACAAATCACCATTTTAGTATCAATCGGTGACAACAACAATTAAAATCATAAATATTTCTCTTTCGACTCAAATCGTCTTTTAACCATTATTAAAATAATAGTATAACTTCCATAAAATAATAAAATAATAAATATTTTTCTTTCAAATTTAAACCGTATCAAATTTTGCTATTAAAATAATAATACAAGTTTTATCAAAAATAATAATCATTTTGACCGAAATAATATTCAATATAAATTGAGAATTAAATATAGAATCTTTTGTGTAATACAGCCTCAAAGTTTTGTCGGTTTATGAATTACAGCCGCAAAGTTTTTTTTTATGAATTACAGCCACCATCTTTTGATTTTTCCTTTATTACGGCCAAGTGACCGGTTGACACCGTTTTTTTACCTTTGACTTTCCATAGTGGGATATAGTTAATGGAATTAGAGAAAATGTGGGAAGGATGATGGAGTTAAATGGGAAGTTACTTTAGGAAGTGGAGAAGGAAGTTAATATGTTTTTTTTTTTTGTAACCGTGTAATTTTTTTTTTCAAAATACAATTATTTTATATATTTTTTTAATAAAACCACTCCTAAATTTTAGGGCTTCTTTTCTATATTATATTTTAAAATATTTTTTTTAAAAAACAACCGTGTAAATTGAAATTGTAAACTTAATATTTTTTTTTTATTTTAAAACTTCTCCTACATTTTTGGGTTTTCATTTTCTTATTTTATTTTTTATTTATTTATTTTTTTGTTTAACGTGAGACATTTTTCTTTTTTTTAACAAAGTTTCTTTAATTTATGTTCTTGTATTTTAAATTTTAAATTATTTATTTTTCTATTTTTTTTTATTATTTTTTTTAAAAAAATATCTTGAATATTACAATTACACTATTATTTTCAAAAAAATTATGATATAAATTTGCATAATATTGCAATCTGCTAGGGATTGTTATGTATTTGAGCTTATATATATATATATATATATATATATATATATATATATATATATATATATATATAATACTAGTGGTTATGTTTGTAGTGGGCTCTATGTATCAGGGTTTTCATATTAGTTGTATATATAGCTTGTTTATGAGTAATTAATAATATGACCAGAGGTTTTAGTCTCTCTACATGGTATCAGAAGCCGATGTAACAAGAGGTCACGAGTTCGAATCTCAATCACCACTCATTTAAAGTGGAATACTCAGCTTATGTGTGCATCCACACTTTTAGCCCAATGGGCTCTCATGCGATGGGCCATATTAAAATATGTATTACATATCATAGGGTCATAACCATCGGCTTAAATTTTTGATTGAGTTTGACTTTTCGACGCAATCTCAATTAATAGAAGAGTATACTAAACAAAATATATTCCTTTGTCCAATCTTGATAGTAACAGTTGGTGAATAAGAGCTGTGGGAAAAAAAAGAAGAATATCTTGCTCCTTCAAAAGAATATGTGCTTTGGGAATGTAAATGTATCATGTGAATATGCAGCTTATCCCTGTTACTACTTGGATGTTTTTGTGTCTCTATTGCCTACTTCCAAACTTCCACTAAATTTGCACTACACAATTAGTGAACAAAATCAACAAAAACAAATAAAAATATATTATACGAAAAAGTAGAAGAAATGTATAGCTGAGATGAAAATATAAAGTTAACAAGTAGATGAAAGTTAACGAAAAAAGATGAGTCATTGCCAAAAACAGATTTTTAGTAAATTTGGTGAGACAAACTAAAAAATAAAATACAAAAAATTTCGTAAGACAGTGTAAGCTGTGTAATTTGTTACACTTATTTTATTTTTCTTCTCCAAAAACTTAATCTAAACCATACTCTAAATCTTAATCTTTCTTCTCCAAAATCTTAGTTTTATTTTTTATTTATTTTCTTCAACCATCAAAACATTTATTTCAAGGCTCAAAATCCATACTCTAAAGCTTAAAGCTTATGATGTCATATTCAAAGCCTTCATCTTTCTTCACAAAGGATTAAAATAATTATTTACTTCAAAGAATTAAATTATTATGAATTATATATTTTATTTAAAGGTAAAAACATGAATTTCGAGCTTTAAAATGACAACTAAAAACAAATTATTTTTCTTTTATTTATTTTTCTTAATTAGTGGCTCAAGATCGAAGAGGTCACACACATGCGGTAGAGTTGTTTATGGGCGGGATTGGACGGGTAGCGAACCAGGTAATGCCTTAAAAATCTACCTAAGGCTCAAATATTCAAAAGCCCGCCCCACATTTGCAGGAATATTTTTTCTGTCGCTATCCACTCATTTTCTTACCGAGCGGGACCCACGGGTAAACGAGTATTTCTTATTTAAAATGAAAATACAATACAAATTATAAAGTTAAGTCTTAATATATAACAATTATAATACTAATACAATACATTATCCAAAATACTCTAACTACATAAAAAATCTCAAAATACTCAAATTAGGTAAATATAAATGTAGGGAATTGGAAAATAGGAATTAGGTGGGCGGGATTGGGAGTTGTAGAGAATATATGAGAATTGAAAATAGAAATTATTGTCAAATTGGAGTTTTAAAGTAAGTTTGATAATGTAGAGCTAACATTAAAAAAATATAAATATTACTTAATAATTAACATATTAAACTAAGCGGGCAAGCGGGCATACCAGCGGATATTTTTTTGTACGTCACTATCCGCCTATTTGTTTTAGCAGGCGGGTAGCAAATTTTAAATTTTTTTTAAACATGTTGTCCGTACCCGCTCGTTTTTCGAGCCGGGTGGGTCAAGACTGGCGGGCCCATAAACAGCTCTAACATGCGGCAGAGTAAAACTATTGCCAATGGTTGGTGAGGATTAGAATTTAGACATGAGCAATTGTGTCAGACAAACCTGTACTATTTGGCATGGGCACGAACCGTTCATGATCCAACCCCTCCCAACTTGTCTACTGCCACGAACGCACTTCTAAATTCTTCTGGGGTCATTATGAATGATGTAACCACCTGCATTTTTCTAATTTTCCCTACAAAAATCTCTTAAATATTCAAATTTCAATATATAAATAAACAAAATGCAAAGTCTGCTTCTGAGGAAGTCTCCATTATGAAGATTATGTGAGAATCAGAGTTACCTAGTTAGTGATACTGGTAAATTATGTTAATCCAAACAGTATCATCATCTTCTTCTACAATTCCAATGATTTCTTACTATTCCTTAACTTCTGGGTTAAATTTCACTTCTTTTAATCATTCAAGATTGACCCTTCAATTATTTCATCCTAATTCAAGATGGGTTTTCACTAATTTTGCTCCTCGTTATTGGAAACAAATTGGGTCTTTTCAGCGTAGACTTTCATGTGTTTGTTGTCAGGCTATTCAGGTAACTTTAAATTTTATGCTTTTTTATGTTTGTTGATTTAGAATTGTATGGATATGCAGTTAAAAGTTTGTATTTTTAATGTTGTGCTTGTCTAAATTTGATGGAAATGGTTGAAAGAGAATTGTATTCAGTTATTGAGCCTTTAGTTGATTGGTTTAATGAAATTTGTTGTTTCAGAACACTATCTAGGTGATTCAGTTTTTGATACTTTGTTTAATCAAGTCCTTTTGCTGATTGGTACGAATAATCTGATGGGTTATGAGCTTCTAAGTGTCAAGTCAACCAAAAGCTTACGCGTATGTTGTTAGAGCATATAACATATCCTGGAGCCTCAACCATCAACTTAAGTTTTTGATTGAGTTGGTTCCCTTGACATGGTTTCATAGCCAGCGTGACAAGAGGTCACGAGCTCGAATCTCAACCACCCCTCATTTAAAGTGGAATATTTAGCGCTAAATATGAGAAGGGGTTGTGCTGCATCCACATTTTTAGCCCAAAAGGCTCACGCGTGAGGGGATGTATTAGAGTTTATAACATATCATGGGGCTTCAACCATCAACTTAAGCTTTTATTTGAGTTGGTTCCCTGACATATGTATGGTTGAGACCTTGTCACACAAGAGCCTTTTGACTAGAAGTGTAGATGCTACACGAATCCTCTTCATACGTGAATCCTCTTCATACGTGATGATATGTTTTTGAAACATGCAAGCTACCTTGAGACTAAGGCACACACAAGTTTACAGCTTTACATGCTTTTCTTTCTGCAGTTTGTTGTTTACTACCTTTGTTTGAATTTGATGGAAAAAACTGAAAGAGAGTTAGGCCTAGTCACTGAACTCTCTTAGTTTCTTGATAGCTTGAAATTGTCTGTTTAGAGTTATTTTAGGTAGTGGCGGATATGGACATTACATTAAGTGGGTTCAAAAAGTCGTAGTCATAGTAAACAAAGTTAATGTCGTATAACCAACAAGTTTGCAATTAGTATTACCATTTAATTTTTCTATTTATGTCCAATTGCCATAAACATATAGGGTGAGGATATAAATCTTAGAAGTGTTAAATAGTTCTTTTTCCACCAACAAAATTTAAATTTAGTCATAGCCTATTTAACATTTATACTCATTCAAGACGGTATAATGCAATAGCATTATATTACTTTTCCTTAATTGGTATTTTTACTCATTCAAGAGGTTAATGCTATTGCAAAATCTTAGAAGGACTAGATGTAGATCATCCTTTATCTGCCTGAAAATGGAATAGTTTGTACTTTGTAGTTTACAGGGCTGTAGAATTTATATCATCATATTTCTTGCAAATTGCAATAACCGACTGTCACCCTCGAAGAAGTTAAGGTTTTTGATCAAAATATATGTGATTTAGTATTCCTATAGAACTGTTGAGTAATGGAGTAACAGTATCATAATTGTCTGAATTTTCTGCTTGATTAAACCTTTCTGAATTCTGGCCTAAGTACTTTCCTCCTGACTTTACCGTCTCCGAGCCGACATTTAAGATCAGTGGTTTTCTGCTTCAGAGAGAGGCAGACAGCTTGTCCGCGCCATCTTGGGAATTGCTGACACATTTGGTTTTAAAAATTTATGTGGCAGATAGAGACGTTGCAGAAGAGGAGGTGCTCGCCTTTACTTGAACATGAGTTACTATACAACTGTGTGTTGTTGGGCTCTAGCGAATGGACAGCCGTTCCCGACATTTGGAGAACGGCTGCAGAAAAATATGGTGATCAAACTGCTTTGGTAGACCCATATCATGAACCTTCCTTAAAGCTCACTTATAAGGAGGTAAATTTCTTACACCAAAATTTTTGTTTCTTTATAATATTTGGGGCCTTGTTGTTTTGTGTGTTTTTCTTCTATTGATGTATCTGGATGCATTGCAGCTTGAACAACAGATTATGGATTTCTCTGAAGGCTTAAGAGTTGTTGGAGTAACCCCAGCTGAAAAAGTTGCACTTTTTGCTGATAATTCATGCCGTTGGTTGATTGCTGACCAAGGTATGCATCGTTTACTCTTCGTCCTTTCTTTTGAGTCTCTGGTAGTGATTTGTTCTTTTTGGCCCATCATCTTGAATTTATGATAAGTTGCTTTATTTTTGGATGAAAGAAGGATAAAACTTCACAAGTTATCCGAGTGCCACCTTTTCGAAAAAAGTATCCTTGTCTAAATTTTACGTCTTAGCACTATTTATACCGTAGAATAAATTTGTGGAAACAGAAGATTGAATGCACGCGTAAGTAATAAGCTTCCTGAATTTAAATTTTAAAGTCATGGGATGTGAGTTGTTTATGCAGAATGACTCGAGTGAGGCTGCAGCAGTATTATGCTGTGTAAAAATATCCCTCAATATTAAGATAGATTGATAATGTTATAATTCCATAGATTGAAATTTTGCAAGTAAATCATTCTTTGGACGAGTGCGTGCATTTTTTTTCTATGACTAGTGAAGTGAGTGCTAGTAGTTATGATTGAAACATATAATGGATGGTGTTCTTATTTCTAAAAATGCATATCTTGATGACTCTACTTGCATGTAACAGTTAAGAATTTATTTATCTCTTTGGTATCCGCTCTTTCAATCAGTTCATATGATGATTAATTAACTTAATGGTATAGCGTCATGTTAATTCTTCTTTCTTATCCAAAAATGTGTCGCTCTATGGTACAGGTACTATGGCAATGGGTGCTATCAATGTCGTGAGGGGCTCAAGGTCATCCAAAGAAGAACTATTGCATATCTACAATCATTCCGAAAGGTTAATGAGACAAATATTTTTCTGAGTGACTATGAAATTATGTTTCTTAATTCATCATCATCGTCATCATAATACCCATTATATCCTGCGTTCATTGAAGCTATGATAAGGGTCTAGGGAAAGTTGGCAAGATGGCAGACCATATACCCTTATCAAAGGAGATATGGAGGCCAGTGAGACCCTCGGCTCGAGAAATGTTTCTTAATTATATGGCATTCTTACAATCATCTTCAAATTGTCTTTGCCTTATTGCATTTAACTGGTTTGGATTTATAACTTTAAAGCTCCTCCGATTTCCTTTATGCAATGGAGTATGTGAAATCAAGGGCTTTCTTGAGCTAATTCTTGTAATAATACGTTAAGAGATTTTGGAAACTGTTGGCTTATTCTTATTAAGTCCCACGAACAGTCTCGCTTTGGAGAATTTGTAGGCTGAACCAAAGCTTTAATGGTTGTTTCTTTAAGTATGAAGTATATGAGTATTGTATGTATATCTTCATGAAGTTGCCCCTTTTCGACCACCACTATCTTAATATAAAAAAAAAAGGTTTTGTATCTTAATAAACTACACCTTTCTCTGCAGTGTTGCGCTCCTTGTGGATAATCCTCAGATGTTTAATGGGATGGCTGACCTGTTCATTTCCCAGGCAACAATTAAATTCATTATATTGCTCTGGGGAGATAAATCAGACTTGAAGGAAGGAGTGTCTGATAAAATATCAGTTTTCAGCTACAGCGAGATCATAGCAATGGGAAAAGAAAGTCGCAAAAAACCGGCTGATTCTTATGATGCTAGTAAGGCAGGATTCTCTCATGAATTTTTTATTTATTGTTGCTTATTAGAACAGAATGAAAAAAAACGGAGCTTTCTTGATACTTGTTCGCAATTTTTGGACAATCTTAGGCTCAGTTAGTGTACTAACTTTGATTTCAGGGAAACAATACATTTATGAGCCCATAAACACTGATGATGTTGCCACATTGATGTATACTAGTGGTACCACGGGAAACCCAAAGGGAGTAATGCTTACACACCGGAATCTTCTGCACCAGGTACGTCTCCAATCTCTTCATCTTTTTTTTTCTTTTTTATTCGGATGTAGGCTAGAGAATCCCTACAAGTACGAATTCATGAAATGTTTTTTTAGTGATTTTAGATGGTGCCTGGTGTGTGGTAAAAAAATGGCCTGCTTGTTCATATGAATATATTGTCTACCCAGTGTGGAGTGTGGACAAAGTCTTGTCGGCGTTTTGTATTGCCTCAGCACGAGCCTTCAATCTCCACTGTTTCACTTTTAAGGATTATTTGTGTATTCCTTATACTTTGAATACATAACTGCATGAGAATGTGTTACACATAATTTCTTTGTGGTTTCCTATTGTGTGAATTCGAAATGGTCCATTCATGTTTATATTAGTGCACATAATTGCATAATGCAAAGGTTCGGTAATCTTATATTTATGTCTGTAAAACTGTAGTTATTAGTTTCTAGACGAGGAACATCTCTCTGTCTAACAATCTTCACAATTGTCTAATAATTGCTGTATGTTGTATGTGTTGATTTAGATCAAAAATTTGAAGGACGTTGTACCTGTAAGATCTGGTGATAAATTTCTGAGCATGCTGCCACCCTGGCATGCTTATGAACGGGCAGCTGAGTATTTCATTTTTTCATACGGGATACAGCAAGTGTACACAACTGTGAAGAACCTAAAGGTATTTAATAATTTAATTGGAGGATATCAAAATTTCACCTATTATGTTACGCTGATAGTCTGATCAAGATATATAAGATCTCATTGAGTACCTTTTGTTCAATTTATGACGACAGGAAGATTTGAAAAAATATCAACCTGATTACCTCATTTCCGTTCCGTTGGTATTTGAAACTCTCTACAGGTAAGTTGTCTACTTGTCTTTATGGACTATGTTCCATTGATTTTTTCAGCTGTAGAATGCCAATATTTAGCTCTGATTAGGATTGTCATGTCACACTGAATTTGTATAATATTTTTGGTAGTCTTTTATGTTATATGTAGAGGTGTTCGTTCTGGTTATTGGGTCAATTTCGAGTCAGGTGTTTTGGGTCGGTACAAAGTCAGGTGTTGTGTCCGTATTGATTTTTCAGTTATTTTAAATTCATTTTGAAGTCGGGTTAAGTCAGGTTCGGTTCAAAGGTCGGGTAAATATCGGATCATCGGATCTGTTTTGAACACCTCTAGTTATATGTATCTGTTCTTGAAATATTTTTGCACTCTTTTGTCTTGTAGTGCAATTCAGAAGCAGATTGCTGCAAACTCCGCTGTTCGAAAGACTATTGCACTTGCATTCTTAAAAATTAGTTTGATATACATGGATTTCAAGAGGATTTACGAGGTTTGTTATTTGAACATATCCTAGCTGTCTTATACAATTTTCATTTTATTTATGGTAAATGATATCTGCAAAAACACTGTTTTTTCTTCAAGCGTATGCAAGGGCCTTATTTACTAGCAATGAATTCGAATGTGTTTTAGAAGTATCTTTGTGCATAGGCCTGATTAACTAGAAGTTTTAGAGGTGTTCAAACATCAATATGAAGATTGTGATTTTATTTTAATTTTTGGATGATCAAAGAAGTTCTAGAACTTTTAGAGAAATATGCTTCACCATATCAGGTGTTACCGTGTTAAGCTTTTGTCTGATCATATGACACCAATTTTATAGTTTAATTTGAGCCTTTCGTGTAGGGAAAATATCTTACCAGGAACCCGCTGGAACCGTCTTTCCTGGTTGCATTTGTTGATTGGTTTTGGGCAAGAGTAGCTGCATCAGTTTTGTGGCCGATTCATGTTTTAGCTAAGCTGCTGTTATACCGTAAAATCCAATCTGCTATTGGGATATCAAAGGTGCGTCCATTCTCAAAATTTTCTTTTCAGTTGATCCATTTGAAATGTTATTTATGCGAAATTGCTGATGATGCTTTCTATCAAGGATCATTCAGAAACAACCTCTTTGCTTTCACTAACAAGGGTAAGGTTACGTACATCCGACCCCCTCAAACCCGCCTACGTGGGAGCCGCATAATGGCATTTGGGGTAAAGGAATGTTGTACTTTGCAAATGGCTCCCTGAAACAAATTATTATAATCGATCTGGTTCATTGAGCTGTACAGGCAGGCATAAGTGGAGGTGGTAGTCTACCCGTGTATGTTGACAAATTCTTCGAGGTATCATACTTACACAATATAGCTTTGTAGTTCTTAAGTTCTATGCAAGCACATCAAACTTGTTCTCGTACATTTGCAGGCAATCGGTATAGTAGTGCAGAATGGGTATGGTCTGACCGAGTCATCTCCTGTTGTGGCTGTTAGAAGACCGGCGTATAATGTTAGTTCCTCAATTCATTGGCTACCTTTCGCTTTTGATAGGGACATTACATTTGATACATATTTATCATTCATTCTCTTGCATATGTTTTGCTGTTGAAGGTTTTAGGATCTGCTGGTCATCCACTTAAGCTTACAGAAATTAAAATCGTAGATGCTGATACTGACAACATTTTATCTCCTGGTTCAAAAGGCATCGTCAAAGTAAGGGGACCTCAAGTGATGAAAGGCTATTTCAAGGTATTACATTAGCATGTTACCGGACATTATGTTGATTTGTTTTAATTTCGTGATTGTGCGTTCATGTGTTTGGTTTATCTTCATTCTTTCTATGTCTTGGCAGAATCCATCAGCTACAAGGCAAGTTTTGGATGGCGAAGGCTGGCTGAATACCGGGGATTTAGGCTGGATAGCACCTTATCATTCAGCAGGGAGAAGTCGGCTTTGTGGAGGTGTTCTTGTTCTCGATGGACGAGCCAAAGATACTATAGTTCTTTTGACAGGTTCTGATCAAATGCGTTTCCCTTTCATGTGATTAATTTATAAATAATTTATAATAATCAAATTTAGTGTTCCACATCAAGTTTCTGTACCGTTTCGGTATGGCCGTATGGGGTGTATTTTCACATTTCGTGCTTCAATGCTCCGTGCAGATTGATTGCATTTGCTCAAGTGTATCTAGATGTAGTTATAAGCTTCTATTTGTCTGTGATTTCTTCATTGATTAGGGGAAAACGTTGAGCCGTCGGTGATTGAAGAAGCTGCCATGAGAAGTAGTCTAATTGAGCAAATCGTTGTTATTGGTCAGGTTAGCATATTTTTTACTTCCTGCATCCTCGTCTTTTGTTGGCGCTATTATCGGTGTTCCAAAACCTTAACGTTCGTGTGTTCAATCATGATGTGCTACTTAGGATCAACGTCGGCTTGGAGCTATCGTTGTCCCGAACAAAGAAGAGGCTTTACGGATTGCAAAAAAAGCGTCTTTTATCGATGCAGATGCTAGTGAACTAAGGAAAGATAAACTGATAAGCCTTGTACGCGAGGAGTTGAGAAGATGGTCTGGATTTTTTTTTCCCGTATTAAACTTGTGATTTGAAGTTGTCTTTTAAATCTTGTTCTTATCAAGCTTCCTTCCCGCTACAGGACGTCAGAGTGCTCGTTTCGAGTTGGTCCAATTCTTATTGTGGATGAACCCTTCACGGTATGTGATCTTTACGATCATAATACTGAAAGACGTGATTTTTTCTCATATCCGATCATTTCGATACCTTTATTTCTTCATTTTATTGCAGATTGATAGCGGTCTAATGACCCCAACCTTAAAGATCAAAAGAGATGTAGTGGCAGATAGATATAAAGATCAAATAGCTCATTTATACAAGTGAACATACCCGAACAGCTGACCAGACACATTTTTAAACCCGCTAGCTGCAATTCATCGTACAGCAATTACGTTAGTTTCTTTTCAACATTTTCTGTCCATTCCGAGGTTGTATGTAACCTTGAAAGCCTTATACTTTTGCCTTCGAAAAATGAATGAGAAAAACAAGATATTATACTAATGTACACTATGTGAACAATAAGATGAAGAATGCTGAAAAGGATACTTTTGGGATACTGTTGTAGAATTAAGTTAGAAGTATACCAAATCTTATTATATATTCCCAACTTTCTTTAAATAGAAAGACAATACATTTCCCTGTATAGGTCATTGCTCCTTGATGCCCTTGAGGGACCCATCTGCAATATGTCGACACCATGTTCTAAGGACTATGTTGCTCACACGAGCTTTATTGTATTAACAATCAACATTTCATTATCTCAATGTTACGAAGTGCTCGATGGGATTTTCCCTATAAGATTGTAACTAAATTCTTCCACCAAGAAAATAATAAGATTACAAGTTGATAAATTTACTACCATAACCCATTCGTCACCAATCGTCGATGGTTACCAAACAGGCCAATCAGTAGTACAAGCATAAATTCATTTGTCAATAACTCACATTTTCAGTGTTCAAAGGGGCCAAAATTTTCTATTACATGCAAGACTGATCCTAAAAATTCTATCAAAACGAAGAGAAAATAAAAACAAAAACGGGTTACAAAACTTGGAACTCATGTTGTTAAACTTTCTTGACATGATTGAATGTTTAAGGAGGTTCATTTAGAGCTTCATGATACACCATTTGGTCAGTTATCACCTTTCTTGTTACCCGATGCCTTCTTTTTCCTCAACTGTTCTCTCTTTTCTTCCCTGAGAATGTTTCAACAGACGGCTGTTAGATGCAATAAAAGTATATGCTGACTAAAGGTGACAACAATTTCTATATAAACGAAGAATGGCCGACTATACAATCAAAACATAATTTGCCATTGTTGAGGCCTTGAGGGCTCAAAAGAAAACCAAAGGCTGCAGCGGTAGAACGTTATTGAGCTACTTTGGTGAGAGACCGTCTCTCGGTGAGACGACCTCAAAACAAGGAGTTCATATGTTAATAATTGGGTTATTTACTATTTAGCCCATGTATCTCACGGAGAGATAGTCTCACACAAGAATTTGTGAACATTATTTCATACTTCATCGATAGTTTAGTATTTAGTAAAGACTAAAGCTTAAGTGTGTATGAAATTCTAGCTCACCTTGCTCTTGAAACTTCTTCGCGGGTAGGAAAGACCTTCTTCTTCTTCTTTGGAGGAGGCTCATCTTTTACGTCTTCCTCCTTCAAAGCTGCCTTTGCAGTCTTTTTCTTCTTCTTTGTGGAAATAGATGAGGATTTTTTCTCACCATTATCTAAGGAAATAACATTCTCGGTCCCATTCTCTTGTGGCTCATCATCCTCTCTCGGACGTTTCTTAGTTTTCTCTTCATCAACATCCTCATCGAGATCCACATCATGCTTTACTGTTTCTGATGGCAAATCAGAGTGTGGTCCCGGAATTTTGTTGCTTAACTTTTTCAACTGCAAAATGAAATCACACATTCATGTCATAAAATGCAAGTTAACAACTTTGCAAATCAAGGATCCACATCTGGTCGCAAAGGTTTTTCGTCTCTTTCAAAAATGAAAGGTTGAGTAACACACAAACAATAGCGTAAATACTTACCTTGGCCACAAAAAAACCATCCATATTGAGATCATGGGGATAGAACCGCTTCGTCAGTTTTAATGATAGATCAAACCGATGTTGCCTATACTTGTAAAATCTTTTTAAAAAGTAACTAGAGTCAGATATTTTATACCAACAAAAATCCATTTGAACCCAAAGTCCTCAGAAATTAGAATTACCCTTTTTCTCCAAACTTGTCTCCGAAGTCTAGACCACACGGGACTAGTTTTACATTCCGTTTCTTCAAGGCATAGTCAATTACTGCTTCATTCTGCAAATTCAAAATTAGGACAGAAAAGTACAAAAAATATAGCAGAAAAATGACAATAATTTGATCGGACAAACCTCCATAACCATGAGCGAGCATGTTGAATACACCACATATCCTCCAGTTTTTGATTTTGCATCCACCAAATCGATAGCAGCCAGAAGGAGTTGCTGCAGATATGGATCAAAATCCTAAGATAAAAGCACTACCCTCTAATAATAATTCAATATACAATCAGTACATCCATCATAGCAACAATTAAGTAATTAACATTTGTTGCTATAGATGCTTTGTGAGCTACATACCTGCTGCAAGTGTGCACACTTCTGTATCTCTTCAAAGCTTTTAGAGGATTTTACAGATTCATCCTTGGAGATAACCTGCAGAAACATAAAATAGCAGAGTTAAAACGATCTCAGGTCACTGCATGCAGATACATATCTTCAACCCTATTGAATAATAAATTGCTTACCCCTGTTCCACTGCAAGGAGCATCGAGTAACACTCGATCACATGAGTTGCGTCCCAATACCTTCGGAAGCTTTATTCAAAAGAGAAAAAATCAAGATAGGTTTGAAGGCATTTGAAAGTCTACAATAAACATCTAGCTAACCAGACATCAATGTAAGGCATGGGACTCAATCACAAGAACTGAGTCCCATTACCTTCAGAAGTAATAAATCAAGATAGGAACGAAGGCACGTGAAACTCTAAAAACATCTACCTAACCAGATATCAATGTAGCATTTTAGTAGGGAGAGTAGATTGAAGTTGTATGCTGGTGCATGTATCCGAGCATATAGAAAGGGAAAAATCGTTTTAGCAGACAAAAAGGTGGCATTAGGGTAAAGAGGTACAATCACAACACTATAGAGTATAAACTCCTAACAAAATTCCAAACTATCATGGCCTAAAGTAAAACAAACCTCTCTTCCATCATAGTTGATAACAATCGCATTTGTCACCCCCATGCGGCTAATATTTGCCGACAGTGAATGGAGCCTTTGCTTTTTCATTTCATTTGCAAACACTAATCCTGCAAGTAGATCAGTTGAAATGAGAAATACAAAATGAATGGCATGACAGTTTAGCCATGAATATATAAGCTTTGAACATTTCAAAACACACTGCAGGGCACAATCATAGAAATGTAAAACCTAAGCCGCAAGGAACAGATGTATTGCTAAATATCAGACTGCAAAGGAAAATTACATGCAGCATAAGACAAGAAAAGAAGCAATTTGACATTCCCAGATCAAGAAACCAAGGTGTACTCTCACTTCAGATAACAGTGGGAAGAAGAAAGATCCCAGAAAAGCAAAACCAATAATCATGAAACATCACTGTACCCCCAATAACTTGTATCAAATATAGTACACACAAAAGGATCCAACAACACATTGATGGATAACCAGGCATGAAATGTGCTTAATTTACCAACTCCACATTGATTGATACTAGGAATGGCATACTTAAAAGAATAATTTGTGAATTACAGCCGCGAAGTTTAGTCATTTTGTGAATTACAGCTGCGAAGTTTTTTTTTTGCGAATTACAGCCACCAAGTTTTGAAAGTGACCACCATTACGGCCAGGTGACCGGTTCCGTACAGATTGACCGGTTGACCAGCCATTTTACCTTTGACTTCCTTTTTTTATTTTAATTTTTTTCTTGTGTTTTTTTTTTTTTAGTTTTTCATTTAATTTTGTTTCCCCATTTTCTCTCCTTCTTCTCCCCCAATTACTCATTCTCCCTCCACCTCCATTGTTGCGCATTAAAAAGCTTAAAATTGCTCTTCCATCTCCAAATTGCTCTCCTTGTTCTTCATCATCCCTAATAAATTTCAAAAATTTCATTAATTTTTTCAAAGACCCAATTCTTTTTCCAAAGTTCAAACCCTAAATTTTGCAGAATGGATTGCAGACCATATATTATAGAAATTAATGTTAGACTTAACAAAATTCCATTGATGTTAGACTAAATTTTTGCGAATGGATTGCGAATTATTGCTCTCCCGCTCATATAACCCAGTTTCAATGCTGTTATCAAATAATGGTACCATAGCCCAAGCAAATGACTCTCTGTAAGGAATAATTCGAGACCAGACCTGCAATTTCTGCCTCTCTCTGTCACTCAGCTTGGTCGAAAGGCAAAATTGTGTTATATGTTAGAATAAACATAGAAGGAAATTCTTAGGACAAGAAAAATTCAAATATCAATTTTTTTAAGTAATCTGGTTAAGCAAGGTAAGATGTGAACATATAAATTCTGATCCCAAAACTGTAGGAAAAAATAAGCGTACAGCAAATACAGTGAGCATGAACCACCATGTTAAGCAGTACGACTATCTAAATCATTGGAGAAGGAGGAAGATGATTGGAGAAGAAGAGAAAAAGAGAAATTAGGTCTTGGAAGATTAATGGTGACTTTGTTGATTCTTCCAAAATTGACAGCCATTGAAGAGGATGAAGATGATGGAGAAGAAGGAGGAAGAGGATGAAGATGATGAAGGAATTAAATTAAAAAAAGGAAAAAGAAAAAAAAAACTCAAAAAAAAAAGTTAAAATAAAAAAAAGAAAAGTCAAAGGTCATTTTGCTGGTCAACGGTCATAACCGGTCATTTGGCCGTAATGGTGGTCACTTTCAAAACTTGGTAGCTGTAATTCGCAAAAAGAAAAAACTTCGCGGCTGTAATTCACAAGTTAGAGAAACATAACCATCATGCCACATTCTCAAAATATGTAACCAAAAAGATTTATGCTAAACGGCGTGCATAGGAAACTTAAAGTCCATTGTTGTGGTTAATTAAAAATAAAGGTAGTATATATAGTCCTGTAAATGTGAAAATTCAAACAAGAACTTGAAATGGAAAAGAGGGGGAAAAATAAGATGTATACCAGTGTTCTTCATAAGAGCAGATATGTAAGTGGTTTTTCCACCAGGAGCAGCCCTGTAAGTGTCGGAGAATAAATCATGATATAGTCATTTGTAGTGATCGGTTTCACTATGCCATCTCCAAATTCAATAATTCTTTTGTTTTAAATGATAATGGACTAGAATAAAATTAGCTCATTAAATCAAGTGAGCTTTTCTATTTATGTGTAGCTCAGATGTTGTTTCCAATTAATTGAAACAACCTCTTTGTTATAACAAGGGTATGGTTGCGTACAACCGACTATACCTTACCCAACCAAAGCAAAATTGATTTGGCATTGGGACAATGTAATGTGTGCAATCACCCCAGTGTAGATACCCTTACCAACAGACATAACGCAATCAAAGGACCGAGTGGTTACAGTTTTCTCCCCCTGTCTACTTAAGTGTGATGGGGAATCGGTGACCTAGAAGACAAGGCTCAAGAAAATGTCTCTATATGAATTTCCAACATAGTAGCAGCAAAAATTACTTACGCCATATCAACAATCCTTTCTCTTTCATGAGGAGCCAGAGCCATCACTGGCAAAAAAGAACTTGCACCTTGCAACTGCACCATACCACATGGAACCTTTAAGCAATTTGATTAAATTGAAATTTATATGCAAATATATGTGTAGTTCTACAATAAGTTACCATGTAGTGACCAGCCATATATTCAGGAGTGGCACCAATTGGAACTTGCGAGTCATATATTTTTAACCCAACCTATAAAAATGCACTAAAAGTCAATCCCTGATAGTGGCAGAAACAACTTAAAGAACAGACTTTTCCCACTACACATGCTCACTTACCTTTGTCCAGTTGCCCAAAGGATCTAAGTTCACTCCTCTGTTTAAGAGAACATCAGCAAGGTCCCGTCTACGTGTCTACATCAAAAAGTGAGTTTCAAATTTGTCATAAGAAATAGATTGAAACTTGACTTGAGACAATAGACATAATATACAAAGAAAATTGAGTCAAAATAGCACCTTCAAGGTATTTGCTCGTATACAGATTGGACGGGGCGTTTCAAAAGATTCAACAAGCTTCAACAACTCATTAACTCGAAACATCTGAAGACAAATCATAATATTAGAACATAAATAACAGGATATTAGCAAAACCTTATTGAAAGAAGATAATAACATTAGACCTCCATAAACGTCTCAATCATGAACTCGTTGTAACCATAGTATGAGCACAAGTCCATCTTAAGCTGATCAGTGTAATCTTTCCGCGCCGTCCCTTCTTGTCTCAAAGATCTAAACGTCGAAAGGACTCGTGCAACTTACATGATCAAAGGAGGCATTTAGTATATACCACATACAATCAAAAAGTACAAGAAAAGAAGAAAAAAATAATAGATTTTGATTTCACTAAAGAAGGAAGTTATTTCAGACAATCTCATACTATTTTAATTTCAGGAAAGCTGATTCAAATTTGACAATCTCATACTATTTTAATTTCAGGAAAGCTGATTCAAATTTACATGTTACTTTACGGATAACTAATAGATAATCCCTTTCTAAATTCTGAGAACGAAGCTTACTTTCTTTTATTCTCCTCTTGAGTTTAGGAAGATCAGGAGGTCCAAGAGCCTCTTGTTCAAGTTCCTGCAATACACAACAAACCCAAACAGAAGGTAAATTTGTAAAACCTACTGAGACCCTTCCCTAGACTCCTCGCTCTAGAGGACGCTTTGCGCACCGGGCTATCCTTTGTGAGACATAAAACTAAAGAAAAAAAGCTTACCTCCTTGGTTGGCAGCCTAAACTCATCTGATTCTTCCAGTATATTAAGCTGCAACTCCTCCTTTGCTTCCCTTTCTTGCCTAGCTTGTTCTGCATCAATGGCTCTTGATTTTTTCTCAATATCCAGATCAGACTCATCTGAATCCGAATCCATTTCTGAACCAGAACCTGACTCGGAACCAGAACCAGGCATTTCATTTCCTGCAAAAAAAAGTATGTCTTTCTTTGAGCAACAAATCCCACAAAATTAAATATAAAACAAAGCCCAAAAATGTTTCATTGATAAGAATTTCACAATAACAATCAAGCCACACTTGTAAACTTCAAAGTTAAATTAAGTCAATTGAACAGTCACAGCCTGCACACAAGCCGAAGTCTACAAGCCTACACATACAAAGCTCTCAACAAAAACAAGTCATAAACACCAACTTTATAATAATACACCTAAATTAACCATTCACAAAATTCCCAGTTTATCATATAACACATGTTATCAACAGATACATGTCAAAAACAGAAACTTTATGATATGGCACCTAGCCACCTACATTAAACGATCACAAGTTCCTCATATTGTTGTATTACTAAAAACTCTACAAGAAAGACGGACAAAATCGAAAGCTTTGTGATAAGATATTATCCGAATTAAACAACAAAAAAACCCATAAATTATCGTAAAACAAAAGCTCTTAAAAGAACTTAAACCAAAACTTCTAAAACAATCAAAAAAATGAAAGGATAAAATAAATATATGTACAAATTAAAAAAACTAAACCTTGTTCGTCATCATTTCCTCCAAGGAAATCATCTTGAAGTGGGTCATCATTATCATCATCAGATGAACCTAAAGAAAGAGATTCCGCTTCCAATTCATCATCTTCTTCCTCTTCACTGCTACTTTTTTCTTCATCAGATTCAACTTCACTGGAATCATCTTCTTCAGATTCCAACTGTTTCTTATGGTCTAATTTCTTCTTATTTAAATTGGGTTTTTCTAAAATTTTGGCACCACCCTTTTTCTTATTCTTCCCCATTAAAGCTGCTACTTGTTTTTCTGGGTTTGAAAGTTTATTTTGCTTCATCTTTGCATTGGATTTTTGCTGGGTATTACCCCGCTTCCTAGCAGCTAATGTAACCATCGCTTATGGTTTCTTTTGGAGGAAAAGAAATGGGGTTTAGGGTTTTGGTTTTTATGCTTCTTCTCCTTCAAAATGAAAAGTTAGACCAACCCTAGTAAGGATACAAAGGAAGGGCCGACTTCACACTAAACAAAATCATATCAGCAAGGCCATTTTTAATTTACCTAATTTTTAATAATTTAATTATTTTTTATGGCTTAAAACTGATTTTTAGGAATCAAAATTACATTTTAGCTTTTATAATTAATTTTTTAGTTGGAAATGATTTTTTCTGATTGTAACTGACTTTTAATTAAAAAAATTAAATTGTACTACTAATTAAACTATTTTTTTTATCAATTGTATCTGTTTTTTCGAATATAATTGATTGTTGCTAATTAAAATTAAATTGGAAAAATTACTGTGAATAATACAACTTTTTGTTAATTTCCCTACATATATTAACTTTGATTAACTAAATTACTAAATTTTTTTGTCATATAATCACCTATAGTTTGATTTTTAACATATTAGGTATATTGTAGGAAAACACCCCCATAAGTTGGTATTATTCATGGTTAATCAAAAGTTTGTATTATTGTAGGGAAATAAGCAAAATATTGTATTATTCCGGATAATTTTTCCAATTAAATTTTATTTATTAAAACTAATGTTTATTGATTACTTATTCTTTTAAGTTGAATTAAATAGATCCTTTGAGGAATATAAAAAAAGAAGTATGGAGGATTGTCGTCAACTATTATTACTTGTTTTCTTTTTTGAAGTGAATTATTAGTAGTTAATAAAAGGAGAAAAGTCAACTATTATTACTTGTTTTCTTTTTTGAAGTGAATTATTAGTAGTTAATAAAAGGAGAAAAGTAATACGAGCAAATATCATTTATATCAGTGTTACTTAAAGATACGAATCAATTACAATTACAATGAAAGTATATTTATGGTGCAAACTTGTACTATTTAGAATAATAAAATTTTTGCACTATAAATATGCTTCTCATTGTGATTGATCTGTATCATTGAGCACTTGAGGGTACCATTGCTATATCAGAATCAGAATGGTAGGAGTTTAATATACTTCTCCTTGTAATTGATTTGTATCCTTTAATAGGATTGAATAATGAAGAAGTTGCCTAATTTTATCTTCTATAGTCTCATGCAGTGGAATTTTTTCATAACTATCATTTTGTTCTATTTTTTTAGTGACACTTGACCAAAATTGCATAAGTTTTTTTTTTGTTAAAGTGTCGCAAAATAAAAAAAATGAAAAAAGACCAAAGGGAGTACAATATAAATTTTCAAATATGATTTTTAAGAATTTACTAGTATTAAATTACAAAATACTCTCTTTATTTCTTTACTAGCATTTAAGATATGGAGGATTTATATGCTTATTGTATTTTATTATAATTTCAAAGGTTGCATGTGCTTTTATCTTTTTAGGCTTAAAATTTAAAATTATCATTTCGAAGGCAATTGATTTCTTTCATAAGAGTGATCACGCTCCCGGCTCGACAATGACCACAACCACGAACATTGTCTTGTTAGAATTTGTACCACCATTTTCATGATAAATTCCAGTACTCTATCTCGTCCATAATCGGTCACATGATCTCAAGGTAAATTGTTTGAGCTTTCAGTCATATTTGTTTCATTAAACGATATAGCCTGCATGTCTCATGTTATCATTTTTGAATAGCATTTCATTATTTTGTTGGGCAATAGCCAATAAGTGACATTTTCAAGAGTTTATGATATTCCTTCAATTGAGTTTCACAGTGCAATTGTTGTAATAAAATATTATTAATGGGAAAGGTTGATAGTATTTTTTCAATCATCTCTTCATATGTAACTTTTAGTCCATAGTATACTAATTTATCTTGATCAAATGCGAGCAAAATTATGGTTACTAATAGTTTTAAAATCTTGTAATCTGAACTATTGTCATTCATCAATGGCTTTTGGAATGAACACTCTCGTTTAGTTCTTCGCAAAGTAATCTTGGGTCCTCATAATGTGTATTTATGTTTGAGACTATCAGTTTGGTCAAGTCAAATTTAGCATATTCAAGCTCAAATTAATCAAAAATGGATAATGTTGAACCTCAAACTCCGAGTATTAAAATGTTTGTTCAAGCTTGTTTAAAGAACTTTCAAGCTTGCTTGTTTGCACTTTGAATAAAAATCAAGCCTAATAAATCGTAATTAGAACTTGAATACTTGATACTTGAATCACACAATAAAAATATGCTATTTGCTTCAAACCTTTCTTGCAATCTGACATATAAACATTGCAGAAAAGGCCCTACTCACTTCATTCTTCACAACTTCAGCATACTTGGTCATGGGTTGGCCTAGTGATTGTAGGCTTTCGGTTTTGCCTCTATGGGTTGACCATGGATAGAACTCGTCCTTAAATGGGTACACTTATATCTTACACATATACAATGTTCCAACAGAGAATTGCAAACTATACAAATACTTCTGAAATTTATACTTTCACACATGCATCAGCAATATACTTCTTCAAACGGAGGAAAAAAAGAAGCACACAACACTAACGATCGCTGAGAATTACTAACCGAAAAAACGAATCGACTACTAAACTATTCTTGACAATCATATCATGATAAAACAAAGCCACGCTAGATTCACAAGCTCCACAGTATCATATGGGAAATCAGCGGGAGAATAAAAGTAGTATATATATTCAGACCTCGAGTTGAGGCTCTTTTCGATCGCGACCTCCTTGTGATGAGCGTATTGGTATGCCTTTATTTCCATCCTCTTCAAACCCTGCCTCTGAGTGGGACTCAGGACTCATTTGGGTTGATGATGATGATATACTCAGACCTCATGATCTTCCTTTTTGGTAGGCTTGCTTAATCCAATAGGTGAGATAAGACTCTCAACATAATCTCCTGTGCCCAGTAACACTAAATTACCAGGAAAATAAACTTCTCTTTGAGCTTCCTCATTAATGTTCTTACTAAGATCGATTATCTTAAATCGTTCAGGAAGATAGCTCCGCGACAAAAACTTTCCAGTACAAGTGACATTCACAATTCTCATGGAACCAAGTTGATTACTACTAGCAGAATACAGTTTCTCCCAAGATCCCCAATTATCAGGATCTTTCAAACTCCAAATATCATAATGGTTCAATGTTGAACAAATCATGGTTAAGCACTCATTCATCACAAAAAATTCAACATTAAGATACTCAAACAACCATTCCATCCATGAAAATTCCTTCACATGATCATAAGCTAAATTCAACCCAACAATTTTACGTTTAGGCTTCAACCGATCAGTCGAAGTAAGCAATGGAGTCCAATACAAGACATCATTCACCACCATCACCTCTCGGCTTAACCTGTCCAAGGTCGTACAAACCCTTTCGAGATCGTAAATTCTACCCCATCCCCAACTCTTAAACGAAAACACATGAAACTCAATTGTCTCACGCTCAACATCACCATTAAACAATACAAACTTTGCGACAATCTTATAGTCATCAACAGATGATACATAACCAAACCAATACGCCAAAGCTACTAGCTCCTCTCTGGAACCGTCAGGATTCGGAATTTCACAATGTTCGTGTAAAGCGGGATTACAAACAGCAAACGAAGCAAGAGTTTTATCTTTTACTAAATCAAAATATCGGAAATACAAACACACCAAACCATTGCAAGTACCGACGAATTCTACCACTCCAGATGGAGTAATCTCTGGCTGAAACTGTAGTATTTGATGTAATTCTTGATGAATTTGTTTCGTGAAGCATAATTCAAGAGCAAAACCCAATTTTACAGCATCATTTAAATTGTTGTGTTCATCATATGATAATAATAATCGTATAGGGGGATAATCAGCAAGTATTATGAATTTATGAATGGAAAATTTTAGATGGAAGTTGGCGAATTGAGGTGAAGAAATAGCAGAATACCATAATTTCGAAACTGATTTGAAACGAATTAGGGCTTTAACCGGAAGTCTTGGAAGAATCAAATCGATTATGAGGTAATCGGAAAGCGCAGTGGCGTTTGCGGATATCGGTGGAATGCCGTCGTCGTTGTTGCTCTTCTCCATTTCCGCCATAGCCGTCGTTGTTTGGTGTAAAGGTGCTCAAAGTTTTCGTAGACTCCTCAGCATGGCGAGTACAAATATAGAACTCAAATGTTGAATTTGAATATATATGCGATTTTGACTTCCAAAATTTTCCATCAAACCAATATTTAATCTCACTTTGAAATTCACAAATTTTTAAAGGTAAAATTAAAAATTTTCCATCAAAGCAATATTTAATCCCGTCTTTTTATATTTGTATTGTACACCTTGAAATATTCACAAATTTTTAAAGGTAAAATTCTTAAAAATAAAATAATTTTTACTTATTTGAAAAAAAATTAAACTTTACTTGATCCATAAAAAATAGATTTAACAATTATTTAATTTTATAAAAACCACTAGTTAATAATTGAATTTACTTTTAGTAAATATATTTAATAAGTGCGTTTATATAAGAATAAAACATAAGTAAATTAATTTTTAACTGGTCAAGCAAAATTATTTTTATTATTAATAATTTTTTCATTTTTAAATAAGATGATTTTATAGTGAAATTGAATAAGTATATATTTAGTGCATTAAGGTAATTAGTTAAAAATACTCTCTCCTATTCAGCATATGTGTCTAGGGCTGGCAAAAGTTGACCCGATCGGCTAACCCGACTTGAACCTAACTCGAAATAAGTGGGTTTGGGTTGAGAATTTTGACCCAATTAAATAAATGGGTCGACCCGACCTGATCTGTTTATGAAATGGGTTAGGTTCAGGTCAGACTTTTAAACCTGAAAAAAACCTATTTAACCCATTTAATTAAATGTGTTAATGTGTTAATTTCAAGATAAATCAATAAATATAAGGTAAACTTAGTTCATTTAATATTTTCTTATTTTTATATAGTAAATACAAAATAAACAACAAAACACATAAATTAAAATTAAAGCCTATAAAATTAGAATTATTCAACGTTAAAAACCTTAAAACGAAAATAAAAAATGATAAACGGGTAAAGTGGGTCAAAATCAGGTCAACCTAATCTGTTGCAGGTTGGGTCAAGGTTGTGATTTTCGACCCAATTAATTAAATGGGTTGGGTTTGGGTTAAGGGTTTTATGACCTGTTTATATATGACCCGAACCCGAACACAACCCGACCTGATCTGTTTGACACTCCTATATGTGTCCCATTTCTATATTAAGTCAAGTCACCTTAAATGTTTCATTTCTATTTTGGGTACCTTTTTTTTACCCCAATTAGACTCTCTCTCCTACACATGTGGTCCCACTTGAGTATAAATTGCACTTTCTCCCTTACACATGTGTTAAAACTTACTGTAAATTGAACTGTCTCTCCTACACATGTGTTCTCATTTGACTACCTAAAAATTGATGAAAAGTCAAATGAAACGCATATAATGAATAAGAGGGGTATATTGCAATATATGTCTTTGAATATATTTCTTCGGTAGTAATTACTCAAAAAGAAAACTTCCCGCCAAATTCAGCCTTAAGCATCATAACTTAGAGCTTCAATATTTTGATCAAGAATGCCTTAGTTTCATCTCAAAATCTCTAAACTACTAATTCAATCTACTATTATTTCAAATATTTACAAAATGTTCACCCTATTTTTAACACATTAATGCAGACAAAATAAACAATCAAATTTTGATGCTTTGTTCTCACTATCTCCACCATTTAGGAGCCTGCGCCAAACACCGATCACTTTCCTTAGGCCAAAAACTCCATGCCCAGATTCTTAAACTTGGTCTTCATCTATATGGACCACTACCCAACTCTTTACTTGATATGTATGGCAAATCCGGTGTTATTAAAGATGCCCACAAAGTGTTCGAGGAAATGCCTCGTAGAGACTTTATTTCTTGGGCTTCAATTCTTACTGCGTATAATCATGCTGATCTTCCTCATAAAACACTATTTATGTTCCTTAAAATGTGGGAGCTTGATAAGTTACAACCTGACCATTTTGTGATTGCTAGTCTTGTCAGGGCTTGTGCTAAATTGGGTTTTGTTAGGGTTGGTAAGCAAGTACATGCTCATTTTGTTGTGTCACCTTTTTATAAGGATGATGTTGTTAAGTCATCGTTGGTTGATATGTATTCGAAATGTGGGTTGGTTGATTATGCTAGGTGTGTTTTTGATTTGATTGAGGTGAAAAATACAGTTTCTTGGACGGCTTTGATTTCAGGTTATGCTCGGAGTGGGCAGAAAGTCTTGGCTTTGGAGCTTTTCATGAAGATGCCTGATAAGAACTTGTTGTCTTGGAGTGCTTTGATATCCGGGTTGGTGCAAAGTGGCCATGGAAATGATGCTTGTAGAATTTTTATGATGATGAGAAGAGAGGTCGACCATGGTGCTGACCCGTTTATTCTTTCGAGTCTTATTTCAGGATCTGCTGATATGGCAGCTCTTAAGTTAGGGCAACAATTGCATTGTTTGGTTGTAAAGCTTGGGTTTGAACATAACTCATTCATTTGCAATGTGCTTATTGATATGTATGCTAAATGCAGTGACCTTTTGGAGGCAAAAACCATTTTTGCTCAGATACCTAAAAGAGATGTTTATTCTTGGACTTCAATCATTGTTGGGATGGCTCAACACGGCCTAGCAAAGGAAGCATTGTCACTCTATGATGAAATGGTCATGTGTGGTGTAAAACCTAATGAGGTGACATTTCTTGGGTTGATGTATGCATGTAGCCATGTAGGTTTAGTCAGCAAAGGTCGGAACTTTTTCAATGTCATGGTTCGGGCTTATGGTATGAAGCCCTCTCTACATCATTACACTTGCCTATTGGATCTCCTTAGTCGTTCGGGTCACCTTGACGAGGCTGAGAAACTCCTAAACACAATGCCATACAATCCTGATGAAGCCGCTTGGGCTGCTTTATTAAGTGCTTGCAGAAAACATAAAAACACACAGGCTGCAGTTAGGGTTGCTGATCGTTTAATGTGCTTGAAACCGAAAGACCCATCTACATATATATTGCTTTCTAATACATATGCGGCCGCTTCTATGTGGGAAAATGTGGCTGAAGTTCGGAAATTTATGTCATCAATGGATCTAAAGAGAGCGGCTGGTTATAGCTGTATAGAAGTTGCAAAGGAGAGGCAGGTGTTCTATGCAGGGGTGACATCTCATCCTATGCAGAAAGAATTGATTGGTTTACTTGAGGAATTGGACACGGAGATGAGAAAGAGAGGTTACATTCCGGATACTAGTTATGTTTTACACGAACTAGAGCAGCATGAGAAGGAGAAACATTTATTGTGGCATAGCGAGCGATGGGCTGTCGCATATGGCTTACTAAAATCTGCTCCTGGTGCTGTCATACGCGTAGTAAAAAATCTACGGACTTGTGGGGATTGTCATACGGTTCTGAAGTTCATAAGCAGTATTGTAAAGCGGGAGATCATTGTTCGAGATATCAACAGGTTTCATCATTTTAAGGATGGTAATTGTTCTTGTGGTGATTTTTGGTAGAAACTTACCGGTCACTAACATATGACTCAGTAGTTCAGGATATGAAATTTACCAGTCAAAACTCCTAATAGTTTTCTATTATAGCATTCAATCAGAAAAGATAATATTTGAATACTTTTGATTAGCAAAAGCTAGTTTTAATCAATAGAGTGAAGCATATTCAATTTGTTTAATCATTAGATACCTCATATGTTTATGTGTTTTGTCCATTGTTGTTGGTGCTCTGCTTTTGTTGTTCTATGCACTTGTTTTGTTCTTTGTTTCTTCATCAAAGCTTAAGCCCATTGACAACATGTCTATATTATACAAATGTATGCCAATCGTAAAATATCTTATCTAATTATTATATTTTTTTTGTTGGTTAATTATTATACTTTTAATATATTAGTATATTCATTATACTTTAAAAGTCCAACAATAATAAGCGCACTTTAATAATAATAATCATCACTTCTTTGTAGCATCTTTCACCAACTATATCGCTGTTTTGCACAACTTTTCTTACAACTTCCAAAGTTCCAACTCCTTAAACCGGCTCTCATGTAAGTGGTGTTTGTGGGGTCGAGTCGAATGTAACGACTATATCCTTATTAGTGATAACAAAGTGATTGTTTCCGGTTAACCTTTGGTTGAATTAGTTTAGGTTGAATTCGTATTCAGGTTATATATAAACATGTTATAATACTTTTCTGAACCTAACCCGTTTAATTAATCAGGTAGTCTTTAGTATGATTTTAATGATAAGTACTTATCGTTAAGAAAATTAAGCAAAATAATAAGTAGTATCATTAAAAAATACTCCAGTGGTACTTGCTTACTTTTTTATCCAATTATTACATCTTATTTATGCTTCTATACTTATTTTTCGTAAATAAAGTCAACTATCAATAATACTCTTTCGTGGTACTTTATTTATTTATTTTTTTGAAGTTCTCTTTCGTGGTACTTAATTTGCTTTATTTAAGTTAAAATACTCCCACATCATAGTCATCATCCCGTATAATACAAAAAGAGCCGGAGAGAATTATAATCATATATTATACTACTCCGTTCCATTTTCCCTACAACACTTACCAATTTTAGAAGTTTCATATTACTTGCAACATTACTATTTTTGGCAAAATAATCTATTTATTTTATCCTCACTTTATTCCTATCCCACTATCACCATCAATCATACATCATCCCATTAATTATTTAATATACCCACAAATAGGGATGACAACGGGTCGGATCTGGACCGGGTCTGGGTGGACCCGGATCCAGATCCGTTTTCAAGAAGAGGGTCCAGATCCGGATCCGGATCCGCGGGTCCAGTTTTTGAAGACCCATACCCAGATCCGTGGACACTGCGGGTCCGTACCGGATCCGGGTCCAAAACGGATCCTGCTTGTATTTGCTTTTTCATTCATTTCTAATTCGAGAAATTAAACCCAGAAATCCATGAGTAAGTTCACCCTAACACATATTCTAAAATTAAGTTAAACATAAATACATAATCAAACAAAAAATAACAACCTTTCAAGGAATTTTCTAAAAATTCAATTATTCTGCACAAATCAAGACTAGCAAACAATCATTAAATAGCTAATTATTTCTCTTTACTAACAAATTATAAAAAATCAAAAAAAAAATCCAGAAATTAATTTACAAAACTACCAGAAAAACTCAAAAAAAAAACCAAAAAAATACATAATTAGATGATAAAGATTGAAACTTTACAGCATATTAGCATGTTGAATATCAGCTTCAATGACTTTGAGAGCTTCTTGACAAGAAGTAGAAGTTGATAACCCAACATTGATTAAGAACAAAAGCACCTATAATCACTCTTATCTAATTTCATACGCATGACTTTTGAAATGAATTGAGTATTTGGGTATTGGACTTGGGGAGTGGGAGGAGTTAGGAGACAGCCTGTCTCAAGTCACAAGTCACTCACAGCTTTATTGGGAAACAATCAGACAATTTTAGAAATTATATATTGATTTATATTTTTAATAAAAAACGGGTCTAAAGATCCGCGGGTCCGGGTCTGGGTATTTAACTCAGATCCGGATCCGGATCCGTGACTTGATAATTAGACCCGGACCCGACCTGGACCCGACGGATCTATTTTTTTAGGCCCCAGATCCGTGAAAACGGATACGGATCCACGGATCCGGGTCGGGTCCAATACCCATTGCCATCCCTACCCACAAGTCACAACCACTATCTACTTATAATAATTTTTTTTATTTCTACCTCACATATCACCATCAATCATACATCATCCCTACTTTTACCATACTGATTTGACGACCCTTAAAAAACGTGTTAAACTCAATGGTGCAACTAAAATGGAACGGAGGAAGTATAAAAGGCTTGAAAATTTTCAAATGGCACAGTTTAAGAGTTTTTTCAAATGAGAAATGACATTAATTTATTGGCTAAAAAATAACATGTAATTTTATATGGACCAAAATTAAATATCTTTGACTAACAATTATTTATAGTTAAATTGAGTAAAGTAAAGAACATGATATACTGCATACTATATTATTAATAATTTTCATTATTATAAAGTTAACTTATATCTATAATTTAATCGTGCTCAAGTAAATAGGACATCTAAATAGAATTGGAGGGAGTATGATACTATATTAATTTAGAGGGCGGCAGAAACAGTATATAAATTGGAAGATTATACGAAGCCTTTTACATTGAATTAGAAGTAACAATATACTTTCTATACCCAATGATGAAGAGCAAAGTTGCTACACTTCTTATGTGGTCAATTTTCATTGTTTCAGGTTATTCTTCTCATTCTTCTGTTCTATTATTATTAAGAAAAACTACCCTTAATAATATAATATTTTGTTAATTTTTCTAGGATAATACCCACTATTAATTAACTATAAATAATACCAACTTAGGAGGGTATTTTCCTAGAATAATACCAACTTTAGTTCATTAACTAATTTTTTTAATTTTTTTGTCTTATAATCACATATACTTTGATTTTTTACTTGTTAAGGATTTTCTAGGGAAATATTCCTTTAAGTTGGTATTATTTATGGTTAATCAATAGTTAATATTATCGTAAGAAAATTAATAAAAATTTGTATTATTCACGATAATTTTTCCTTATTATTAACACTAGATACTGCCAGTGCGATGCACAATTTTATTAAATTTTCTGATATATTTGTATAAACAAAAAAATAAAAAATTTAAGAAATTAATTTTATATTAAAGTTATGTTTGATTTCACTCTTAGGTGTAACATGAATATATAAATATAATGGATGTTGACAGGGATGATTGTTGATGAGCGTTGCCTAGTTGTGAAGGCACAAGAATGTGAGAAAGCTTTCAGTCCATGTAATCCAGCATGGGCTGGACATTGTTGTGAGGGATCGTCATGTGCTTTATCTCCTTGGTATGTTTGTGTTCCAACAGAGTGGTGTGTTCCTGGATCCCTTATTTGTACCTGATTTCATTCTATGTTTCTTAAAATATATTGTCTTCAAATGTGACATCTTTATTCAAATGTATGCCCATCCTATATTTTATTTTATCTTAATTTAATAATTTACATGTACATGAAATTAGATTTTTTTTTAATGTTTTATCCTCAAAATATAAGACATAACATTTTATCACACGACTTGTGTCATTGCAAAAACTATCAATTAATTCAAGGCCCACACTTATTTTTGCTGGAGGGAAATGAAATTTCAGATATAACAACTAATTATCAACATTTATTTTTTACAGCGACTTATTTTTCGCAATGACTTTTTATAAGTCGTTGCCAAAGCTTGCTAAAAACTAATTTTCTTGCAGTGGAGTAACAATGAGGAATAACATGAATATATAAATATAATAGAAAATTAGTAAAAAAAATCAGGTTGAAAATTAAATTTATTTGAGCTCATTATAATATTTACACGTACAGTTACAAGCTGGTAACCAGCACAAGCTCCGCAGCTCATATGCTGATGCTGCTTTGCCGCGGTTCATTCTTCACTTTCTGAGTCTCATATGGTTGATTCTCTGTAATGCGGGTTGCTTTCGCAGAGCAGATACGAATCATAATGGTCTTGCACTCCCTTAACTGCATAACAAAAGTGAAAACCGGACGCTTCTCCTTGTTATAAGTGCACTTCAGATAGTTATGCCCATCGTCTATTCTTCCTGTGAAGCATCACAGTAACGTAAATTTGCAACATCGTTACAAAGAAACATTACCCGAAATAATAAAACCTAACTTCAAATTCGAAGGGGATTCAAGTAGTCCTCCACATTTACCTTAACAAGCACTGATTCACCATAACTGTCGGATTCATCGTTGTAGGTTGTTAGGTATGCCTCATCTTCTTCCTAAAGGATTATCACAGTCAACAAAGGAGATAAAGTAGCAGTATATGATAATATTTTCAATTTTGATGTTTAGGGTAAAGTTTAAAGCTTTTAAATTTCAGCTCGTTTCATATGAGACTGTTTCACAATGAGACAAACCCATTTTGTGTCCGTGAATGTAATGGGCCCATCAGCTTTCTCGTTGGGCTTCATTTGGGATCATGACGAAGTGTGGTTGGGGAAAGGTTCTTAATCAATTCTAGCCCACATTTCATATCTAGAAAAAGTAATAGTTCAATGGACGAGAGGTGCAAAGAATTAACCTCCAAATCCTCATCTTCTGTAGAATAAGCCGCGTCTAATCTATCATAAAATTCTGCATCATTATGTTCTTTCTCTTGCATGATATCCATGTGTTCCTAATACGGTTAAGAAAGAGTGAGCCCCGTTTGGAGCAAAAAAAGAAGACATGTAAAAGTAGATGATGTAAATCCGGATCATGCTAATTGCACATAAGGCCTTACAATTTCAGATCGTAGTTTCTCCACATTCCGCTGTAACTGCGCAATATGCTTCAAAAGAGCCTGCGATTTAACAACAATAAAGATTATAAGTAATTTAAAACTTACCAACTCTTTATACTCCGACTTGGTATTAATAAATATAAGTAATTCAAAACAGAAAAGTACCTCACGCCTTTGCAGCTCAATGGAACGTGCTAAAGCCTTTCTTTTAGTCAAGAGATTCTTCGGTCTTAGTGTAGAAGGACGCTGATATTCCTTTCCGCGAAATACAATGATAGCATAACCTTTCGAGATTTTGTCGACTGAAACCAAGATGCCACCACTCTCAGCTTCAAGTGCTAGAGCAATATTTTTAACTTCATCGAAATTCTTTGCCTTCACAATGATCTTAACAAGCTCACGGTACTTCCAATGCAAATGCATGTTCTCAACTGTACCGTCAAAAACACCACGTCTACCTGAAACACGAACATTGCAACTAAAAATATTAGCCAATATCGCCAAATCCATGTAAGACAAAATCATCACAATGACATACCAAGAAGTAGAAATGCTTTCATCCTCAACCCAAGCTTTCTAAACATAAATCGCTCTTCATCAGTAATACTTTCAGGATCTAGCTGTTTATCAGCAGGTTTCAAGAACTCTTCTACTTTCGACAATGTGCTTTCTGCTTTCAGCAGCTTCCTTTCAGCCTGACAGAAAAGTTTTGTGATTGGTCATGCAAGTTATTTTCTAAGTCGAAGACATGAAATCCAACACGAGGCAACGATGATAATCAATGATTGAGCAGAGATAAATATTGAGTGAGAAAGACACTTTCTAAAGGAGAAAAAAAGATACGCATGGTTACACATAGAGGTGTTCATTCGGATCATCGGGTAGATTTCGAGTTAGGTGTCTCGGGTTGGTTTGAAAAGGGTTTGATGTTCATATTGTTTTTTTACATAATCGTTAATCATTTTTTAAGTTGGCTCAAATTGGGTTTGGTTACAAAGTCAGGTAAATTTCGGTTCATCGGGTCTATGAATACCTCTAGTTACACATGCTTGTGTGTCTAAAGAGAGAAGCTATTTTTCGACCAAGTTAAAAGAAAGTCAAGGAACTTACAAACGCAAGCTTCCTTTCTAGTTTCCTGACAAGGTTGACATGCCTCATTACTTCTGCTTGTCTAAGCACCTTTTCCGCTTCCTGATCATCAATCTTCTTCCCCCACTTACTATTTGCATCCAAAGTTTCGGAGAGTGTACCAGCAGTTCTATGATGTTCTCTAGTCTCAACAGAAGGTACAAATGAGCCTGAGGCACTTGTTCGTGCCTGCTCTTCTTCATCTTGAAGGTCCCTTACCATTTTCTCCCTATGTAGTAAAATTTTAGTGACATCTGATGATAGGAAGTCCTTGCCCCTGTAAAATACGAGAAAGTCCTTGTTTCTCGACAGCAGTACTCCTCCCGTCAATCTCTGCATCAATTTACAAGGGAATATAAGATATGTAGAAACACTGGAACAATTTTACACGGCATATGTCATAAAGCCATTTTGAATCAACAAAATGTGATGCAATGACACATCACATCACGAAGGAAAAATCATAGAAATCAATATGTATAGTGTACCTTGAGCTCCTCGGTCATTTTCTCACTAGTAGTAAGCTGAACGCCACGCTTCAGTGCTACTTTCGCAATCGAACTTCTTTCCCATAACTTGACAATGGCGGTTGCCAAACCCTCTAGTTGCCTACTTCTTCCTGAAGACAAGACCTCACTACAAAGTTAAACAGAAAACTAAGAAGCATCCACCAGATAGAAGTATTAGAATAGAAGCATCGAGAAGGTAGAAGAGCAAGTATACCGAGAGCAAAATGAGGGGGAAGTGTTCGAGCAATCCTTCTTAATGACGTAGACTCCTTCATTCCAAGAGCGCGCCTCGCTCCATAGGGCAGTAATCTAAATGGTGGTTGGTAGCCAGGAACTACATTCGGGAGCAAATCGGCATCCACAGGTAATGGGTTGTCACCTGGCCAATCCACATATCTGGGCCCAAGATCAGATAATAACTTGTCTATTTCATCCTCATAATTTACATCAGTTAAAGATTCAGAACTTTCTTTAACATCACCAGTTTTCTGAAGACTCTTTTCAGTGGAATGTTTACTGCCGGAAGTATCATCTTGTGAAGGATTTCGTATATTTTGATCACGTAACAAATGTCCAGTAACCTGAGTTCCATTTTTCTTATTAAACTTCCCAGAAACTCCGTAGCTTACTCCTCGATATAAAGCAACAGAAGTCCCTGACCTCCAAATAACAAGACCTCCTGTTTTTCTCTGGATCGCAGATGCATGATGATGTCAAAAAATTTACAGGAAACAAAAAGAATTATAAAATATAAATATGAGAAGTTCAAAAGAAATGCAATGAGAAAGGACATTATTTATAGATCACCCAATTTCAAACAATCTTTGCTCCGCCCCTAGTTATATGCTACAAGAGAAGATTCACAACAATGTATCCTCTTCAACAAGAAACCATTTCCACATCTGGAAAGCTCCCCAGATCAAACACAATTGTCTACACTACATGTCATTGCCCTAATAAGAAGTGGCTTCCACCTAGGCAAGCTTTGGGGGGTCGGATGTACTACCCATATCGTTTTACTAACAAAGAATTGTTTTCGAGTGATCCTTGATTACAAAAGGGATCTACATAAAAAGTGCGTAGACGACATTATAAATTTTATTATGTTTGTTATCAGAGAAGCTTCAGCTAACCAGAGAAATAGTGAAATTAACTAAATCACATAGCAATAACTTCCATGGAAAGCAAAGTAGGCAGAAAACATGAGAAGCAAACCTCAAGAATCTCATGCATTCGCTTCATATTTAGCGCAGGCGGACCCTCTACTTTTAGTCTCACTACTTCTGAGGATTTCCATTTCTCATGAATAGCATCCACAACTGTTTGTGTAATGCCCGAGCCTCCAATCTTCACTTTTTGCTTTGTTTTCAAAGTCAAGTGTTTTAGCCTGCTCAGCTCAGACTCTGGTAGAGTAAGCTCGGCCATATAAGTCCTGCTTCTCATTTTCACAGAATTTTTGGCTTCCTCTAGTCTTGAAGCAGGCTTTTCCCATGGGAACCGAACTTCCTCTTCGGCACTGAATACTTTATCTAATCCTAGAGAGAAATCTTCAGAGAACCCACCACGTGTATTAGGGAGCATCCCTTCTTCTACATAAAATATATCCTCAACAGACCCTTTCTCAATCGACCTCTCTTGGTTACCATCGTTTTCATTAGCATCATCCATATAACCAAACTTCTTCAATTTCTCTACAATCCTTTCCATTGTACTGCCACCAGAAAGAGTATTAGATGAATCATTACTTGAACTGAATGAATTTAACACATTATCCCTACTTCTATAATTGAATGCCAATCGAGGTGGTTTGGGGGAATTTTTTTGGCGGCTTTCCTTCCACTTCTCTATCCAAGCACTTGATGAATGCCCATCAATTCTATTTGACTTAGAAACTGATGTTTGTCGATAATTTCCGTTGAGCTTATTTGAGTGAGAAAATGATGATTGGCTAAAGATGTTCTGACTTTTATCATTTCTTTGTGGAAGGCCCAAATTCTGAGGTTGGTCCTGCTCGTTGATTGAACACGACAAAACAGCACTCTGGGTTGAGAAGTACTTGCAGTTCCTGAAAGAACTGGAGTAACTGCATTTAAGTAGAGACAAGGGAACACCTTGAAATTTGGAGAGTGAATCCTGGTACGAGTAAAACCTTGTCGGGCAGAGTTGACAACTCTGAACACTTGACATCCTCTTGAGCGCTGAAGAAAATCTATCGAGAGTAACAAAACTTCAGAAAAAATATTAAAATGCTTAACAACCGAAGCTTAATACAATAACTTCATCCACTTCATTATTAGTATGCAGCAACAATAATAAAATTGCCGATACTTTAGCTCCAAAGACCACTACATTTATAAGATAATGGGGGACAAAGCTGAGGTAACATCAAGAAAATATCAAATTTTGAATAAAGATGACAAGCACATATAAACCCAGCACATTATAACACTCAATTTTCGTAAAAAACAAGAACACCAACTCAAGACGTGTTTACAAATTAGTGCAACCTATAGCCAACATTAACTAGAGAGCTTAGTCAATCGAGTCAAAGTGACTGTAAAATGATTATAGTGTACAATCAACAAACCCCAAATTTAACACTCAAAAATATAATACAGCATCCTTTGATTACAATGGCGAAATCACAAAAACAATAACAAAGCATATCAACTCTAGAAGAATGAAAGACAATAAATAATGAACAGGAATTTAAAATTAAAAAAAAAAAACAAGTGAAAAATTTTCAAGAGTATTCATGCATCATACATGATTTCATCCCCCTTATTTGGCTCCCATTCTTGGCACCACACAAATCCTTACATCCAAATGCCACTAAAAGCTTTTATTAAATCACCCCATAGTGGCTCTTAACTTCATTAAATGATACATAGTAACATAATGAACATACATTTTACGGCCCGTTTGGTTAATGGTACTAAACGGTGGTAATGGAAATGATTTATAGCGTAAAATTTCATCAAAAGTTCCACGTCATTCCCATGGTAATGAAATTTTGATCACAAAAAAGTTTTTCCATTTACAAATTTCCATTATATCTAATACCACATCTCCCAATGGTAATGCATTGGAATAGATTTTATGAAAAAAATGAGATGATTGAAGTTGAACAAGCATAGCCATGAAGATAGCCAAGAGATTTTTCAACCAAAATTACACTAGTTTAAAGTAATACTCAAGCAATGTGTTTAGCTATATAATTATGTAGGATCGAAAAGGAAAGGGAATCGAGGAGGGGAGGAGGAGAAGAAAAACATGTGAGTTTTCCTTCCTAATCTCTCCATTGTTGGAACTTGGAAGGATTTCTTCTCATATAGGATTACATCACTAATATTTTCAAATTTCTGCCCTCCAATTTGCAATCCAAACAAAGAAAAATCAACGTCACATACACTAGGGTTTTGCTTCCTTTTTATCCCATTCCCTTCAATACAAACAGGCTATTACAACAGATAAGGTAAAATTAAGTAGAGGGTAAGCTTAAAACTTTGGCTTGAACATACATTCTTTAGTGTTTTCACAAAAAAGAAATTTAGTACTCCTTTAAGATAGACTCACATTGAAGTGGATTCAAGAACATAATTACACCCCTCCAAACAAAAAGATTCTTCCTTTATGTTGCTAAGAGAAAACCCAATAACCATATTGATAAATTCAATATAAACCCAGGAAATTCAGATACAAACAGCAATAATGAGTAGTAATTCATGTAAATAACCAAGAAAGGCTCGAACTTTAGGAATTGGGAATTGAGAAACATACCTCAGCAAAGAACTAAAGGTCAATAACGCAAACCACCCCACACCACATGGAAATTGATTAATGGAAAACTGCAGAAAGGAAGAATAGATAGTTGTACAATTGTACTTGTCAGTGGTTAATACTTAATGGTAATGGATGAAAGAAGTGTTCTGATTTTTTTGGGGTACAGGGAGAGTTTGATTTGTTGTTGTTTTCTCCCTCTTCCTATCTGATTTTTTTTTCCTAGACCGGATTCATTCGGAGAGCAGGGGTGGCATTGGTAAATGAGGAGGTACCGGGCCGGGCCGGGCCGATGAACTTTAGCTGAAATGAACTTACGAGATTTGAAGCCTTAGCAAGGTGTTAGATGTGCCCGAGAGTTGCTCGACATTAGTTGTGACTTGTGACTTGTGAGCTTGGTATAAACTAGAAAACAACTACTTGTGTGAGAGACCGTCTCTTTGAGAGACGAACTCAAAACAAAAAGTCAACGTTCTTATTTTCTCTTTAATTTATATTAATTGGGCTATTTAGCCCATATATCTAATGCGTCTCTCGGAGAGACCGTCTCTTACAATAATTTGTGACTAGAAAACTATCCCGACTTGAGATGTTAACAAGTCTTTGCTATGCGTTGTTGGGCCACTAGCTATGAATGATCTGTATTGGTATGATGTATTATCTAATTCAGTGTATTTCGCTCGGATTTATTTTTGATGACATTTTTAAAAGTTCTTATACTGATTTGCAGTTGGATTATCTATAGTTTTATTAACGCTATATTATTTTTTCATGTGAGACTTGAAATTTACACTCAACAACATGTGTTCATAATCGTATTTCAAATTAGGTCAAATTATAATTGATTTTATAAATTAAATTAGCTTTTTCAATATGCTATGGAACAAAAACCTTTACTTAGCTTGATAATTAAATAGTAGGGTATATATGAGGTTACTAACCTTAGTTGATTAAAATCCTTTCATTATCAAGAATTGATGTGAAGAAATAAAGGACACCGTTGAAGTATATATTATGATCCATGATTGAATTAACCATCCTAGGAATATATTCAGTGCCCTATAAAAGTGACCACAACCCACCATTTTTATATCCTTTTCCCATGGAAGGATAATGACATAAGGCCTATATATAAGTAATGTTTAGACAATTCAGTTCATCAAACAACCTAAGTAAAATAAGCCTAAAAATGGAGTACTATCAAAACTATAGGCCATACACCAACGAAGATCAGTTAGACAGTAGTGTGACTCAAATAGAGTACAACGAGTTCGACTATGAAAATTCTAGCAATGGAAAGGTGAAGGAGAGTCGTCATACAGAGATCGAATTTTCTGAGCAGAAAAGCTACATAGACTATGGCGCGTTAAGGGGGGATCAAGCGCGGCCAGCACAGGGTAGACACAGTCTGCAACCTGCTAATGCTTGGCATCGTGGTCATGCTAAGTGCAAGAGGTGCACAGGCTGATAGATCAGAATTTTTAGTCTAAAACTGTAAGGTTATGCCTTGAATCCCACATCGGAAGAATAACTCTAAGGTTATGCTTTGAATCCCACATTGGAGGATTGAAGGTTTTTTATTATCCCACATCGGAAGAATAACAAAGGCTTGTTATTCTTATCCTTATAAAAGGAGTCTTGGGGATTAGTCCCACATCGGAATAATAATAAAGGCTTGTTATTATTCTCCTTATAAAAGGAGTCTTGGGGATTAGTTTTGTATCATCCAAAAATCTGTTTAGCTTAGGTTTTCTGTTAAGGAGTAATTTATAAACTCCTATTTTCTGTAACCTAGTCAATATCTGTATTTTGGGTCTCCTCAAGTAATAAAACTTTTCTCTCCTCCGCCGATGGACGTAGTCGACATATTGTCGGTGAACCACGTAAATTCTGTGTGTTTAGTATTTTGTCAATCTTTACGCTTTCTTTCTTGCATCGGTTATAACAAACTGGTATCAGAGCCGGATTTATTTTCTGGTAAGAAAGATGTCTGCGATGAATGTGAAAATTGACAAATTCACGGGGAGGAATAGTTTCAGTTTATGGCAGATCAAGATGCGGGCTTTGTTAAAGCAACAAGGCTTGTGGGCACCATTGTCAAAGAAGACAATTGATGCAGAATCCGCTGAGATGGCCGTTCTGGAGGAAAAGGCGCATTCGACAATTATGCTGTGTCTCGCCGACGACATCATCACCGAGGTTGCCGAGGAGGAAACAACTTCAGGTCTGTGGTTGAAACTCGAAAGTCTGTATATGACGAAGTCTTTGACCAATAAGTTGCTCTTGAAACAACGTCTGTTCGGTTTGCGAATGCAAGAAGGTTTGTCTCTTCGAGAGCATTTAGATCAATTGAACACAATTTTATTAGAATTGCGTAATATTGATGTGAAAATCGAGGATGAAGATGCAGCCTTAATTCTGTTAGTTTCTTTGCCATTGTCATATGAGAATTTTGTTCAGTCCTTTATTGTTGGTAAAGATACCATAACTCTAGAAGAAGTTAGATCATCACTTCATACTAGAGAGTTGCGCCATAAGGCGACTGGTAGTATTACAGATAATCAGGCTGCTGGGTTAGTAGCAACAGGGGGTAAGGGTCAGGGAAATTCACAGAAGAAGAAATTTAATAAATCTGGTCCCAAGGGTCCTAAACCTACAGACATCTGTAATTACTGTAAGGAGCAGGGGCATTGGAAGACTGATTGCCCTAAGAAAAAGAAGCAGCAAGACAAATCTGGTTCTGCGCCCTGGCAGAAGAAAACACCAATTCTGAAGATGATTATGTTCTGGTCGCTGATGAACAAACACGTCAACCTGATGTGTGGGTTCTGGATTCAGGGGCATCTTATCATATATGTCCACGCAGAGAATGGTTTACAACCTATGAGCAGATAGATGGAGGTAATGTTTCTATGGCCAACAGTGTTGTCTGCAAGGCGGTTGGTATTGGCTCGATTAAAATACGGACACATGATGGTAAATTCTGTATATTGAATGATGTTAGGCATGTTCCATCAATGACTAAGAATTTGATATCACTTAGTCTCTTTGTAATCCCACGTTTTTTTTTAAAAGAGAAAAATAATTATTTCAAAAATTAGTTTTTAAAACTGAAAATTAGTTTTTTTTTTTAAGAGGAAAGAAACCGTAAATCAGTTTATAAAACTGATATTTTTCTTGCATCTCAATCCTTCCCTTCCTCCCCACTATCTCCATTCTCACCATTAGACTAACCTTGTAACCTCCTTCCTCAACCATATATATATATATATACCATTCTAATCAGATTTTTAACCTAACTTCACCAAAATTCATATTTAGTTTTCACAAATTTCATTTAGTATTCTGAATCTACAATTGCTCATAGAAGAAAAAAAAAGAGAGAGTTCAAAGGTAGGAATCCCATTACTTCAAAGTATTTTACCTCTTTTCTAATCTGAGAAATTGAAGAAATATACAAAAAAAAAATGGTTTCTGACCTCCCGGCGAGAGGAGGACCACCGGGGTGTCGCCGGTGTGGGGCGGCAGTCGCCGGCGCCGCTGGCCGGCTGCCACCGAGCCTGCTTCTCCTTCTTTTCTCTCTCTCCTTTCCTCTCTCTCTCTTGCCCCTTCTTCCTGTTTGTTTTTCGTGGGTTATTCTAACCCAGTAACCTTGTTTTATTTACTTTTCTAATTTCTCTTTGATTTTCTTTTCCTTTTTAAATTATTTTTTTTAACTTTTATTTCTTTTTTTCCTTTTCTTTCTATTCTAATGTAATCTTTCTAGTTGATTATTTAAAAGTGGTCATAATTCCAAAAGTTATTCTTTTATCTTTATCTTTTAGAGTTTAAACTATCATTTTAAAATTTGTCTTATTAAATAAATTATATTTTAACCGAAAGTCTTTTAATTTATTTATTTCGTTCGGGTTGATCCGGGTGTTAATTCGAGACCTCTTATTTTATCGTGTAGACGGCGGATACGTGAGTCAGGATAACTAGGAGCGTACGTTTATCTAGGATCGCATAATAAGGTAATTCTCGATGTCCATCTATTTAGGATTATCCCGTTAGTATTATGTGCTAAGTGATAGTAACTTGTTTAAATGTGTTACATGATTTTTGTATGTATATTATTCTATATTACATTATGTTTTAGAAGTATATTTTATTCTCAATCTATATTGAATATTATTTCAGTCAAACTGGATTTATGATTCTTATTTTTGATAAAACTTGTATTATTATTTTAATGGCAAAATTTGATACGGTTTAGATTTGAAAGAAAATTATTTATTTTATTATTTTATGGAAATTATATTATTATTTTAATAATGGGTTTAAAAGACGATTTGAGTCGAAAGAGAAATATTTATAATATTGATTATTGTTGTCACCGATTGATATTAAAATGGTGATTTGTTGGATAAGATTTCAATTGGATGTTTTTGAGATATATATTTATTGAGAAAATTTATGATCATTAGATAAAATGTATAATGTATGTTTTATTAGATGTTTGTGTGCTCGCGATTAATTATTAAAATATATTAAATCACGTAAAGTGTAACGATGGGAATGAAGCTCTTATATTTGTTGTGATCCAAGTATAAGAGTGATGAACAGGTTGCCCTGTTTGGTTAGTATAGCTGCCGACAGGTTATTATTATTATTTTTGATGCTCGATACGATTTTTGGTCTTCCTTCTATTTGTTGTGATCCAAGTAGAAGGGGTGTGCACATTAGGGTTACCTAAGACTACTCTGCTGGCCTTGATGAATAATTTGGGGTGACGACCTCTTGATGAAGTAGGTATAGGGGTAAAGCCTCGGCCTACTGGCGTTCTCGTTCCCTCAAATTAAAAATTGGATATATGTGTTGTCATCATTAAATGTCAACTTAATTAATTGGCTTATGTGTTATTATATTTATATTCATAAAATCGATCTTTAACTCAACTTTATATTACTTTAATTTCTACAACTATTTAAACTCAATTATAGTTTATTTCCTTAAATTATTTTCAAACTAAAATTGTTTTACGGGATGAAGTTGGAATTACTCAGTTATTCTGATTTTTGGGAGCTTTCCCTTGTTTCCCTTTGCATTCTTGTTTTGCAGGTTGTTGATCACGTGGGGATTGTGGAGTGAGAATCACCTAGAGTTATAGCTTTAATTAGAGTTATATGTCAGTTTATTTTATCTTTAGTAGTTTAAAGTTTTATATGGACACAGTTTGCGTTTAAGTCTTTTCTAAATTTGTAAGACGTCCTTCGGATTCAAGTTTTATTTAAGTTATTTTCCTAATCATTAAGCCTTACATTTATTTTCTTAGAAATAGATGTGGCGGTAACACTCTCATGAGTAGGTTTGACTCAAGATTTTCTTAAAAACGGTCCTCAAAAACTTGACCTACTTTGGGGGTGTTACAAAGTGGTATCAGAGCTTAAGTTCGTTTTAGTCAAAGTTTAGAGTTGTTTAGGATCTTAAGTTTATAAAAGCTTAAATTTAAATAGGGTAAATGGTAAGATGTATAAGTGTCTTGAATAATTTAAGTGAATTAAAATAAATTATGAGAGTGGGGACAAACGGGCTTATTGTTTTGAAGTACTTTCACGTACTTAGTAGTAGTATGTGTTTCTCTTAATTGTATTTTCGGTTTTGTTGTCTTTTGTTGTTTTTAGATGCCTCGTTTTCGTCGTACCGCTAGGAAAAGTGTTAGGAACTTCCATGATGCACCATATCAACTTTCCATAAGAGCTGGAGAACCCATTCCCTCATATGTACGTCGTCTCCGTATTTGCATGGAGAATTGCCACTGGAATAAGTATTACGGCAACTCAGATTATAACACTCTGCCTAAGCAGACAGATGTCCTCATTAAGACCTTAAGCAATCTAGGTCCTTACGCCGAGCTTAAGAAAGAGTATAATGACATAATTAAGAATGGGAGACCAAACTGGGAAAGGTACACGGATGAGGATGGAGAGTGGTTCCTTACCTTGGAGTACCTAGAAAAGAAAATGGTAGATGCTAAGTCTAAGTGGCTCTATAATGTCCCGAGGAATTCTTATGTCTACGAGGACGATAGTGACGGGGGAGATGATACAACCTACACTATACCCATTCTGATTCAATCTGAGGATGAAAAAAATTACGAACCTAAAGGGGACTATGAGGAAGACCCGGAGGAGGACCCGGAAGAGGATTCGGAAGATAATTTTGAGGAAGACCTGATCCAAAAGTGATTTTTGATGATTACCCATTCCTAGAAAGTAGGATAGGTTGAAGTTTGCTAGTTTTTATTTCTTACTTATTGTCTTTTATTTCGTTTTTGAACTATGTTGGTTTTATTTATTATGTTTGGATTGTTATTTTGAGTATTTTATTTACGAACATCTCCATGAGTTTATGTTTGCATATGCAACTTGTCTTCTTTGAATTTTCTTTCAAGTTTGAATATTAAGTATAAGTGCGTATAAACATGATGAAAACGCTTGTAGTAAAGCCTTAGTTTTCTTATATAGGCAGCTTATGAACGTTTACACTCGATCACGTAGACGTCAACAATCAAGTATCATGGCTGAAACACCCGAACAACTAGCAGCTCGAGTGAGAGTGCTTGAACAATTGTCACAGAACATAGGACTGTTAGTACAAAACCAAAATAACAATGGGAACAATGGGCATGATGACCCCCAAGCAGTTATGGCTAAGAAGATTGCTACCTTAAAACCCCCTATCTTTGTTGGGAAAGAGGACCCTATGCTATTAGAGAATTGGCTACGCGATATGGAAAAGATCTTTACGGCAAATGGGACACCCGAGACCCAAAAGGTTGACCAAGCTACATTTTACCTACGAGAGGATGCTGACACATGGTGGGAAACTGAGGGACAAACCATTAGTGACCAACCAAACTTTGACTGGAACTCTTTTAAGGTTGCTATTAGAGGTCGATTCTTTCCTGAGCATATTAGGAGACAAAAGTGCAGTGAATTCAATAGGTTGAACCAAGGAAAGTTTATGAGTGTCAAGGAATATGCCCAGAAGTTTAATGAGTATGCCAAGTTTTGCCCTAACATGGTCCCTGATGAGATTTCTAAGGCACAAAAGTTTGAGGATGGTTTAGCTTTCAGAATACAAACTAGGCTAGGAGGAAGTACCTCATCTACTCTTGCAGAGGCTTATTCTAAGGCTTGTAATATGGAGAGGATCTTACAAAGAGAAGAGGATGTTTTAGGAAGGAACAAGAGGAAAGACCAGGGTAGTACGAGTAATCAAAACAATGATAAAAGACCTCGTTTTGGAAACAATGGGGGTAATGGTAGGAACAATCACCACGGAGGAGGACATTCCAATAGGAACTACCAAAACCCTAGGCAGAATGGAAACCAGCAAGGGAATGATAACCAGAGAGCTTGGGTTTGCAAGAAATGTGAGAAGAGTCATTCGGGCTATACGTGCCAGGGTGAACAAATTAAGTGTTATTCTTGTGGCGAAGCTGGACATAAGGCCAACTTTTGTCCCAAGAGGCAAGGTGGAAATCAACCAGGGCAGGATGGACACAATAAGGGCTATAACAACAATGGCGGAGGAACTAGGAACCAGAACTTCAACACCAACCGCTCGAACAATACTCAGGCAGGAAATGGTTCGGCAAACAACACCAACAACAATCAGCACAACAATGGCAACAATGGAAATGGAGGACGCAACTTCAATGGGAGACTCCACGTTATGAGTAAAGCAAGTCGATTCGGACGTAGCGTTGTGACGGGTACTTTTCTTGTAAACTATAAACCCGCTTTTGTACTCTTTGATTACGGTGCTTCACATTCCTTTTTATCTCGATCTTTCATCGAAAAAATTCCTTTAAACCTTCTTCCTCATGAAGCTAAGGTAACCACCCTCGGTGAAACCTTTCTTAGTAGGAACCTTTACCTAGATATGCCTATTGTTATCTCGAAACGAACTACGTGAACCTTATTGAGTTTAATTTAAAGGACTTGATTTGGTTCGGGGATGGATTAGTTAAGAAAGTATCGAGCTAAGATCGATTGTCTTAGCAGAGAATCACCTTTAGAGGCCTAAGGAAATAAACTAACCTACCAAGAAACAACCTATGAACCACCAAAGATCAAGCTTATCTCGCCTTAAATCTCAAACCCATCTTAGGAAGGCTACCGTATATTTGTGCCATGTAAGGACAGGTATGAATGAGGGCGAGTTAGGAGAAATACACGTAGTCAGGAGTTTGTTGATGTATTTCCAAATGAGATCCGAAATGCACTTGTGAGAGAGTTAGATTTCAAGATTGATTTAGTCGGGGGCGGGACCCATCTCAAGGCACCTTATAGGATGGCACCTCCAGGATTGCAAGAGCTAAAGGTACAACTTGAGGATTTGCTAGATAAAGGGTATATAAGGCAGAGTGTATCACCTTGGGAGCCAGTATTGTTTGTGAGAAAGAAAGATGGAGCGTTGAGACTATGCATCGATTGAGAATTTGAATAGTGTGCGTGAAGAATAAGTATCCACTCCCGAGGATCGAAGACTTGTTCGATCAACTTAGGGGCGCAGGAGTATTTTCAAAGATAGATTTGAGATCAGGTTATCATCAATTAAGAATTTCAGAGGAGGATATAGCCAAAACAGCTTTTCGAACAAGGTATGGTCATTATGAGTTCACGGTCATGCCTTTTGGACTCACTAATGCGCCTGCTGTCTTTATGGATCTTATGAATAGGACTTTCCAGCCTTATTTGGATAAGTTTGTAGTTGTTTTCATCGATGATATTTTGGTATACTCTAAGGATCAAGAAGAGCATGAGACTCATTTAAGGAAAGTTTTGGAGACCTTAAGAGAAAATAAGTTGTATGCAAAGTTTTCGAAGTGTGAATTCTGGTTAGAAAAAGTAGCATTCTTAGGGCATGTGATCACAAAGGATGGAGTAGCGGTAGATCCCTCAAAGGTTGAAGCAGTGATGAATTGGCCTACACCAACTAACGTGACAGAAGTGAGAAGTTTCTTGGGTTTAGCCGGATACTATAGGAGATTTGTGAAGAATTTCTCTAGAATCGCTCAGCCTATGACTAAATTGATGAAGAAGACCACTAAGTTCCAATGGGACGAGAAGTGTGAAACGGCATTTCAAGAGTTAAAAACAAGGCTTACTTCCGCTCCTGTACTAACTTTACCGAATGAAAGTGGAGAATATGAGGTATATACGGATGCATCTAAGAATGGACTAGGTTGTGTGTTGATGCAAGATGGAAAAGTGGTAGCATATGCTTCACGACAACTTAAGCCACATGAGAAGAATTACCCTACACATGACTTAGAGTTGGGAGCCGTAGTTTTTGCATTGAAAATTTGGAGACATTATTTGTTTGGGGTAAAGTGCAAGATTTATACTGATCATAAGAGTTTGAGGTTCTTGTACACGCAAAGGGATTTGAATAATAGACAAAGACGATGGTTGGAGCTCATCAAGGATTATGATCTGAATTTGAATTATTGTGAAGGAAGGGCAAATAAGGTAGCTGATGCTCTGAGTAGGAAGTCGAGTCACACAATGAATGCATTGATCCTGACAGACGAATTGTGTGAAGAGATTCGAAGGATGAACTTAGAGGTAGTAGAGCATGGATATGTGGATACTCAGTTGAATGGAATAATGGTCAAGCCCGACATTTTTGAGGAAATTAGAGTGAAGCAGATTACAGATAGCTGGCTAACTAAGTTGAAGAAGCTAAAGGAGGATGGCCAGGCACCTGAGTTTGAGAGTGATGAAAATGGTGTAATGAAGTATAAAGGAAGATGGTGCATACCGCATGATGAGGACCTTAAGACTAAAATCATGACGGAAGCCCATAATTCACCTTATTCAGTACATCCTGGTGGTGATAAGATGCATAAGGATCTTAAGAAGAACTTTTGGTGGCCAAACATGAAGCGTGAAGTTGCAGACTATGTGGCGAAGTGTTTAACGTGTCAGAAAGTGAAAATTCAACATATGAAGCCCGGGGGAAAATTGCAACCATTAGAAGTACCTGGATGGAAATGGGAGTCGATTTCGATGGACTTTATAGTAGGATTGCCAAGGTCGAAAACAGGAAAGAATGCCATATGGGTGATAGTGGATCGATTAACAAAAACAGCAAGGTTTATAGCAATGAAGAACACCTGGACAATGCAACAGATGGCAGATGCATATTTTCAGGAAGTAGTGAGATTGCATGGTGTGCCTAAGGACATTGTATCGGATAGAGATTCGAGATTTCTATCCAAATTTTGGAAGATGTTACAGGAAGCAGTTGGCACGATACTAAAGTTCAGTACTGCGTTTCACCCAGCAACAGATGGTCAAACGGAGAGAACAATTCAGACTCTTGAGGATTTGTTAAGAGCGTGTGTTATGGATTTTGGTGGATCTTGGGAGGATAACCTGAGGTATGTAGAGTTTTCTTACAATAACAGTTTCCATTCTAGCATAGGAATGGCACCTTATGAAGCTCTATATGGAAGGAAGTGTAGGAGCCCTATATGTTGGAATGATGTTAATAAGTCGATGGGATTAGGACCAGAAATGATTGAGGAAACTACAAAGATGGTGAAGATGATTCAGGAACGTATGAGAGGCGCGCAAGATCGTCAGAAGTCGTATGCAGACAAAAGGAGAAGCGCGTTAGAGTTTGGAGTAGGTGAAAAAGTTTTACTCAAAGTGTCACCAACCAAGGGTGTCATGAGATTTGGTAGGAAGGGTAAATTGAGTCCACGTTTTATAGGTCCTTATGATGTCTTGGAACGAATTGGGGAAGTAGCCTATAGATTAGCCTTACCCATGAACCTAGCCCAGGTCCACAATGTCTTCCATGTATCCCAACTCCGAAAATATGTCCATGACCCTTCCCATATCATACAACCTGAAACCATTGAACTTGATGAAACCCTTACCTTTGAAGAAAAACCAGTAAAAATCCTTGATACCAAAACAAAATGTACCCGGAACAAGGAAATTAAGTTGGTTAAAATATTATGGACGAACCAACAAACCGAAGAAGCAACATGGGAAACCGAAGTTGACATGAGAAAGCGGTACCCCGAGCTTTTCGAACAAGTACGTCGAGTTTCGAGGACGAAACCTTTTTAAAAAAAAATAGGGGGGTGATGCGAGTCTATCATACCGTCCGTTTATATTTTAAGTTTAACTTTAAGTTCGAGGACGAACTTTTGTTTAAGGGGGAGTGTATGTAATCCCACGTTTTTTTTTAAAAGAGAAAAATAATTATTTCAAAAATTAGTTTTTAAAACTGAAAATTAGTTTTTTTTTTTAAGAGGAAAGAAACCGTAAATCAGTTTATAAAACTGATATTTTTCTTGCATCTCAATCCTTCCCTTCCTCCCCACTATCTCCATTCTCACCATTAAACTAACCTTGTAACCTCCTTCCTCAACCATATATATATATATATACCATTCTAATCAGATTTTTAACCTAACTTCACCAAAATTCATATTTAGTTTTCACAAATTTCATTTAGTATTCTGAATCTACAATTGCTCATAGAAGAAAAAAAAAGAGAGAGTTCAAAGGTAGGAATCCCATTACTTCAAAGTATTTTACCTCTTTTCTAATCTGAGAAATTGAAGAAATATACAAAAAAAAAATGGTTTCTGACCTCCGTGAGGGAGGACCACTAGGGTGTCGTTAGGTGTGGGAGCGCGTGCGTATGGCCTTGTGCCGAGCACGCTTCTCCTTCTTTTCTCTCTCTCCTTTTCTTTCTATTCTAATGTAATCTTTCTAGTTGATTATTTAAAAGTGGTCATAATTCCAAAAGTTATTCTTTTATCTTTATCTTTTAGAGTTTAAACTATCATTTTAAAATTTGTCTTATTAAATAAATTATATTTTAACCGAAAGTCTTTTAATTTATTTATTTCGTTCGGGTTGATCCAGGGTGTTAATTGAGACCTCTTATATTACATTATGTTTTCGATGTCCATCTATTTAGGATTATCCCGTTAGTATTATGTGCTAAGTGATAGTAACTTGTTTAAATGTGTTACATGATTTTTGTATGTATATTATTCTATATTACATTATGTTTTAGAAGTATATTTTATTCTCAATCTATATTGAATATTATTTCAGTCAAACTGGATTTATGATTCTTATTTTTGATAAAACTTGTATTATTATTTTAATGGCAAAATTTGATACGGTTTAGATTTGAAAGAAAATTATTTATTTTATTATTTTATGGAAATTATATTATTATTTTAATAATGGGTTTAAAAGACGATTTGAGTCGAAAGAGAAATATTTATAATATTGATTATTGTTGTCACCGATTGATATTAAAATGGTGATTTGTTGGATAAGATTTCAATTGGATGTTTTTGAGATATATATTTATTGAGAAAATTTATGATCATTAGATAAAATGTATAATGTATGTTTTATTAGATGTTTGTGTGCTCGCGATTAATTATTAAAATATATTAAATCACGTAAAGTGTAACGATGGGAATGAAGCTCTTATATTTGTTGTGATCCAAGTATAAGAGTGATGAACAGGTTGCCCTGTTTGGTTAGTATAGCTACGAGAGGTTATTATTATTATTTTTGATGCTCGATACGATTTTTGGTCTTCCTTCTATTTGTTGTGATCCAAGTAGAAGGGGTGTGCACATTAGGGTTACCTAAGACTACTCTGCTGGCCTTGATGAATAATTTGGGGTGACGACCTCTTGATGAAGTAGGTATAGGGTAAAGCCTGATATATGTGTTGTCATCATTAAATGTCAACTTAATTAATTGGCTTATGTGTTATTATATTTATATTCATAAAATCGATCTTTAACTCAACTTTATATTACTTTAATTTCTACAACTATTTAAACTCAATTATAGTTTATTTCCTTAAATTATTTTCAAACTAAAATTGTTTTACGGGATGAAGTTGGAATTACTCAGTTATTCTGATTTTTGGGAGCTTTCCCTTGTTTCCCTTTGCATTCTTGTTTTGCAGGTTGTTGATCACGTGGGGATTGTGGAGTGAGAATCACCTAGAGTTATAGCTTTAATTAGAGTTATATGTCAGTTTATTTTATCTTTAGTAGTTTAAAGTTTTATATGGACACAGTTTGCGTTTAAGTCTTTTCTAAATTTGTAAGACGTCCTTCGGATTCAAGTTTTATTTAAGTTATTTTCCTAATCATTAAGCCTTACATTTATTTTCTTAGAAATAGATGTGGCGGTAACACTCTCATGAGTAGGTTTGACTCAAGATTTTCTTAAAAACGGTCCTCAAAAACTTGACCTACTTTGGGGGTGTTACACTCTTAGATAGCAGAGGTTTCAATTTCAAGGGTGAAGGTGGAATGTTACATGTCTACAAAGGTTCCAATGTGGTTCTGAAAGGTGTTAAACGTGGTACTTTGTATTTATTGCAAGGCTCTACGTTGTCTGGTTTAGCTGTTGTTGCATCATCAGAGGTTCACGAGGATAATATGACTAAATTGTGGCATATGAGGCTTGGTCATATGAGTGAAAGAGGGATGCAAGTTCTGTCGAAAGGAGATCTTCTGTGTGGCCACAAGGTCAAGGATCTTGGATTCTGCGAGCATTGTGTATTTGGGAAACTTCATCGCACCAAGTTTCCTAAAGTAGTTCATAGAACAAAAGGCACTCTTGATTATATCCATTCTGATTGTTGGGGTCCTTCTCGAGTTGAAGCTATTGGAGGCTATAGATACTTTGTATCATTCATCGATGATTTCTCAAGAATGACTTGGGTGGTTATGATGAAGCTTAAAAGTGAGGCCTTTAAATGTTTCAAGCAGTGGAAGGCATTAGTGGAGAATCAAACAGGGAAGAAGATCAAAAGGTTGCGAACTGATAATGGTTTGGAGTTTTGTTGGGCTGATTTTAATGAGTTTTGCAAGGATGAGGGCATTGCTCGGCATCGCACAGTCAGAGATACACCGCAGCAGAACGGTGTAGCAGAACGCATGAATCAGACACTTCTCGAGAGAGCTCGTTGCATGCTCTCTAATGCTGGGTTACCTCGAAGGTTTTGGGCGGAAGCAGTTAGCACGTCATGTTTTTTGATAAACCGCGGACCTCACACTGGTATTCATCTGAAAACTCCTTATGAGGTGTGGTCTGGTAAGCCCGCAGATTACTCTAATTTAAGAGCTTTTGGTTGTACTGTTTATTATCATGTAAATGAGGGTAAATTAGAACCAAGAGCGAAGAGGGGTGTATTTGTGGGCTATGGGGAAGGGGTTAAAGGGTATAGAATCTGGTCTTCATCTGAGAACAGAGTTATACTTAGTAGAAATGTAGTTTTTGACGAAAATTCTATGTTTAACCCTATTGTGAAGTCTGTAGTTGTATCAGAAAATGGTAGTACTATGAATCAGGTGGAGCTGCAAGTCACTCAAGATGAGAGTGATGAATCACAACAGGAAGAAAAAGTTCAGCAACTACATTCAGAAACTGTTCAGCCAGATCCTTCGATAGCATCACCAGTTCAGACAACTTTGGCTCATGATCGACCTAAAAGGTCGAATTTTGGGAAGCCTCCAGAGAGGTATGGGTACGAGGATATGGTAGCCTATGCTCTTCAGGTTGCTGAGGAGGTGGATCCTTATGAGCCATCCACCTACAGAGATGCAGTTACATGTACAGAGTCTGCCCAATGGCTTGCAGCAATGGGAGACGAGATGGAGTCACTTCAAAAGAATAAGACTTGGGATCTTGTACAACAACCTACGGGGAGGAAGATTATTACTTGCAAATGGGTCTTCAAGAAAAAGGAAGGAATGTCACCTGCTGAGGGTATTAAGTATAAAGCACGAGTTGTTGCAAAAGGATTTCATCAGAGAGAGGGAATAGACTACAATGAGATTTTCTCACCTGTGGTCAAACACACTTCCATCAGAGTGCTACTAGCAATGGTTGCACATCAGAATCTTGAGCTTGAACAACTAGACGTGAAGACAGCTTTCCTACATGGGGAGTTGGAGGAGGAAATATACATGACTCAGCCAGATGGGTTCCAAGTTCTTGGAAAAGAAGACTATGTATGTAAGTTGAAGAAATCATTGTATGGACTGAAACAGTCTCCTAGGCAGTGGTACAAGAGATTTGATAGTTTCATGATAAAGATTGGCTACAACAGGAGTCCGTATGATTGTTGTGTATATCACAACAAGTTGAAGAATGGTTCTTACATTTATCTTGTCCTGTATGTTGATGATATGCTAATCGCTTCAAAGGAAAAGGAGTCTTGGGGATTAGTCCCACATCGGAATAATAACAAAGGCTTGTTATTATTCTCCTTATAAAAGGAGTCTTGGGGATTAGTTTTGTATCATCCAAAAATCTGTTTAGCTTAGGTTTTCTGTTAAGGAGTAATTTATAAACTCCTATTTTCTGTAACCTAGTCAATATCTGTATTTTGGGTCTCCTCAAGTAATAAAACTTTTCTCTCCTCCGCCGGTGGACGTAGTCGACATATTGTCGGTGAACCACGTAAATTCTGTGTGTTTAGTATTTTGTCAATCTTTACGCTTTCTTTCTTGCATCGGTTATAACAAAAACTTGTGTGATAAATTAATATGTCATAAATAAAACTAAGTCCTGTTGTATGGGATTATGAAGCAATATAATGCATATCTTTGATCTGTTAAAACTATGTATAGGTTGTTTTTTGTTTTTGTTGTAATGTCTTACGAGTTCGTCAATACCCCTTTTATGTTTAAGTTTTAGATCAGATTTTGATAGAGTCATAGAATGTTTGTTAGTGATAATTTCACACGTTAATTTGTTTTGGTGTTTTATGTAGCCAACTTTATATTGTTGTTTCGTGTTTGTAACAAGCAATGACATCGTCTGAAATTGTATTTTCTAATCCATTTGGGAATTTTATGTCATGGTAAATAACTACCAAAATTAAACATGATTTGATTAGTGGTTTACCGGGGCCTTGTGTAATGTGGTTTATAATAAGTCAAATTGATCAACCTTTAAAAAATCATCTTTTTTCCTTGAAAATCATACAATTTGACAGAAGATCATAAATTGTGAGCTACTAAACGTGCAAAAAACAATGTTTGTTATTAGTAGTAGGTAAAGTGCGGTCCATCAAGAGCATGCCCTTATAAGTTTGCTTTGCACTATCCATTATGCCGCCTTTACCATAATGAGATGCCAACATTTGCTTATAATGTACTATTGTAAAATAATAAGGGATGGTTATAGCTTCATAATCATCATGTGATCGTCATCATATCCAATATCTCGTTCGAGAGCAGCGTCTGGGTGACGAAAGGCGACGAATAATTCATATTCGTACTTCCTTCACAAGGAGAACTAGAGGAAAGTGGTTAATTTTACCCCAAACAGAAGAATCCCTGCATAAGAGGTTATAACTTCATAATATGTTATATAATCTCATGTGAGAGCCTTTTGAGCTAGAAGTGTATACGTTTTATATTTCACTTGAAATGAATAGAGGACTAGGTCAGATACAATATTAAGAAATAAATCAATCAAATAATTAGTTATATATTCTATTAATCGGCAACATGCATGCCAACATCTTTGTATGACAAGTTGGGTAAAGTTGCATTTATTCGAACCTCGAAACTTACCACGTCAAATCCCTTTACGACATATATAGGCTTAATCCAATGTTATTGCAAGACACTTGCTTAATTATAAAGTGATCTTACAAGTTACAAGAACATAAACAACTAAAAAGGGAAAACAAACTCTCCTTGTAGACAACAGTTATATTCCACTTTAAATAAGGGGTGGATAAGATGATGTGTTGGCTTCAAAAACTTCAATTGAAACCAATGTAACAAACGATTCATGCATACTAATGGTTGTAGGCTTAATTATAGCCCTATAACATGTTATATACTTCATATTAATTCTCTATTAGAAGATGCCATCGACCTTGAAAACTCATCAGAAAGTATACTAATTTATGAAATGTTTTTATAATTTAGGTATTACGTGTTAATATTCTATCCATACTAGGTATAACCAAAAGTTAAAAAACAAAGATAGATACTTAACATAAAATAAAGATTAATGCAAGTAACACACTTTAGAGAAGTAAATACTATCTTTAGATTGAGAAGATAAAGTTTGTGGCACAAAAGAAAGGATACAAGTACAAAAAAGTTCTAATTGCCAAACCTAATGCAAGTGTAAAGAATATGTAGGGTAGGAAGAGAATAAACAATCTCACCCATTTAAATACTTTCAAGAGGAATAATAAATTTGTTCTTCAATTTATCAAGGAAGTATTTGAGACATTTAACTAATAGAATATTTAGTGTTGGATAGAATTGAGTTTGTGCAGAGGCTTCAATCATCAGTTTAACTTTTAATATTTTGTTGAGATAAGACTAGGAAGAATCTGATCTATTAGAATTATTTTTATTAGTGATAGGCTTGTATAGAATAATTATTAAATATATGGGGAATATATTAAAGTTGTTTACCACTAAAATTATTCTCATTTGTCCGACTTAAATTTTGTTATAAATAGCATCTAAAACAATTTCCACAAATCATGAACATATACAACAATTTGCTAGCAAATACTTTTAGTGAATATGACTTGGGGATGGGGATATGGGCATCATAATTCATTGCCATGGCAAGGGTCATATGGCTATGGTGGCACTCCTTATGGTTATGAGGACTACTATCATCACCAAGGATGGAATCATCATGGTTATGGTCATCATGATCACCACCATCATCAACATGGTCATCACCATCATGGACACCATTATGATGACCATCACCATCATCACCATCACGGTCATCATCATGATGATCACCACCACCATCATCACCATCACCATGATGATTGTTAGTATAATAAATACTTAGATAGTCATGTAAGGCTTAATAGAAGGCCAAATATATATGGTGTGTTGTAAGTTGAGCCTCATTTGTACTCTTGTACTATTATTAAAAATAGGCTATCTTATGTTGTGTAATTGAATTGTGTTTTTTTCTATTTGGATTATCTGATGAGTTGTTTTCTTAATAAAACAATACTCTATCTGGGCTTGTAGTTGCAAATTTAACGTTAACAATTTCAAGTTTTTATGTTGGTAGTGAAAATCAAAACTCTGTTAAAGTTACATCTTTGAAAAAATTTAGTAAAACTTATTTACTCTTCAATTGAAACTTGGTTTGAATATAAACTACTCAAGTAAAGACCGAGTTAAATATGTTTAAGCCTTATTTTAACAGAGTTATTAGCGAGTTATTCTATCATTTTAACATTTATGAAACATAGTACAAAATATAAAAATTGAAAATTTAACTTTACCTCACAAGATTTCACATCATTTATTGAGTAGTTTGTGAGTGAGCATGTGTGCATATACTTTTGCTAGATTTATGTAAGATACCAAGATGTGGAGCATTTTAATGTTCCTAATCGATACATATTCATCGTGCACATTTATTATGATCTCCATGTTTATTCAAGAATAAATAAGTTAAATTAAATGATTTATATAAGAGTCAATTAGCTCAAATAAAGATTAACAAGATAAATTTTTCTAATATATTTCATCATTTCGGGGTTAATAGGTTAAGCTAACACTTGATAATGTTTGATATATAATTTAACCAGAAGTCGATTTCAATGGTTTTAACCTATCTATTTTAGACGGTGTATAAAAATAATGTTGAGTTGAATTAAAAAATGACATGTTTAAATTAGAGTATGTTTGACGAATGGCTATAAGCTAGAGTTGTTGGATGTAATTGTTTGTTGATTTAACCAAGTGAACAACTGACAAGTTAGTTGCTTAAATTAGTTATTTAAATTATTGAAGAGATATTTGGTAAAAATCATCTGCTGATTATCGACTATTTATTAGAGAAAAAATTAAGATAAAATTCAAAACCTAATATAAATATTATAGCTATTTGATTTTGACTCAAGACATTTACCAAATATTTTTATACTGTATCACCAATTAAAAAGCTAAAAGTTATACTAAGAGGAAAAAAAAAAGCCATACACGATACACCCCTTTTTTGAAGTTATACGATACACCCCCTTATGTGTAAATATAATTGTTGCCTTTTATTTAACATTTAATCTACTTTCAAGTCCATCTCGACGGCTTTGACCATAACAAAAAAGAGCGCAAAACGAACCAAAATCTACCATCTTCTTCAACAACCGAACCCTTTATTCCCCTTGTTCTTCGATCAGTCAGTCTTTCTCTATCCTCGACCTTCAGAAGTTCATCAATGGAGGTTATTCAGTCAACTACCGGAGGAGGAGGAGGAGGTCCAGCGCCATTTCTTCTCAAAACTTACGATATGGTTGACGACTCCTCTACTGACGAGATCGTCTCTTGGAGTCCTACTTATAATAGCTTCATCGTCTGGAATCCTCCTGAATTCGCTAGGGTTTTGCTTCCTACTTACTTCAAACACAACAATTTCTCCAGCTTCATTCGTCAGCTCAATACTTATGTAATTTCACTATCTCTTTATTCATTTTGATAAAACTTTCTGAATCTGATTCATTTTAATGATTTTACATTTTTTATTGTTATTCATGATGATCATGATGATAAATTAGGATTCAACTTCCCTAATTTTAGGATTTTTATTTATTTGTTGTAAATAATAATTGGATTCAGCCGAATAAAGTATGATCTCTGTTAGCCACAAATTCTTCTTGTTTTGATTCATGTACCCGAGTTGGAATCAAGCTTTGGCATTATTTCTGTTTCTGATGTTGTTGTTATGCTATGAATTTTTAGATTGGTGGAGATATGTGAACTTTTTGACGGAAATCTATATAATTAGGGAAATGATGAGAGAAGAGTTAAATCTTTTTCTTATAACATGGCTTTCTGGAATAGGAGTAAAATTAATTAAGTTTAGACTAGTGTTACCTAATTCATCAAAGCGCATTTGAAGTAAGCCATTTTTAGTTTACTTAGGGACATTTTAGACGAATTGTGAATTCATATAGTGAATTAGGTAACAGTAGTTTAGAGGATTAAATAGAGAATTTAAGTAAACAATTTTTAGAAAAATTGGGCGAAAATAATGGAGCTGATACTTCTATTTTTTGTTCAATCAATGTTTTGTGAGCTACAATGAAAAGTTTGGTTTAGTTTTGTGAATAGAAGAGTTTTGTAGAAATGGTCGTTTGTGCAATTGAATGCGTTTCATCAATAGTCAGCTAGTCGGGGAATAGAACATCGGCTTGTACTTTGGAGAAAAAACATGTGAGATGCTTTATGTGCCGATGGCTTTTAAGATACTTCTTGAACTAGGAACCTGGTTGATACTCTTTTATGTTTGTGATTGATGAACATTCGGCTATGTCATGTGTTTGCCACTGATTGTGAATTTATTTGATGAGGATATTGGCTATTGTTTTTATTTAGCTCACATGGTTGGATCAAGTGTTAGTTAGTAGTATATGACTGGTTCAAAAGAGCCATGTACCTGCCGATAATCAAACCAGATTTAGTCAATTTTGATAATGCTGTTCATTTTTTAACATGATATGTCTGTTTGATTTCAATTGTGCGTTTAATGGCTCTGAAAACTTGAATCTGCTTCAACAGTGTTGTTATTTTTACGTACTGAACGGTTTAGCAGCATTCTAGTTTCATAAATGTGTACAGAAGGAATCATTTGTTGATTACTTAGTTACTAGTCATTAATCTTCAATCAATTAAATTCGAGGGTGGAGGTATGTAGTTGGTTAGGGGATCATTGATGTAAAATGAGCTGAGGGAGGAACATGGTTTCTTTTGGCAGGGATTTCGGAAGATTGACTCAGAAAGATGGGAATTTGCTAATGAGGACTTTATAAGAGATAAGAAGCATCTCCTGAAGAATATTCATCGCAGAAAGCCCATTCATAGCCACAGCAATCCTCCGCCAGATCCAGAGAGAGCAGCATATGAGGAAGAGATAGAAAAGCTCAATCGTGAGAAGAACGATCTGGATGCAAAAGTGTCTAGTTTCAAAAGTCACCATTGTGCGGCAAAGTCTCAGCTTGAAGACATAACACAGCGTATATGTAGTATGGAGCAAAGGCAAGAGAAATTGCTGACCTATGCAATGAAAGAGTTTAAGAATCCTACTTTTGTTGAAGTACTGGCACAGAAAATTGAAGCTATGGACCTCACAGCATATAACAAGAAGAGGCGATTGCCTCACTCTGATCGGTTACTACCTGCAGTGGACAATAATTTCGGGGACATTTATCAGCAAGATTTGTCAAATAAACTTAAATTAGAATTATCCACAGCTGTTTCAAATATGAACTTGGTCTCAAACAGCACGCATAGCTCAAATGAAGATTGGTCAAGTCCAACTAGGAGATCATCGGCGATAGACCCTAAAGATGCAGAACTGGGAGTAAGTACCCTGCCATTTTCCACGGAAACAATAGAGCTGTCAGATGCAGAAACATGCCTAGCATTCAAAATGGACACATTGCTGTCTGACAAAGTCAGAGTAAAAGAATATCCAGGGTTATCGTCATTGCAGCAAAACTTGGTTTCTGCAGAAGAAAATGAAGGTCAAATATGCTGCCAGTTGAATCTTTCATTAGCATCTTCTCCACTACCACTCAATCAAAATGCCTATTCAGCACGGCCAACCCCTATGGATGTAGATGTTAGCGGATCTCAAGGTATGAAATCAGATGCAAACGGTAATAACAGAGATGGAGTCGGGGTGGCTTCAAAGAATAATCATTCAATTAGTAATGTGAGTAATTCATCATCACAAGAGATTGGCAGTAAGAGCGGGGATCCTACGCCTACCGCACCTGCACCTGCCCGAGTAAATGACCTTTTCTGGGAGCAGTTTTTAACTGAAAGACCTGGAGCCTCCGATACAGAAGAGGCTTCTTCAAGCTATAGGGCTCTCCCCAGCGATGAGCAAGAAGATCGAGGATCAAGCCACGGAATGTCAAGAACTGCGAAGAACTTGGGTAAGCTCACTCTTTGAGCTGCTGCATAGTGTAATTAAAAACTGTAAAGTTAATTTAGTAATTTTCCGTGAAGATGTCCAAATTTATAGGAATCAAACCTCACAACTCGCGGACGATGATAATAATTGAAGTAATAGGGATTTGATTGTTGTATTTTGGAGATACTTTTATGCTGAAAAGCAATTGTATTTTTCCGACAACAGCTGGTACTTCGTTTCCTGTGATCATCATCTTCTATTAATAGCTTATTTCTCTTTCTTCATTTTTTATCTGACACGCAGCTGATTTGTACATTCGAGAGAGAAAACAAATTCAAATATTTTGCAAGACTTGAGACCTGGCCGTTGAGAAGCCTACAGAAAAGCAACTTAAAAGCCATTCTATAGTCTTTTGGACTCGATTCTTATCAAACTTTGTATCACTTCTGGTAAGTATATGAACACCGAGCAAACTTCATTGTAACGGAAAATGATGAAATATAATCCACCACTTCAACCTTTATCCTACAACCATCACTTTACGTCAAAATATCGTATCATTAATCCACAACTTCAACCTTTATTCGAGGCTAGCAAAGTTATATACTTCCAAATTATTGCATAGAATTTTATACGAGTAGATATCAGCTAGTTCAACCGATAAAATTTGTGAATTAAACAATATTTTCTCCGTTTCATAATATTTGCTATTAATAGTGACATTTTCCCACACAATATGTCACACTCAATAGCAAGTATTATGGAACGAGGAAGTATAACCATAAATCAAATCTCTTTTTTGGCCATATTCTTTGATACTCTCATTATGTCACAAGAGAGGGCAAACACATTTGTGTTTAAATATTTTTGGACGTTTCACTGCCATTTGACAGTTTGACACAACTCATAAAAATGTGTAGCAGAAGTAGTATTTTATTTTCTTTAAAGTTGTGTCATTAAGCTGGACGGCACATAAAATGATGCACATTAGGCAGTGAGCCATTGCAATTAGTCAAACATGAGGGGCTGCTTATCGATGATCTTGTGTGCTTTATTTCTAATCATTTCATGGTTTCTTCGCCTGTTAGGCTGTCTGCTCAATGCTGACTTTTGTTGTTAATGGTGTTCCCAAAAACTCCAATTTATGTCATCTTTGTACCATTCAATTTTGCATATGAAACTCACTAATTGACTTTGTGGATTGTTTCTGTTGCATCATGTCAAAACTACTCCTATTCATTACTAACACTTTCCCACTTCGTTTTACGGTGGTTTTGGGCGGGTTGAAAATACTTTAACTAAACTGAAATCGAGTTTTAGACTATAGTATTTTCTTTTTTAAATTTTTTTTCATAAATAACAGACTCATATGTTGAAAATTAGAGTATAAAAATATAAAATCAAAAAGCGACAAATATCACATATTTAAATTTTTAATATTTTTTATTTTACTGTAAAATATTTAACATTAGATACGAGGAGAAGAGTCTTACGCGTGTTAGTGGATATCCTAACGTGCAGTACTTTATTGTGGGTACTTTTGCTTTCCAATATCTCCCATTTCTTTTGCAGTGTAGTGGTGGAACTATCATTAATCATGATCAATAGACCAATCAGCAAGTTAAGTAATCAAGACAGATCTAAAGCCACCAACACCCCACATTGGAAAATATAGAAACTTCATCCATTTACACCTACATCCATTCATAATTAGAATAAGACATAAATAAATCAGGATAATATCCATTACCTTGCAAATGGGGGATATTGCTTCATTCATGGTAGTGTAGTGTACACACTTTGCATTATTGGTCGGTGATGTTAATATAAATGAAGCTTTTGTGATGGTAGTTTCTAAAATTCTCAAAAAAATATATATAAAGTGTATCAATAAAAGCAAACTTATTCAATTATTTTTTGTGTTGTTTTGATTTTTTATACTATCCTTGTAAATTGTAAATTTATCTCACCTCTTATATAATCAAAGCTACTTTAGTGATAGTTCGTCTCTCGATGAGACGACCTCAAAATATAAAGTTCATATGCTAACAATTTATATTAGTTGAATTATTCAACTTATGTATGAAGAACGTCTCACGGTTCCGTTTTAGTTTTTACACAAGAATTATGTATAAATTAAACTTCATAAGCTTTATATATGGAAACTTATATGTGATACTAGTGAAATAAGTTTAATTCAATAAAACAAGTAAATTTCATACAAAAAATAAAATACTATGTACATACTTGCAACAACGTACTCGGATTTTTCAGATTATCTTCAATTAAATTGGATTAAAATAAACTTAATTAACTAGATCTATATTAAACCAAAATTAAATACTCCTACTTATTAGCATTAATGAGTTGCCAAACAAAACTTAAGTCATATTAAAGTTAAACTTTGAGACTTCTCCTCAACATGGTATCAGAGCTTAAGTCACGAGTTTAAATTTTATTCATCTCTTTTTTCTAATCTTATTAATATTAAGTACCGAGAAGATTTATGATACATCAACATTTCTAACCCGAAAATGCTCTTGTATAAAAATCATAATAAAATATATAACACATGTTAAAGTCGAAAACCACCCAAGAAAAACCTCTAATTATTAAAGAATCTATATAATAATATTGGTCATTCGGTGCTAAAAGAAAGGGTGACCCATTGAAAATATAGATGAAAAAGATGTGTCTTGGCATATACCTTGGCTTGACCCTCTAACTAAATAAATTTATGATGATGCCATACCATTACCAAGTTAACATTAGTATTTCTAAGTGGACCATTTGATAAGACCGTGACCCCAACCATATTTATTAACCTTTGTACTACCAAAACTCCAATCTTGAACAACCACCAAAAACAAACAATAACCCAGAAAAACAAAATCAAACTTCACTCAATCTCCCTCAAACAAAAGGGTAAAAACACCCAATTTTAGCAATGCTCACCATTATTACTTCAATCAAACTTCCCCTTCTCTTACTGCTCATAATCTTACAAACCCACCTCAAATTCTCAAATGGGTTTTCAGATTTGAGCTTAAATTCCTCAAAAAGTGGTGAAATTGATGTAATGCTGAAAAGGGTTTGTGATGAAAAGATGGGAAATTGCTCTAATGATGCTTTAATGGAGGAAGAATTTCAGGTTGATTCAGAGATAAATAGAAGAATTTTAGGTATGCAGAGGAAATATATAAGTTATGAGACATTGAAAAGAGATGTTGTGCCTTGTTCAACTCCTGGATCTTCTTATTACAGTTGTGGAGCTACTCCTGCTAATAGGTATAGAAGAGGATGTAGTGTTATTACTAAATGTGCTAGAATGTATTGAATTTCATGGGGTTTTTTTATTCTTAAAAGAATCCAACTTTGATGGGAAATTTGTTATATTTTGTGGTAATATATGTGATATTCTGCTTGTGAAATTGGTATAATAGGATAATTGAGCTAGTTAATTACTAAATAGCTACTCTGATCTTTGTTTGTAATAGTATATTGTCTGAATTAATTGAAATTTATTAAATTAGATGGTAATGGTAATTACAAGTTTAATTTTTTGATTTGGGTATGGATAATTCTTTACGGAAAATCGAACTAAAATTAAACTAATTTTTCATTCTCATTACCATTGTTTATGACCACCTATCAAACGGGTCTTATGGGATATTATTATATTTTCTTGGTTCATATTTATCTCTCAATTGTATCCTTAAAATACTCTTTTTGATATATTCATTTCATGCTTTTACATGAATGAATTAAAAGTATAAATGAGTTTGTCAAGAAGAAAAAGTTGCTAACATGTTTATATTTCCTTTGCCATTCTAAAAAAGATCAGGTGAGTCTTCCTTGAAATGTACAAATAAGTAACATAGAAGGGATAAATATAATGTGCAAAGTTATAAGTTATAACCAAATAACATAGGTAATTGAATAATTAGTGATAGAAGTAGTTTTTACTCTTAGTTTTATGGCTAGTAGTCAATGCTCTAGTCTTTAGAGTATAGGATAGGTGTTGTGTGGAGCTTAACATCAACCAACCTGTAACATAGTAGGACTAAAGGATGAATGTAGCTTTAGCAATAATCTTATTTGAGACCGTCTTTTGTAGAGAGTAGAGACCGTCTTTTGTAGAGAGTAGAGACGGCTCTTAAAAGCCTAATCCAATTCTAAATATATGTTGTTATAACTTATAACTCTAAATATAGATTTGGGCTGGACTTTTGAAAGTCGTCTTTACAAAAGACGGTCTCTCAAGAGTACACTGCTTAAAAAATTAGGCTGGATATTATAAATCTTATATCAAAGCTTCAATTTATCATATTTTGCTATAAAGATTATATAATGTGTTTAACTAAAAAGCTGATTCAAGGGTTTTGATTATCACCATTTGCCGGAAGGATTAATATGATAATATTCTATTTCTTTTTTTTGATAAAATGATAATATTCTATTTCTTTTTACTTGTTGGTAATTTTTCAATCTTACCCCAATAATAAAAAAAATATATGTGAGGAAATCAAATGAGTATAGTTGTTTTCCTATAATGATTGTAATTTGTCATAATCACATGACATAACTAAATGAGTCCCGTGATCAAATTAGTTTTCACAATTACCTATAAATTGTGTAAAGATAAAGGAAACTTTTTTTAAAACCATACATCATCCATCATCCATCATCCATCATCATAATTTATTATCATGATTCATGAACGAATAGTAATTCTACAAGATAGTGTGATTGTTAAGGCAAATGATTAGCTCTTTTTAGCAATTTGTCGAGTCAATCATTTCCAAATCTTGCACGAAATCTCACTCTCACATGGAAACTTAAGATAAATTCAATTCAATCCCATCACTTTCCAAATCCTCATATCAATCCAAATAGGTTGGTGAAATTTTTTCCTTGCTTTGCGAGAAGAGGTCAATAAGAATATGCTACTTGTCGCCACAGAGTCGAGACCTAAATCTCACTAGCCAATTATTTTGAGGACCTTTTGTTTTAACTTGTATTGTCTTTTGATTCTTTTGAATGGATCGATGAACTATTTATTTCGTATAGGATAAAGTGAAGGAAGTGAAGTTATATATGCTCAAACTAAAATAAGACCTGATTCTGAATGAGAAGTATTCTTATTCCTATTCCTTATTAAGCAAGTAGAAAGACATGGAACTTTTAGAAAGTGAAGTTTGCTCCATCCCAAAATAGATCATGTTTTTTCAAATTGGAGTTTATGAATCAAGCCTAGTTGATTACAACAGCAAAAGATTCACTTAGTTACTAAGGTTACCTTGAGCTTGTTGCCAAGAGAACCCAGTTCCTAACACAACACCTATTGACATAATAAAGGACATTAAATATTTTGTTCTCGAAAAGATTACACGACAACCGCAACACCTTACACGCTTACGAAAGTTCTAAGATGAACCGCTTGTTTCGTTGCTGTCGATCATTTCAATGAAATTTTTGATAATCCCCATTCCTTCTGGAGTGAGAACACTTTCAGGATGAAACTGAACGCCCTGCAGAAAACAAATGGGAATAGCATTAGTATTGCCTGATTTCACTCTGGAACAAGGAATGCACAATTACAAGAACCATCTACCAACACAGATTGAGCCACTCATAGAAACCATGAAGCTACATAAAGAAAGTTCACAAAGACATGCCATCATGTTATGTCTCTAAGATGTCAATATTATCGCAATCAGAGTGACACTTTTTTGATAGGTCTCCCGTCTTAAATTTCTTCAATCGCTTTTTTTACGAAGATGTAATAGAAGTCAACAATAGGAAATCACAAACCGACAGAAGCAATCACTAGAAGAACGGATGAGCTTACTGGAACAAATTGAACATTTGGACAAAAGGGTTCTAGAAAATTGTGTTTACCTGTAAATATTTATATTCTTTATGACGAGCGGCCATCACCAATCCATCCTCAGTCCAAGCAGTAATCTCAAGCTCCTCCGGGAAGCCATCTCTTTCAACCACAAGGCTGTGATATCTCGCGGCAGTGAAGGGGCTGAAAACATAGAAAACTTACCATCATTATACAGTCTTTTATTTTCAAGAAACATCGACACCTAAAACATCTTCCCTAGATAAGCTACCTCCAACACAAGACTCTTATTTTAAATTTTCTCACAAAGAATCTAAAAACCACATGCTATTTCCGATCACAGTGTAGCTGTAAATCCAAATCTCAAAAGAATTATCAAACTACCAAGCATCTGTTTGCATCTTTTTAGTATCTCTTAGCCCCCATTCAGAATCACTAGCTGCTGCAATATTAAATCACTTCTAGCAGCATTGTTCTGGTGTTTACTATATCGATCAAGACAACGATCAGACAAATGAAAAATATACAAAACACAGCACTTACTTGGGTAAGCCTGAAAATAACCCTCGACTCCCCTTCTCATCATAGTAAACAGGTGAGCTTTTCCCATGCATGACCCCATATGGGGAGCGGACAACCTTCCCTGTAAAACAAGCCATGATATCATAATTTAGTGGAAAGAAAAAGCAGCTGCAGCCTGCAGGTATCAAATGCAATTTTGGAGTAGTATACACTAAGAACATTTAACATGAAAGATGACATTGTAGTTACCAAACAATGCATTAATAATTTAAGGTGCATTTAGAAACCGAGTCTACAATACATAACTAGGCTATAACTCATGTTCTCGGCACTCTGAGAATAACTAAAACTTCTTTTTGCGTCCCATACATACTGAGTCTGACAAACTAATTAGATACAGTACATGAGGAAAACATGATGACAGAAAAATTTAATGATATCATGACTTCACTGCAGCCAATGAAATCTAGACCTCCAGGGGGATTATGACACGGAATTGCATGTACGATAAATAATTGGCATAAAGAATTAACTAAGTCAGATGATGAAACTGACCTCCAAAAGCCTCTCCAATGCACTGCAGGCCCATACAAACACCAAATATTGGTACAGTGGGGCCCAATTCCAACACAGTAGCTAATGAGATACCTGAGTCTTGAGGTGCACCTTTTAACAAAACAAATGTGTTTAGTAAGGACAAACTAAAATGATAACAACAATCACATAGTCACATAAAAGTAAAATAAGTGAACAGGAAGCGGCGGCGGGGGGTTCAGATAGTTGGATGCACTAAATGCAAGCAAACTTTTAACTTCTCATATGCAAATTGCTTCATGAACTCAGAAGATAATGAGATACATTTTTGTCCTAAGTACATAAATTTCTCCTTTTCATTTTTCCACGGTTTCCAATTTCTAAAAGCCCAGTCAAAATTCAGGTTGCAAATTCTGCCATAGTAGAATAGCAATCAAATGTCTCCAGCGAGATGTACTAGGGGAACTATACAAGGTCCAAGCCTAGCTGTCATAACAAACAATTTTTGTAGCCCCCAAAACTCTTAGCAACCTGTTTACAATCATTCAGTTGCAAAGACTCTCGTACAAGGTTTTGAGCAAAAGATTCAGGTTAATCTAAGGCCTAAGCTATGGCTTTGATTTTTTGTTTCTCTTACTATTTCTCAATCACTTAACTTTTCTGGATTTTCATGACCAAATTGCACTGGTTTGCTTATTCTATCCATGAGTTGTTAGGTAAATTTAAAAATCAAAAAGAAACGTTTGAAGATATTTATTTTTAATGTCTGAGACCAACCCAACTTTCAGAAGACCCCCAAACACCTTTAGTGCGAGTACACTTGTGAGCTACTTATTATTGCTCGTTAGACTGCACCCATAATTCAAAAATGCAGTTTTGGTAATAGTACTAGAATGAAGCATCGAAAAAATCCACACACCTTTGGAATGTGCCAATTTTATACAAGTATGCAGCATTTTACAAAAAAGAAAAAACAATGTTACTCCAAAGTCCAAACCCATTAGACAGCTTGTAAGAGCAGTTTAAGGGGAGGGATGAACCTACATGAAACCTTAACTCTGAGACACGGAAAGGTTATTTCAACTTTAATCTTGATCATATTAAGAGTGAGTGTTCGATGTTCATAGCTTCATAATAAATAAAAAGTGTAAAAATTTATTAGATCATTTTCAATTGGTCAATTATAATGAAAAATATTTCATCTTTAGTCCATGCACATCACAGATTTTCAAATGTCGAATAGTTAACTATTGTTAAAACGTTACAAATAAATTCTGAAAGCAAATAAGCAAAAGCTCTCACCTGGACCTGGAGATATAAGGATTCCCCTTGGATTTTTCCTGTTATGAGAGATTGAACAGCTTAGGTTAATTATCTATGATGGAAGATGAATTTTTGTATATTGTTAAAACGTTCAAACACATCTGAAACATAAAAGCATACCACTATTCTGCCTCCTTACCTTTTCAATTCTTCCACAGAGATCTCATCGTTTCTGTAAACCTCGAAATACGTACCTAATTCTCCCACATACTGAAAATAAAAACATAATGTTCAAAGTAAGAATATAATTTTTCTGATGGCCAGAAGCTTAAATGTTAGAGAAAAAGAGTTCACGAATAGTAAACCATTCAGTATTCAGTAACATTCATCCAGGCAAGTTATCATCATTTTCCAATGTCGAGCTAACTAGTTGGTTCAAAGGGGAGAGGAGAGAGAGAAAAGAATGCAGTTCAAAGTAAATATAGCGTTCACTTGTTAAGGAATGATCCTCATTCAATACTTTCAGACTACTAATCATTAATACGCCTAAAAATACCAAAGGTCAGAATATCTTTCAATCACCAATTACCTTACAAATCTCCCCAGCTATTTATCGCTACACTCCATAATTTATGAAGATGAACACCAATGAAAGTGAAACTCACTTGGGGTTAATATTTACATACTCCGTCATTTTGTCGTATCAAACTAAACCAAAATGCCACACTGCACTACAGACTTGATACACCTTTTTATTCTATTTTAATTCATCAACTGTCCAACTTATTGTTGCTTCTCTATTCACCTTATTTAGAAGCATTTCAAGGAAAGTTGCCCACAAAGTTTACTATCCATTTCCATATAAATCAACTAAATTTAAAATGCCGCATCCAATGCTAATGACTTTTGTACAGCTAGGGCTAGTACATTCAATGTCAATGATAAATAATCCAATTAAACCTTAGCTTTTCTACATAAGCCCTTCATTAGTAATAGAGTATACTACTTTTCCATGCTTGACTATCCGGCCATCTCAACTTCACCCTCATTCATCCCCACAAAGGGCTACAACCCAACATACAAACCTGTCAAAATTGGGAGCTCAAGTTCGATTTTTACTGCCACATATCGAATGAGGCCAATTTTGTGTTCCTGATGCGACTAATAAGCATGTACATTTGATATGCCTTCTATATTCAGATCAATTCTTGACCCATTTTGACAGCTCTAAAACCCTAGCACTACCTATTTTCTGTCCAAAACAAAATAATGATAAATTATTAAAAGTCAACAAAAAAACTTGCAAGTTTTAAATATGATTCCCTGCTTCTTTGAACAAGTGAAATAATTATAAATTATTAAGATTCAGAAAAAAATTCAAATCTTTGGCATGGTTCCATGCTTCTTTTGAACAAAATCAAATACAAACTAATAATCAAAAGAAAAAAAAATCAATTTTGGATTTATATGTATAATAACCACAAGGGTATTGATTGAGGTGGGACTCCATCCATATTCCCATTGACTTTACCAAATAGAGCACAGTAAACCAACCAAATTTCAATTTTAACATGCAGCGATTCACAAAACTACAATCCACAAATCAACTAAATTTCCACATCTAAACCCACCATTGATTAATTCACTTACAGTTATCATTACATGACACACAAATTACAAAAAGAAAAAAAATCAAATTGATAACTAAACTTGAACATCAACAAAAAACAATTCACATATACTTCATCAATTAAACATAATCTACTGTATATCCATTTATGAAAAAATGATGAAACTTGACAAAAAAATAAACCTGACAAAGATTATAAGTGAAGCTATCATAATTATCAATGACAATAAGAGGTCGAGAATTCACAGGCGTAGAATTCTGTGCAACCGCTTTCAAAGAAATTGAAGAAGGCTTAAACCCATTTTCATTAGAAAACTTCAAAACTGGAGATGGGTTAGAAAATTTTCTGGTAGAAATGCATTTGATGGAAGTTTTGATTGGATTAGTGGGTGAAATGTGGGTTGAATTCATCAAAGTTTGCATGGCTGAACGAAAAATTGGAGGAAATGGGGAATTTAGGGTTAAAGAGAAAAGTTGAAAATGGGTTTGGAGAGGAAATTGTTGAATTGTAACGGTTAAAATGGAGGGAAGACTGGAGACTGAAGACTTATTAAGAGATACTACTGATTCTGAGAAGAAGTGACGTCAGGGCTGCTGATACTAAAACTACGACTAATAATAAATTAATAAATGGGGATGGGGATTCTTTTCCTATTCTGTTTGCTGGTCTTTGTCATTGTGCTTATTTCTTTTTTTCAACGTTTCTCACTATTTGTGGCAGTTTCGTCTTTTGGTAAGACAACCTCAAAATAAAAAATTTATAAGCTAAAAGTTGTTATTATTGCATTCTTTACCCCAAGTATAAGACATGTCTCACGGTAAGACTATATCATACAAGAATTTGTAAAATTATTGCGATAGGATAGTATCGGACAGATATGAAAAGTAGAATGTGTAAAGACATCTAGTGTCAAAACTTAATTAACTTGAATAAGCCTAGCCTAGCTAATTAAAAATACTATTAATAAGCCCAAGTTAAATGGGACATAATGAATACGGTGAAGTGGTAGACATAAGCCATACCATGAATTTTTGGGCAATTTGTGCCAAATTTGGTTAACACATGACAGATTTGATAAACACAACCTTGCACTTGGTCAATATAATCAACTATAAATTTTCTGACTTGAAAATATTGACTACAAATATTTCTTTCTTGATATAAATAATTAGAAATTTAGAATGTATGGCCAATCATATTAGTCAATTACTATTTAACTTAATCAAGTCAATAAAAGTATGCAAAACTAATTTCAGAGACTGTTGTAGTCTTTTGACTATTACATAAACATATTTTGAACATTGCTAATCAAGTAACAATCAAGAACGCCGCAGTTGAATAGCGTTTTAAAAAATTGACCAAAATGAAGGGCTATGGAAAGATTGACCAATTTCGAAACAAAAAGGCTGGGAAAAGCCCCGTCACTCACTATCTAAGTTTCAATCACCACAAGAAGAGTGTCGCAACACTGAAAACAGATACAGTTTTACGATGACTCGATATCTGATCCTTCGAGCCCTTCTCTATATAACTCGAAATCATCTCCTCTTAAACTGCAGATTAGATGAAGCTTGAAGGGAGCCATCTTGAAGCCAAGAAGACGCTGCAGAAAAAATTTTAGAAGTTTATGTACATTTGCAGGAAATAAGCAACACATGTAAAAAACAAAAAGACAAGAAATTTGTATTCAAGCATATGCACATCAACAGTCAACTGCATCAGCAAGTATTTACTGAATCATCCTAATTTTAGGGGGTCTTTGCTTATAGCATACCAACCAAAATAGTGACCAGCTAAAACATGTTTAGCCCAAGAAAAAAGGTTAAAAAAAAAGGAAAATATATAAAAATAACAAAATCCCCCACTATTACCCTTCATTTTCCTCTTTATTGGTACCATAACACCTCTCCAGTTCTCCACCATCAAAGACCCCTATTCTCTTTACCTCTCCCGCCATTAAAGCTTCCCTTTCCTTATCATGGCCAAAGGAGTTCATAAATGCAGTTATGGCTTTATAAGTAGAAAGTAACCATAAACATAAGGGTAGATTTTTGGGGTTTGGAGAATAATATCAATCAAGCACAACCATTTAAGGAACTCAGTGAAGTCTTTGAAAAGATATAATTTAAAGGTTGGAATTGTATTTCTCAAACTAAACTATTCAATGACTTGTCATATTTGCTTAAATTCATGGTATCATCTTAGACACAAATTGCTATTAATCAAATTATTCAATTATTTTGTTATCCTGCCAACACAATTATTTAGTTATCAGTTCAACTCCAAAAGGTCACATAGGTACACCCATAATGTAAAAACAAGGCATCGCGTCATCCGCATAGTAAAGGCTTCCAAAACCAACGAAGTGATGATTTTCACGTTGTAAAGGTGTAAAAACTTCATTTTGGGTCATCTCAAGGATATCTTATGATTTCGAGTTTCGACCGATATTTAGGCATTATAATAACTGCATTACTCTCGTTACCTTCCGTTAACACGATTGAGACTGTCAATGCATTTTACACTATGGATACACCCATATTGATGAAAACTTTGCTTGAAAAATCCTAGTCCACGTCAGTCTCGAGTTAAGTCGCAATAAACATTCCACTTCACTGCAAAGCCTAATTTATTGTATTCAGGAAATCCACCAGCATAAGAGTATTTTTGTTTCACAAGGGAATATTCTTCAAGGAATTTCCTTGTGCATACAATATCAACATTTTAAATTCAGAATATAAAACCTCAAAGTTTTTCCCATTGAACATGTCATCAAACCAGACAAGGCACAAAGAGAAAACCACATAAATGAACATGAGGGGGAGCAAGATGACACTAACCAAGATACGAGCTGCCTCTGGTGATAAATGTTGCCCTTCTTCACAAACAACAAAGTCCGATATAAGCTCCACCACACCTGCCATGAAAGAAATCCAATCAGCATTTTACCCTTCAACGTACTTGATGGAATGTAACAGAAAGATAAAAAGTAAAGGAAGTGAACCTTTGTTCAGGCGGACAGGCATCCCTTGCTTACGCAAGAAGGGCTCCATCTCATGGCTGAATTCACTCAAAGGCCCTTCTTTAAGCTCAACCTGAAAATCATTGAAAAATATTTAGTTGATTAAATTATGACAGAAAAATAGCACTTCAAATTCCTATGCAAGTTCCAAGTAAGCAGATTTGTCATTTTAATCATATGAAAAATACCATGTTCATGGAAGATTTAAGAGTACAAAAAAATTTAGGACAGAAATAGCGGATATGTCATACTCAAACCAACCTTCTCAGTGGCTACACTTCCCGTCCTTGCAAAATCATAGACTTCAAACTCGTCAAATACCCTACAAGTCACCAGAAAACACATTTAAATTCAATAATGACTACTATAAACAAGTACTTTACTAGATGAATATGGTGACTAAAGATGCATGGTACCTTCATAATAAAAATAAACACATTTTACCTCACTTCAGGGAGTCTATCTCTTTGGACACCCAGAAAAGGGAAAAACAATTTTTTATTATAATGCTTTGTCTAATATAAACATGAAATGCAGGGAAATTGCACAAGGCTATGGAAAATGTAACAAAGCTATTCATACATACTTTTTGACCTCTTGCTCAGATGCATTTGTAAAGTAAAGACCAGTGTCTCCTCGAAGGAACTGCAAAACAGAAAGCAAGAACTGAATATATGAAACAAGGTCATAAGCAATCCTACACAGTATACTAAACAAAAACAAAGTAAATCTTCACCTTTGAGATTTTGTGAAGACCTGATTTGATCTCATCAGAAGCAGAACGCCCTAAAGCAACCTGCATGACTTTGTTTGATCCAAGGAAGAATCTGAAATTGCAGGTTAAATATTCAATTATTATGACTAAATTAAAATGGCTCATTAAAACATAAGCACTTCTTATTTATGTGAAATGAACAATCGAAAACAATCTATTTGTTAGTTTTATAATTAAGATGGGTAAGGTGGTTATTGCTTGATGATTGTTAGTTTTATAATTAAAATGGCTCATTAAAACATAAGCACTTCGAAGTCCAACCCTAGGTGGGAGCTACTCAATATCATTGGGATGATAGAATGCAATTTATTATGATCAGCACACAAAACAATCATTAAGCAATAACCACCAAGACTAATAGTGCTTCGATTGCAAATTGCGACTTATTTTGTAACCGGCTAAATGTTGTGATTTAACCAATTTGGCAACCACAAAGATTATGACATTTTCTACCCAACGTATTCAAGTTTGGCTCAATTCTACTAATTTTGGTCATTTCAAGATTATCCATCACTTCCTGTCTCGCATTTTTGTTGTTTGCAAGTTCCTATAAATTCGGAAAAATATTGTCCTAATCCCTTGAAAAATTTAATTCAGCACTTAATCAATACAAAGACCACTTAAAATAGCACCTCAAACCCAAATTACCTTACAAATATCCAGAAATTTATAAACGACAACAAACTTTGGCACGCAGAAAAATAAAACACACATTATTGCAGACCAATATAAAAAGCTCATCAAAAAATCACCTTCCAGAAGTTCTGAGAGAATCTCTAAACTTTTTAAATTTAAGATTTCTCATGTTCTCGAAGGCAAAGACATAAACCGAGGAGTACTTTTCGGCTGCTTCCCTTATTGAGTTAACAATTGCCTCCTTATGCTCCCTTCCTTTCTTCTTTGTCTTGGAAAGGGTAACTGCATTTCAATTTTTCCATTCTAAAATATCAAAACAATTATTTTATCTGTTTCATTTACAAAAAATGATTCATACTTTGCCACATTTAATCAAAATTTCGACCAGCCCATTTACACAGATGAAAAAAATCGCCCACCCACAATTCAAAATTTGAAATTTCTTTTATACCATGTTATACTATTTTTGGAAACGATGATTTTATTAGGAAATATGGAATTTGCCTCAAATTTATTGTTTGGCAAATCAAAAATTTTCAATATTGAATTTGGATCAAATTTCAGTTAAAATTGAGAATTTGAGAATGACTAACCAAACCTTTGTCATTCTCAAATTCTTCATTTATGATTTCATAATTAAAATCCATAATTTAATATGAAATAAACACTTATTCCCAAACACAACATTAAAAAATTTCATAAAACCCAGAAACAATCAAGTCCACTCGGACAAAAATAAACACTCCCACCACAACAAGGTTTCTAGTTTGCAGTAATTATTATAAATACATTTGGTGAAACTTTTGCAAAAGCACGATGTAAAAATTGAATTTTTTTTTTACAAAGTAAATAATTCATTAGTTCATTCACACTAATACATACAATAAAAATCTGTTAACAAAAAAAGAACGGGAACAAATACGAAAGCTAAAACCCCCGTAAGAGGGTTCGCGTAAAAATAATTTGCAGGATCAACTCAATTTAATTTGAGAAATTGCATTAGATAGATGGTTAAAGAGAATACCTGGACGATTTCTTTTAGATTTAGGCATGTTGAAGAAGGAAGTTGTGAACTGCGGGAAGACTAGGGTGAAAGCAGAAGAGAAAGGGGACTTTTGGAAAGAGTGGATTAGGGTTTTAGGTTTTGCCGATGTATAAATTGAACTTTTGCTAAAGCCTCAATAAGTCAATATTAAACCCAATTTCTAGACATAAATTCTTAGTCGATATCGTTTCAAAGTAAGATGAATTTAAAATAAAAACTCGTAAGTTAAAAATTTATATCATTGAACTATTTAATTAAGTATGAGACATGAACGTCTTATATAACAGTTTGTAAATAAAAAACTAACTTCAATACTCCTTATTAAATTATATTTTACTAATTGAAACTAATTTATTATAATGAGTATTATTTTATAATGTAAATTAATGAAGCTTATAATTATTTTACTAATAATTATCCTAATTACTAATCACCAAGAAATTTACTTATTTACGGACTATGGTATATCATTTATGCACTCCTCATTAACATCCCTATTAAATTACACTAAGTGTTTGGTAGAAGGAAATGAGAATTGTGAGACTTAGAGGTGAAACTTATGTTAGAGACTTTAAGTGAGATTTAAGATAAAATGTCTCATGTCTTTGTTTGGTAAAGAATGAGACTTGATTAAAATTTATGTCTTTTTATTCAAGTCTCATGTCCCAACCTCAAATACCACCTCCACCCAAGACATTTTTCTTGGGGCTTTACCATCAAAAAGTCTCATTCCCTAACCCCTAAATTCTCATTCCCTCCTAACAAACAATGACATTTAAAGTTTCAATTAAAAATTCTCATTCCCTCCCCCCAAATCTCTTCTACTAAACACCCCCTACTTAGTGAATTAAGATCATCTCCATTACTAAAATGTAATGGAGGATCCATTATAAAATCTAATGACTATAATTGCTTGATTTTGTTTTAATAGGAGGAAATTATGATATTTTATTTTTTATTCTAAAATATGTGTCAGTTATAGCCATTAGATTTTGTAATGGATCCTCCATTACATTTTAGTAATGGGGAGGATCCTAAATCCTACTTAGTACCTTTGTATTTACTACTCCAGTTTTTCACACAAATTGAGAAAACTATAATCTTTGTATTAATTATGTATTATTTTAATTAAATAGTAGTGTAAAGTAATAAATGTATTGTTATTATGAGAGAGAAAGATATCTAAATTAAAGATAAAATAAAGAAAAAAAAGAAAATCATCATTGTCATTAATATAAAGGAGTATATTTGGAGAAAATGAGAGAGATTATGAGGGTACATTTGGGAAAAAAGATTTCCTAAAATGAAAAGTATTTTAAAATGGTCGGATGACAATGAGTCTGACTCGACTCGGATTATACATACTCCGACTTTGCTCCGGATATAGTCGGAGTTTTTTCTTCAATCCACCTCCACTCGGAGTCGGATTATGCATACTCTAAGTTTGCCCCGACTCGGACTCTTGGACCTCTAACGGAGTCGGATTATTATCAAACAGTATCGTTGTGATTTTGTACTAATAATTTTAAAGCATACAAAATAATAAAATATATTTTTAAAATACAATTTAACAAAAAAAATATATATGTACTTTGAATTCAAGTTTAATTAGAGAAATAGTCCTACTATTACAATTTAACAAAAATTTCTCGCATTTTAATTTGGCGTATTTTATTTCTGTTGATCTGATTTGTCGTATTCTGATTGATTAATCTAAATAAAAACACCGAGTAGTTTTTCAAAATCGAAAATTACAATTAGTATGAGAGAAAGCTTGAATTAGTTACGTCTAGTGTTTTAAAAGAAACAAAATATTGGTGTAAAAGTCAAATTCAAAGTGGGATTCCCTTAAGGGTCGGAGTGTCGGATTTTTATTAAGGTCCAACTTCGTTCCGTCTCTAACTCGGATTCGGATCGTAAAGTCGGAGTCAGATGACTTTTTCCTCGGAATCGAATCGGATGATATTCCTCTGATCAAGTCGGACTAGGGTCGGATTCGGACTGGATTGTCATCCCTTTATGGACAAACATTTAAAACTATCCGTTTATAATAAGGTGGACAAATACAAAAGAACGGAGGGAGAGTGTTTTAAATATAATCATCATCCTACATATACATATATACATATATATATTATTTTATCATACAATACTATAAAAGTCTTGGAAAATTCCAAGTGTCATCATTTAAAGAGGCATGACAATATTTATCAAATTTAAAATCTAATTTTTTTTGTTTAAGTTTGAAGCTAAATTAGATAAAGTATTTGTAGGATATACTATAGTAATTCTATTTAGTTAACTTCGAATTTAATATGTTCAATTGAATGAAAAAAAAGTTATATATCAGGTAAATAATTAAAATAAACGTCAGTAATTATGTTTTGATTTAAAAAATCATGTATTTGGTAAATTTAATACAGTAGTTACTACTTACATTATTACTTGAAACTGTTTTTATATATATTTTGCACTAACAAATTCGTGCATTGCACGAGTTTATATACTAGTATTATACTAATTGAGAAACTATTTTGACACATGGCAGATGCAGAATGAGAGTTAGAAATTCTAATTACACGATCATAATGCTCTAACACAAAATGTAACAAGCATGTAACAAGTATTTCGAAACGGATGAAGTATAAAAAAACGGCTGATTAACCCCACTTTTCCTTCCATACTTGATAGTTGCAACTCACTTTCATTCTTCAACGAGTAGGCTGAATTCATTTTTATTCCGGAAGTAGGTTGAATTCAAATTCTTCTCAAATCATCTGGGAAAATAAGATATTAATTTCAGGGGTAAACAATTTCATGAAAAAATGTCAAGCAGTGTGAACAACAGTGGAGTTGAAGAATCAAAACAATTAGCAGAACAACTGGGTAAAACCCTAAAAGAGGGAGAAAGATTAGTGGGTCCTACGCGTAGACCTGATGGTACTCTTCGTAAACCCATCAGAATTCGGGCTGGTTATGTTCCTCAAGAAGAAGTTGCCATCTATCAATCTAAAGGAACTTTGGTATTATATTCTCATCTAAGTTTTATTTTTATTTTTTTCTAAAGATTTTTTTGTAAGTTTTGTTTTTGCTTTAATATGATAGTAAGCTGAAAATGCTGATTATAACCCATCAATTTTTTATCATTTAATGATTGTTTTTAGTTAGTTCATTATCCATTTCTCATAAATTTAATTCTTTAATTAATTTTTTTTTTTTTTTTTGTCTTGTTAGAGCAAATGCTCTACAATGGAGATTTTAATTACAATGAATGAAAAAAGATTTGCAAAATGTAAAGAAACATAAACAAACACACCAAGAATTGGAAGTTGGAAAATCCTAATATCAAATTGGTATTAGACTATAAAACCACCCAAAGGATGATAATTGTATTGATTAGTTCTTGATTACACACTAATCAATTCTAACAATAGAGATGAAAAACTATAGAGATTTCAAGAGTGATTGTAAAACCCCAATTCAATCTAATTATGTGTTTATTTCAAGAATCCTAATTATGTGGCTCTCTCTATCTAATTCAATCTCACTTGTGTTTATCTCTTGATTACAATGTAATTCACACACCACAAATAAGACTTTTCACATGACTCAACAACAAGAACAAAATCATCATAACAATCACTATGAACAATGGCCACCGAATGCTCATAAGAAGTACTAACACTCTCCTTACCGTTGTTCTTACCCTTCAATGGGCAATCCCTCTTTACATGGCCTTTCTTTTGATAATTATAACATATGACATTTTTCCCCAAGACTTAGAACTGCCCTTCTCATTAAGTCTACCCTTTACTACAAGGCCCTCACCATAATGTGAGTATTTGTCACTCTTAGTCAATTGATTCTCAATCAACTTCCTTTGTAGCAAAGCCCCCCTTTACATCCTCAAGAGTCAACACATCCTTCTCATACAAAATTGTCTCCCTAAAATGCTTGTACTCCTTAGGTAGGGAGCACAACAATTTTATCGCTAGGTCTTCATCATCAAGATTCACATCAAGATTAGACAAATCCATCACAATTGACTCAAATTCATCTATATGAGATTTAAGAGAACTACCTTCCTCAAGACGAAGCTCATGAAGCTTACTCCTCAATAACAAGCGATTTGCCACCGACTTTGTCATGTACAATGACTCTAGCTTCAACTAAAGACCCGCCGTTGTCTCCTTCTTTGCAACCTCTCTAAGTACACTATTGGAAAGAAACAAATGTATCATGGAAAGTGCCTTCAAATCCATCTCTTCAAAATCTTCCATGGACATTATTGGAGGTTTCTTGGACTTCCCCAACAAAGCTTTCTCATACCTATTTTGCACCAAGATAGCCTTCATCTTAAGTTTCCATAACCCAAAATGAACATTCCTATCAAACAACTCTATCTCAAACTTTGTAACACCCATGGCTACTAAGAACCAAATCAAGAATCTCCAAACAAACCCCAAATCAATGGAATTCAATCTTTCCTAAGGATTTTAACTCAAGCTCTTGATGCCAATTGTTAGAGAAAATGCTCTACAATGGAGATTCTAATTACAAAGAATGAAAAAGATTTGCAAAATGTAAAGAAACATAAACAAACACACCAAGAATTGGAAGGTGGAAAATTCTAATATCAAATTGATATTCGACTATAAAACCATCCAAAGGATGAAGACAATTGTATTGATAAGTTCTTGATTACACACACTAATCAATTCTAACAATGGAGATGAAAAACTATAGAGATTACAAGAGTAATTGTAAAACCCCAATTCACTCAAGAACCATAATTATGTGGCTCTCTCTCTATCTAATTCAATCTCACTTGTGTTTATCTCTCTTGATTACAATGTAATTCACACACTTAATTACATACTTCCAAATGATGAATAAAAGGAGTATTTATAAGGCTACTAACAAGTATGGACAACAATAAGAGTCACGTGCAAAACAGAAGCAAAGAACAGAATACTCGCGCGACAAACTGCAACATGCTCGACCACTCGAGCGATCAGCAGCATGTCAAGCCAAGACTCGAGCAAAGGGTCAGTAACATTCTGATCTTGAGCATAACTCTTGTGCACCAATACTACCTTTTAGAGCACACCATACTCCACAACATCATCGAGCCACACATAATGAGATTAATGGGTATTTATTAGCCCAACCCAATATTGAGATTATGAGCCACAATCTAACATGTCTAAATCAAGAACAACCATAATTGTTTTTGATCTATATGTGAGTATATATACTGAATTATTTTATATGAATTTTCTTTGTCAATGAGGATTGCATATATGATATAATGTGTATTCTTGGTTTAATTAATTGATAATGATGCTAAAGTGTATACATTTACTGAGTATGACTATTTTTTTTTGTTTTGTTACATGTGGATATGGGTGCACATAAGAAAAAATGCATTTCCTAAATACTCATTTGAGAATTCATGACAAAATCACGCGTCAATTAATGGTGCTTGCGCCCATTGATAGAAATTTTAATGTCAATTTGTTCCATCAACCCAATATATTTTAGTTAGCGTCTTTTTTTGGGTTACGGTGTTCAAGATGCATTCATTAATTCTAAAAGTTACGTTGTGAATGATGGAGGCTAAAACAAAGTAACATTGATGGTTGCAAAAGTTTGTTGATGAGTTTTATCAAGTAGTGGAGATTGAGAGAAGTGTGTAATAGTAGAACCGTAGAACTGATTGCTTTGGGTCTAACTTGTGATGGTTTGCATGTATAAGCTTTACCCCTAGTACATATAGACCAATTTAGAGGCTAACTTCAGAAGTTAAATGGAATTTATTTATGCATTATTTCTTCTTTTGCATGATTTCATTTGCCATCTTGATTAGTTTTTGGTACCCTGCATTGCTGCTGGGACATAAGAGATGTTATGGGGTTACAAAAGTTGAGTATTATTGAGCAAAATTGTTTGTATGATTACTTCTCATGCTTTATTTCCCAATCATTTTCTTTTGTGGTTATCTTTGTGTTATAAAGCATTGTACTTTACATCAATTGATAATGCACATATCACAAAAACCTAAAATTATTTACTCAAATATTGTCTTAGTTGAGAAAAGAGATGGAATCGCAAGTAGGACCACCTGGTTATGATCCTGAACCCGGAACGGTGGCAAAACCCAAAAGCAAGTCTGTCAAGAGGAATGAGAGAAAGAAAGAAAAGAAACAACAGGTGCTCCCTTTATGTAAATAAGTCTTGATAAATTCTTGTATGTCTTGTATTGTTGTTGGATACATCACAATAATTCTACTCTAATGTGTAGTTATCATCTCAAAAGCTTTTCATCCCTTGATTTTGTAGATAAGATCATATGCACTAAAATATATCAAGGACTCATTTATTAGTCTTAGTTTTTTTTGGATGAGAAACTTATATTATCTTTTAAGACATCGTATTTTGCTCGCTTTTTCCTCACCTTTTGTAAATAACTCGAGTCTAGTTGGTGTTTTATTCCCACTTATTTATTCCATTAAAACAACAATACAACAATATTAATGTCTTAATTCCAACAATGTAGGTCAGCTACACGGACTAAAGCTAATTAAAGTAAAAAATTGTCTCTAACGAAAATTGTACTTTATTCGGCCTATCTAATACTAGTTTGTGACAAAGAAAATTAACTTTACAAATCGACTTCATTGGTTTCCAAGCTATATGCACCACATTTTAAGTATCAACAACTCATATAAGTGTGCAAAGTTTAAAATAGACTCTCGCTCATTCTTTCTTGTTCCATATGTGGAACCTGCATGGCTCCTAGATATTCTTAAAGCCTCTTTGTGCTCCCCCAACATGTCTATTTAGATCACAGTTAATGCATAAAATTTCTCTTGTTTGATACTTTGCATCACACCATCTAACTCCTCCAAAATTTTCTCGTGTGCTCTCTCCTGAGGGTTGAGGTACTATCATTTATTCTACACACCTCTATCACAAATTTGGTTAATCATTCATCTGTCATAAATGTCTACTCTATTTCTCATGTGAGAGAAATCGTATTTGATGCCACAATTCTGAAGACTTTTTATGAGATCTGTTGTGTTCTCTTTTTTCCTCTTTGTTTCTGCTTCATTATTTTTCATTTTAATTTTATATGTAATGGAAGGTTTTCGATTCATGATTTGCCTTGTCAGACTGCCATTGATAGAGCCAATAACTTAGAAAACTCAGCAGATGAAGTTAAGGAGGAAAGAAGCACTAAGGATCCAAGTCCAGACTCGAAAGCTCTGGAATCTGTTTCTTCTCAAATTAGCCAGCTAGCTCTTTCTTCAATTGTAGATGATGGCAGATCTTTGACTCCAGCTGAGGGATCAGATACTTCTGTTACGGCAGGTGTAGATATTGACAAAAAGATTCGTGCTGTGAAAAAGAAGGTATGTTTTCCCCTTGGGACTTTATGTGTAAATCTAATGTAGCATTGATAATTCGTAAATGGAACTAGGGGAGCACTAGAACATTAAATGTTGAAGAAGTGTACGGTGATGGATGTAATAATTATTTCTAGGATGCTTATATATTTTAACTGATTGATGATTTCATGAGATGATAGTGAAGGCCTAGGCTAAACTTAGACTAGATTAAGGCTTTAGGGGAACCTTAAAATTCCCAGCTTCCTCGAGGTTTGAAATCCTGACACTTGAGATTCTCTCCTGCATCTTTTTATTTTGTTTTATCTCAACCTCTTCATAATCCGCCTCATTTATCTCTAGCCAATAAGATTTCAAAGCTAAGGCTCCCATTAATATTAGCGTGTCTTCTTGGCTCATGGCCGTGGCACCTTGGAGAACCTTCAAATAAGACGTCCACAACCATCTCTCAACCCTAAGTGGTACATAATGTGTCTTAATAGCATGGAAGATAATGACCATCTCTTTTCGGGACATGTGGATGAGATTATTTAGTGTCAAGGGAAAGCCTCTAAAAATTGGAGATTTCCTTCGAACAAGATTCTTTGGTTTCGGTACTCAGGGTCATCTAAAAATTCTTTGCTATATTTGTTTCTTCGCCATTCTTTGGTCCATTTGGATGGAAAGAAATAGTTTGATTTTGAGGGACAGAGCCCTTCCTTTAGAGATTGTCCGGGAGAGAGTAGTTAGTAGCCACATTTTGGGTCAGATCCAATGGCTTGTCTCCGGACTTTTCATTTTTATATATTTGTAGGAATGAATGAAGAATCTTAATGTAATTTTCTTGTTCCTCTTGTATGTTGCTCATCATTTATTAATAAATTTTTCCTTGTAAAAAAACAAAAAATGTCAAATGACTATCTAGTTGAATATATTGATAGAAATTACCATCAAGTCATTCTTTTTAATTCCATATATATATATATATATATATATATATATATATATATATATATATAGGGTCAAGTTCCAATGAGAACCAAGCTTATATGAGAACCGTGAGAACCAATCTCTCCGATAAAAATGCATTACTTTTTCACAGAAAAGGTGTTACTTTTGCACAAAAAAATGTTACTTTTGTTTTTAACAAAATCTGGTACTTTTTAGCAAAAAAATGATACTTTCAGAAAAAAAATATAAATACAAAGTAACACGTTTTATTTGAAAAGTAACACCTTTCCTTGAGTTTCTTTTTCAGAATTTTTTTCTTAAAGTAACATTTATTTGCCTAAAAGTAACATCTTTTTTGTTCATAAAAAATTAACACTTTTTTGCCTAAAAGTAACACCTTTTTAGTAAAAAAGTAACACTTTTTTATAAGGCAGATTGGTTCTCGCGGTTCTCATATAAGGATGGTTCTCACTGGAACTTCTTCATATATATATATATATATATATATATATACACACACATATATATTATTTGGACTGAAATCGATTCACACATATGTTTAATTGGGCCTAGCAAAATTTTTGTCAAAATGGTCAAATATTTTGCTGTTATCAAATAATCATATGATTATCGTGTGCCAACGGGGGTAGGGTTTTGTAGCTTTTTGTTTCTGTAATGACATAGATCATACTGAGAAAACTCTCTAAATATGGTGAAAAGTAAATTATAATTCAGAGAAACTTTTCTTTTTGGAGCACCAAGATTTATTTGGTATTGTGGACTGTATACTTTAGTAGATCACCACCCAAATTATACTGATTTAAATTTTTTTGCGCACCTCAATGGAATACTTTAGTGATGCAACAAGGAATGTAAGCATAAGTGAATAGGCCCCTGTATGCCATTTCATGATCATTGGACTCATATATGGGACTCTAATGTATTTGTCCTCGATGGTTAACTTGGAAAGTTAGGCTGCCTTCCTAATTGCTCTTTAAAACACTAAATCGCCTTATTGTGCTTATGAGGTACAATGGGATATGGTGAGAATATGAAGTATATATTATTTTTAAAAAGGCTTTTTGGCCTGCCCGACCTTACAAAGTTGAGAATGATATCTGATGTAAAGTTTGTTGTTGGAACAAAGGTCACAAGTCATAGACAAATGTCACACTGTCGGACATTACGGGAGTCTCCAGTGTTCTGAAGTAGTTTCTTTGGATATGGCTCTATTTGACTGGCTGAGTATATTCTATTTAACAGCAGAGTCTAATAATGTGACCCTTGGAGGCTTAGCTTTGAGAAGATGCAATGACCTCTAAAGTTTAGAGTCTAAACTGCTCATGACCAAACTCTATATATGAGAGGTGATAGGACACCATCCTTGTTGTAGAATTAATGGCTGTCGTGACATATACCTGGAGACCTACTGTGAAAACCTAGTGGAAGTCCTAAAAGGAAATGATTAACTTGGCTGCCAAAATTCAATACGAAAGGGCTATATGCGGTAGTACAAGATCTCGATTGTAGGCATGGTCATGGTAACTATCACAACGGCTTTTTCTGTCAATGAGGATGCTTTTTTGGTTGTCTCGGCCTATGTTTTGTTCGTGGTAACATCAAAAACCTTACTATATTGTCACGATAGGCTTATGCGGACAATATCTTGCACTATGCTAAATACTTCCCTTCAAAGGCTGTGATTCATTTCAATTAGACCCTTCAGCCTTGACCGTTGCCACAAGATGTTGACGGGAACAGGATTCAAAGCTTAGGGGAATCTAATGGATAGTTCTAATGTGAAACCAAAATACCTTCAGTAAAGGTTAAGTAATTTTCAAAGAACAATTCTATACACTTTACAAAGTTTAATATAATTGATGTCATATCGATTAAGCATTCATTCATATTATGCTTCTGTATGGACCATAGGTAAAACTATAATAGTTTAAGTTGGCAATAGCCACTATACTGCAATAGAAATATAGAATTGCTTTAGACGTTTAGAATAAGATAAACCAAGAGGAGTGTTTGGCCTTGGATTGCCCTTTTTTTATGGCGTAAGATTACTGCATGAGACTCTTTGTTCAGGGAAATTTTTTGATATAATTGGAAGTTTCCGTAGCTCCTAAGCTATTTTTTTTTTAATTTCTATGCATCTATATTGCTCTTTACTTGGTCTTCCAAGACTTTTGCCAGCTGTGGGGAAGTGGTGATAGAAACTTTATTCCTCTTAGGGTCATCCACTCATCCTATTGCCTGAAAACTCGAAGCCTCTTAGGATTACCCTGTTGCTTGCATGAGGTGACACTGATTTCTCACTCTCAAAAACACTACTGCTTCAGTTACAGTCTCTCATAAGTTGAGATGGTAGAAAATCAAAATGAATGGAGAAAAAGAATTCATGTCGACAACCACTGATCTATTGGTTCACGTAGGTTGTAGACTGTAGTCATAAGCCCCACAGAAAGTCGTATGGGTTCTTGAAAAAATCATTCTTCCTGCTTTTGGAGGCGCACCATCGTTCTTTACCTCAATCTTTTGGGATTTAAGGTTTTGAATTGTTGGGGGTGAGGATAGTTGGGGCTGTCTAAAATATAAATGATAAATTGATATGCTCTGCGCCTGCTGATTTTTATTTTGTTGGATCATCAAGCTCATGTATATGCGTTGAGGATTTTAGCAATACCATTCTTTTCTATGCAATCTTGATAATAATTTAAGCTGTAAATTGATTATTTTTTTGTTTTGCTCAGATTCGGCTAGCAGAAGCTCAACTACAGAAGGTTAGCCCAGAAGATATGAAGCCGGAGCAGCTTGAGAAGGTTAAAAAGTTAGAAGGTTGGCGTGAAGAGCTGAAACTTTTGGAGAATGGAAATACGGCAAGCTTATCAGCATCATAACCCTCATTGATCTTAGCCGATTTTTAGGTCCCCAAAATTAAGGGGTTTGTTTATCACTAGAATGTGGTGTTAAGAGTTGGATTTCGTTTACGATTTCTGTGATTTGTGGCATTGTAACTTGTGTTTTAATGGCACTGCTATGAAAATTGTCTTTCAATGTGATTTCTGTTATTACAACCTAGTTTGGGACATCAGTTCATACCATACAATCCTTGTATGATGTATCTGAAATAGATTCCTGAGCCCCCAAAATTAATTGATTGTTCAAGGTATGAATGGGGGGTATTACAAGAATCAAATTTAGCTGTTGATCTCTTGTTTTTTGCTGGGTAAATTGTCAATTACTACAATTTAGACGAGGATTCCTATTCAGCTATTCTATTGGCTACAAATCATACTTAAATCCTCAATATTCCAATATTCCAACACTTGAACAAAGATATAAGCCCTTCGTATTGATGCCAAAGTAGTGCTTTACTATCATTGTCTCGCTTATACCAACAAAACTAGATATTATGGTAACATGTGAGGTGCAAGAAAATCGGAAAAAAAAAAAAAAAAAAAACTTATATGTGATATTCTGAAATTTCACACAAAAAAGTTTATCACATGTCATATAAGACAGTCTCACTGTAAGATATGCTATATTCATGAGTTAAATAACGAAAATAATACAATTTATAAGAATATAAAATTCTTGATATGTGACTATTTTATGGGAAATAATCTTTTAAAAAATATTAAAAAGCTTATAAAACAATAAAAGTAAATGCTTATGGCCCTCATTGAACTCCACTTAATGTCATAAGGAACACCACTTATTGCTTTTTAAATTCAATTTCTTGGCATTTTTTTATGAGGTAATTTTTTGATAAATTAAGATTTTAGAGTAATCAATAAATAATTTTTTTCGTTAATAAGTTGTCATTTGGATTTCTATCAATAAATACAAGCAAATCAATTGATAGTGGGAATTAGTCAAAACAACCAATAATTTCATCTAACAATTATGATAAACCAAGAGTTGATAAAACGAAAGGGAATAAAAAACGTAATTATAATAGTGAAACAATAACAATATGTTGATTATACATACACAAATAGTAGAACAATAAGGTAGAACAAATTCCAATGGATGTAGATGTAGTAGTAGTAGTACTTAAAAGAAACTAGGATCATAACCATTACTTGAAGTAGCCAATATATAGTAAGCAACAATATGACCAATAGAACCCCAAGCAAGTACATCCACAATATTAAACCCAACTGGGTCATTTGATTTCAACAAACTCACATACTCTTTTGCACGTACATCCCCTGCTTCAAAATGTGTCTGCCCATTTTGTTCCGGTACTTGTTTTGCAACATTCTCCCTTTGAAAGTTAAAGAACACAAACCTTCCTAGGAAAAGTGACAAACCAGTACTTAAACTTATAACCAATTGTGGGTTCATCTCTGCACGGCATGTCATGGATCTTCCCGACACGGCCGTCCTGCTTTTTGGGATCATGCTAAGCTGGTTTCCTTTCATTGGCCGAAGACCCGAGAAAGCTCGGGATCTGATCATGGAATGTGTTTGTGCATGAGGTTTTGATGGGGCTAGTATACTGCTGCTTAGGGATGCCATTTTTTATTCTCAGAGTGTTTTTTTTTCCTTTGGGTATGTGTATGTGTTGGGGATGAGCAATGGTTTTGAAAGAATAAAAGATTTGATGATATGAGATTAGATTATGGACATGATCATGTCCACAAATACATAGTCCAATCAGGAGTTTTTGTTGGCTGACTTGGCTTTATTTTATTGGTGCTTTGTGGATCATTATAGATTGAATTATCAACTCTATTATTTGGTTTGTTTTTATCTGTTATAAACGATTAGAGTTGAAGAGTATCAACTTGAGGATCCGTGGCGCAATGGTAGCGCGTCTGACTCCAGATCAGAAGGTTGCGTGTTCGATTCACGTCGGGTTCAAAACCCCGAACTCAAGGATCTTTTTTTTAATTTTTTATCTAACTTGATGGAATTATAAAAAGTATAGGATAGGTGAATTTTGTAACCCAACAACCCTTTTTGAAAGTTTCATTTAGGTTTGGTGAGAGTTTCTGTCTGCAGCAGCCAACCTTTTATTGTCATTGGAAAAAGTTGCTGATAAAAAAGTCATGAAATATAAAAAAATAATCCATCGTCAACAAGTTGGTGCAAAAGATTGGTCACTACGATGACTGATAACTGTTAGTGATGAGATAATGGGGTATTTGGTAGAGTTTATTTAGTAGATATCTTGTAAAAGAATCAATTTAGATAGATATTGAAGCTTTAAGTGGTCAAAATTAGTTAGTTGTAATGTTTGATTTAATTAGCTTAATGATTTTTTTTATCTTAACTGTGTTTGTTTATAGGGACTTCAAGGACGGAAATGATATTTTACAAAAAAGAAAATCTTATACTCTTGTTTATTTACAAGGAACTAGAAAAGGAACTCAAGTTAAATCAACGCGTTCAAGATGAATAAACTGCCATTAAAAGGCTACATATTTAAGGTTGAAACATTCGCCTCTAAGCCTCGACGACTAAAAATATTACAAAATTTCATCTCAAATCTTATCATTTGCCGAACAACTCGAAAGATGATTTTTTTTTTAAGTGGACAACATGATGGAAATGCAATGATTTGATTAATAAGCTTGTTATCTACCTACTCTTCCTTTATCTTGCACTCAGCAATATGATAATTGTCCTGGAATATGCCATTAGATGTAGAGTTTTAAAAATGATTGAGCTAAAACAGGGGGTCTATGTAAACTACATACTACATATAGAGAATTTCACAATAGAAATGACAAAACACTCATTCCTATTCATTGACAGAAAAATTATAACCAGACTAGCCATAATGCTAGATACCAGCAACAAGTCCGGCTGAGCGACTACAAACATTAAATTTAAACATCAAACATCGCCTTATTCAATCCCAATTCAGACATCTAATTCAAAACACACTTTGATGTTTGTCCGTCCAACCCGCCCAACAAGGAATGAAAAACATTAACTAAAATCCTAAGGGAAAATTATGATATAAGGAACATTGTCCGCTTTCCTCTCGAAATGTCCGACAAGCCACAATCCACAATCTTCACGTTCCTGCCCTAATACCTGTAGTGAGCTGGCTTGTATGGACCTTCGACTGGGACACTGATGTAGTCAGCTTGGTCCTTAGAAAGCTTGGTGAGCTTGGCACCGAGCTTGCCAAGGTGAAGAGCAGCAACCTTCTCGTCAAGGTGCTTGGGCAACACGTAGACCTTCTTCTCATATTTGCCGGATGCCTTCTCATTCCACAACTCAAGCTGAGCAATGACTTGGTTGGTGAATGAGCAAGACATGACAAAGCTAGGGTGACCAGTTGCACATCCCAGGTTCATGAGACGACCCTCAGCCAACACAATGATTCCAGTCTTGGTCTCGGGGAAGACAAATCGGTCAGTTTGGGGCTTGATAGTGACCCTCTTGATTCCTGGGTAGTTCTCAAGACCTGACATGTCGATTTCATTGTCGAAGTGACCGATGTTGCAAACAATGGCGTTGTTCTTCATCTTCTTCATGTCGTCGACCATGATGATGTCCTTGTTACCGGTGGTGGTGACAAAGATATCAGCCTCAGAGACAACATCCTCCAAGGTCAAGACCTGGAAACCTTCCATAAGAGCTTGGAGAGCACAGATTGGGTCAATCTCAGTCACGATCACACGAGCTCCAGCAGCCTTCAATGCAAGAGCACAGCCCTTACCAACATCTCCGTATCCACACACAACACCAACCTTTCCGGCAATCATGACATCAGTGGCTCTCATCAAACCATCTGGCAGGGAGTGGCGGCATCCATACAAGTTGTCAAACTGTTTACAATAACATATACGCCGTGAGCAGACAACTACATCGCAACATCATATGGCAATCACTCACATTAAAAACATATAATGATCCTTTTAATCCATTTCAATTATGAATTAGTTCCATTAGTTTAAACAAACCATGACTAGTTACTAACTACAATCTATAATTGCTGAATTTGGTATCAATGTGTGTGCATTTAGTTCAAATCATCAAAATTAGCCATCTTTAATCCAAAATAATGCATCTCACTCAATTCATTTATACTAGTAAAAAAAGGTATACCTTGCTCTTGGTGACAGAGTCGTTAACATTGATGGCAGGGAAGAGCAAAGTGCCGTTAGCCTGCATTTGGTAAAGCCTCTTAACACCGGTAGTGGTCTCCTCAGAGACACCAACCAATCTCTCCTTCATCTTGTGGTACCTCTTAGGGTCAACCTTCAAGCTGTCACGGATCAAACCCAAGACAAGCTGGAACTCAACATTGTCGGTTGAGCTAGGGTCGGGCACCTTGCCAGTCTTCTCAAATTCTTCCTCAGCCTTGACTCCCTCGTGGATCAACAAGGTAGCATCACCACCATCATCAACGATGAGGTCGGGACCACCACCTGGACCCCAGTCGAGTGCCCTCTCTGTGCACCACCAGTACTCCTGGAGGGTCTCACCCTTCCAGGCAAAGACTGCTGCACTGTCCCTAGCAATAGCAGCAGCAGCATGGTCCTGTGTGGAGTGAATAAAAGTACTGGAATAAGTACATGAATCATAAATATTTGAATGCACATTAATCAATTAAACATATGATTGAGTAAATCAGCATATATAGATCCAATAATTGCTCATATTAGACCCAATCGTGGATAACCACTTGATTTAAGGGACAGATCCAAATTTTAAGCTGAATTTTATATTTTGATAATTCTTCACTCTGTTCAATTTTCATACTCCAATAATGAGATTTGGCAAAACTCTACACACAAAATCAAATCTAATAGCAGAAATAACATGATTGTCACTCACTGAAACTTAATATGACAAAATTTCAGCAAAATTCTTGGCCTTCGGACAACTCATAATGCGCCAATCTAACAAATTTTGACCATTTGATCAAATCAATAGTGTATATAAAACCATTTCATTGATAATTGCATAAAACTCACCAACCAAAATTCGATCAACAATAATAAACCGATCACAAATTCCATTGCTACTCTAGATCCGACACAAAAACCCATATAAAAAATCTACAAAACCCAGATCGTGGGTAGCAAATGAAAATCTAAAAATTTAACAAATCCCATTTTGAAAATTCAAAAATTTTCAGATCTTAATGTAGATAAAGCTAAAATCCATAAATTCGGGAAATCCCAGATTCAAAAACCAGAGAAAGGGGAAAAAAGTATAAACCTGAGTAGAGAAGATGTTGCAAGAGCACCAACGAACTTCAGCACCAAGAGCAGTAAGAGTTTCAATAAGAACAGCAGTTTGAATAGTCATGTGAAGGGATCCAGTAATCTTAGCACCTTTAAAGGGCTGGGAAGGACCAAATTCAGTACGACAAGCCATCAATCCAGGCATTTCAACTTCAGCAAGTTCAATTTCAAGCCTGCCAAAGTCAGCCTGAGACAAATCCTTAACCTTGTACTCCCTTCCTGAGGTTGTCTTCTCCACTGACAATGAAGTAGCCATTGTTTTTGGTCTTTTTTTTTCTCTTTCACACTCAATTTTGTGAAAAAAATGGAGAAATAACAAACCAAGAAAGGAGTATAACAAGGAGAAGGAGAGGAAGAAAAGAGAGGTGAAGCGAGGAAATATGGAAATGAGGGGAGGGACTATAAATAGGTTTGAAAGTGTTTGTATGTACGGCTGTGATTTCTTTTGTGCTATCTTTAGATCTAATCATCCAACGTTTCAGATTTTTTTTGGGTTGGTGATGATGACCGATGAAAATTACTCCTATCAACCTTTTTCTTCCTTTGTTGGTAATTTGATATTAAATGAAATAAATTTTTCTTCCTTTGTTGGTAATTTGATATTAAATGAAATAAATAAATGATGATTAAAAGTTAATGTAATTTTTATATTTAAATTTTTTTGACAAATCTAATTATCATGCTTATATAATTTTTGTTTTAAGTTTTTCACGATATTCTTTTCAATGTAGTTACTATTTAGAGACGAGGTAAAATATTTTATGAAAATTAATATATTGTCATCATTTAATACCAATAACCAAATAAATTGTAATTAATTAATTCTCACTCTTATAATGTCCAAATAGAGACTCATATAATTTCAAGGTATTTTTTATTTTAAAATGGTAGAATATTAATGCAATTTTTTACAAAAAAAAATCAATTTTTAGAAAAAGTAAATAAGGTATAATAAAAAAAAATCATTTTTCGGAAAAAACAGTACAATATAAAAATTATTAAGGTAGAATATTATCAAATTAATAGATATATAAATAAGGTAGAATTACTTGGGGGTTTAACCGTTCGTGCTCTTTTCTCTTGTCCTCTCCCTTGAAGGGTACGTATATGATATGTCTATTACATTTTTCCCCAAACCTTGTTTTTATGCAGGATGTTGGGTTAATGACCATTACCATTACCATAAATAATTTAAAATATTATTGAAAGTCTTCTTATTAAGAAAAAAAATGTTCATATTATTATTGTTTTCTAGGATAAATTGATTTTGCATTAGTATTACTCCATAGAATTTTACCAATCTTCTAAATTGTTGTGGTCACACATCGCATAGTAGTATGTCCTTGACTCCTTGTTGCCTTGCTTGATTTCAAAGTGAGAATTTTTGCTACCACCATTAAAGAGAATTTCATTTGAAGTGAAATAAAATAATAAAGCAAAAATTTCTAAAATTGTGTCTTTTTTAATATACGACACCTTCCACAAAACAATATTTTGACACGTCTGCTTACCAATTTTTTTAATGGTATTGGAATTCATAAGTTATTCCCTCTATCCTATATAAATTGTGACTTTTCCTTTTGTCCTATATGAATTGTGACTTTTTAAAAATGATAAATTAAAATCATACAATTTATGTAATTTTTTTTCATATATTTAAATTTTATAATCAAATTAAATATTTTTATATTAACAATTAGAAATATGATAGTTATTTGGTAAATTATTAAATCATTTACTAATATATGACACATATTTTATTTATTTTTATGTCTTTTTTATATTTTTCTAAAATGGCAACACTTTTACTAATCACATTGTAATTTTTTATTATTTCTTCTATTTTACTATCTCATACTAGAAGACTATTCAATTTTAATTACTCTTATGTGATACTTCTACTTGCTTTGTAGTACTTTGAAAAGAATAATAGTCTCATCATGTGTGCAGTTCACTAAAAAATTTATTTTGACTTTTTATTTGTTAGTCTTGTTTTTACTTTTCTAACTTTATTTCTTATCTATTTATAAAATATAAATTCACATTATCATACGTGTTTTAGTTTGGTGACTTGAGTGCGCCATGATGAATGCATGTTGGTATTTAGGTGTGTATGGAGGGGTGTTTGATGTGGAGAAATAAGATCACAAGCATCAAAGTGATACCTAGTCTATGTGCTCGACAAAGCTACAATGGGTTGAGTAGTGCCTTAAATGAGGCACCAATTTAGAAGGAAACTGTAAATGCACTAATGAGGTGTTCGATGTGTTCCAACTTCACTTTATCAGTTGCATCTCTTTGTATAATGTTACGTGCTATTTTGCGGTTGATTATTCCCTCTTTTGATGTGTGTCTTTTATCGCAATCATTGACATATGACATTTAGTCTAGTAATAGGGGAAATTACACTCTAACTTAGACTGATTCTAACCCTAAAGTCTAAACACAATAGCCTACCTTCTTTTTTCGCTCTTCTTCTAGTGTAATATTTCGTGGTAAAAGTTCTTGTGAACTCCATTGTTTCTCTACTTATAATCAAAACTAATTAGCACCTAAGATGTAATCCAAATTAGACAAAAAAAAAAGTAAATTTGTGTCTTATTTATTGTTATACTTATTTCCCATTATTTTCATTCTTGGATCAATTAGGGTAATTTAATTCAAAAGTGTCTACACATGTATTCTTAAATGTTTTAGGTCTTGATCTTCATTCATTTCAATACATTTACTACTTTACCTATGAACTCAATATCCATGAAGTTGGCGAAACAATTTCTTTGTACTTATTCTTATAATTGCGTTTCAAAGATCTCTAACTCTAAGGCAATGTATAATTTAAGTGAGTAATCATCTTAATATGAGACAATCTGAAAATAATAAGCTTATTTTCTAAATTTTCTTATCATTAAATTTATATTAATTAGGCTATAATTGCTTTTTGTAAAGTGTTCATTTTGATGTTTTTAGGTTAATTATTTATTTCATTACAATCTCTTCATCTTACAACCCATGGGCTATGAGAATCGTAAATTCGTAATTACGAACTGAAAAAGAAAAATGACATAATATATAATTTAAATATAAAAAATGACATATTAATATGACTGAATTGATGATTTTATTTTTAATCTATATATAAGTTAATATTATTTTTATTATTATTGGAGTGAATTAATCTCTTAACTAGCACATTTATAACTGTAACAGCATAAATGAAAATAGAAAATGAGATACCATTCAATCAAAGGCCAAATAAAAATATGGAATGCATGGTTAATGGCATAACTAAATGATCGTCGGTGGGCCGTTGCTACAATACACAATACACAATACACAATACACAATACACAGGTGTGTGCTTCTAATTAACTAAGACAAACTTTGTAGGACTGGACCATCCTCACTCATCACTCATCACTCATCACACGTACGTGGACTCTGCCTTTGGCTCACCTTCCTCGATCACTTCGATACTTCCAATTTCATTATAACTAATAACTACTCTTATAGACGCTATGATAGAGTTATGGGTTAATCTAGTGATTTAAAGTTTTTCCTTTTATATTCTAGTATCTACTTCAAAAATTAATCATCTTTTTAATTTCGATTCTAAAGGAAACTCTAACTTTATCCTCGAATAAAAAAAATCCGCTTAGTTAGATTTCGAGTGCTTTTTTATTACAATCTTTAAATGTTAAGAATTAAATATATATATATATATATATATATATATATATATATATATATATATATATATATATATATATATATATATATATATATATATATTGTGAAGCATAACGAAAATGAAATAAATGGTAGATTTTAAAATTTTTTGTATTTTATAATTCTTTGAAAAGACCTTTTTCACGTATACGATAATCTATAATAGAAGAATTGAAGTATGAATCGAAATTGAAATAAATGGTTGTTGAGAATATAGTATTAGAGTTGTGCTCTAAACAAATTAGCAAACATTAAGCATGTCACATAATCATTATTTATTTAATATAAAACATAAAATTAGTTAAAGTACTACTCCCACTACGATACAAAGCACTCATCATGTTCTACAAAATAATTTATTTATTTTGCCTACAATTTCTTAACCACACTGGCCTATTCATATTTTTAGAATTTTAATTAGGAAGTCATCTATATGCCGTTTTTTCTTATAATGTGTTGTTATGGTAGATATTAAACTATATAGTACTTTATATCTTAGTGCCTTAATCATCTATTAAATTTTTTGATTTGATATGATTTTTTGATCTCAAATGCTAGTATGACAAGAGGTCATGCTTTCGAATCTCAACCACCTTTCATTTAAAGTGAAATATTTAGTGGCACTAGACATGGACAAAGCTACATGGCGCCCTGAGGAGGCCTGACCCTTGGCAAATTGCGATCCTTTGTATTTTTTGCTTTATATAGTTCAAAGAAATCAAAAGTATAACAAAAACTATTGTATCTCAATGGTTGCTAGTAACACATTTGTAATCTAAGGTTTAAGGAATCAAATTCTAATTTAAACTATTATTTTTAATAGACTGATGAATTTATATTATAGTATATGACATATCCTATGGCCTCAACCATAAGCTTAAACATTTCGTTGAGTTAATAGACAACCTTAAAGCTTTGTTGGTAAAGTCATATAATGTTCGATATGATTTTAAGTCAAATTTTGACAATAACAGAGCGGATAAATGAACTTATGTTATGAGTAATTGCTCAGAGCCTTTTTTAATTAACAATAAGTCAATAAGTTTTATCCAACATAACATAAACATTTTGTTTTCCGTCTTTGTTGGTAAAGTCATATGATGTTCGATATGATTTTAAGTCAAATTTTGACAATAATAGAGCGGATAAATGAACTTATGTTATGAGTAATTGCTCAGAGCCTTTTTTAATTAACAATAAGTTTTATCCAACATAACATAAACATTTTGTTTCCCGTCTTTGTTGCAAAATAGAGCTAATTAATACCAAATAATACCAAAAAATGAGGTTTTTAATATGAATTCTTGTTTGAAAAGGAAAAGTATGCCCATCGTAACCTTGTAACAAATTTCTTTATTGGTGGCCATAAAAAATGTCGAATTCAACACGTTGGTTTTTTATTTTTTTTATTTTTGAGAATATTAGATAGTAATTAAAAAAATTGTGACCACCAAATACCAACTCCTAGTCTCTTGGGTTTGTGACAGTATTAGTATTAGTATTACTACTAATTTTAAAAAGAATGAATTTGAGTACCCTGTACAGTTTACACCAACCACAGTCCACAGCAATGGGGATTGGTGGGGGCATCACCTACTACTCGCAAGTCCCAACTACTTGTTTGTGCATAAATTGTTGGATATCCGCTTTTAAACTAATTTATTTTATGAAGTATATTTTAAAACAAAAATAATTGGATTAAAATAAATTTATGCAAATCTTAAACATAAATTGTTGTATGGGGCAATCACAATATACATTAGTTAAATAATTCACGCAGTTCAGTACTAATTTAATCTTTAATATCTCTAATCATGTATAATAAAAAATAATAAAAATTTGATATTAATACTATTTGCAATGAGACGAATCAAATAAGAGTAATAAATGAATAATGTCATTTATGCCAATGTTACAACTAATTTGAAACGGCTAATTATGAAAATAGAAAACACAAATACTTGGGTGCAACCGCTGCATATGTGCGGCCATTTATTATTGGACTTAGTATTAGATTTGCTTTTTTAAGGTTTGGAGGAGTTATTAAACTTAAACTTTGAAATAGGCTATTTAAGACTTGGAATAGGCGTTTTAAATCTAGGAATTGTTTTTTTAAGGCTTGGAATATGCGTTGTATCATTTGAGTAAGTATAGTATTAAAGCTTGATTGTCTTAGAGTTGCCTTTGTTAGGATTAAAATTGACCATTTAAGACTAGGATGACATTGTGATTTGTGAGATTTGTAGTATATATTAAACTCAAACTCTTGATCAATAAGCCTTTTAAGTCCTAAATTGGTTTAATAAGCCTTAAAATTGTCATTTTAAAGCTTGAAATTGATCATTTAAGACTTAGAATTTGATATTAAATTTTAGATTATATGTTAAACTTCAGTTCTCAAATATGCCTTTTAAGGCTTGAAATAAGCCTTTTGAATCTGGAAGGCCTTGTATTATATAATCACTTGAAAGTTTAAACTATCATATTATTATCAGTTATAGTCTTCAATCACCATTTTTTAACCATCATCATCATCATGAAATACCTTCATTTCCACACAATTATCTTCACCATTATAATCTCTTTTATTTGCGTAAGATCATGTAATTTTATGTATTTGCATATCTATCATATTATCAATTGTAACCATTAAATAATACCCCTCACAATTATTAACCATTATCATCATTAAAAATCCTCTTCCCCTTTAAAATTATCATTGTCATCTTCTTCTTCAGCATCATCACTCTTTGTAATGAAGCTTAAGATCATCCATTAAAGTTAGTAATGGTCTTGATAAAGCTTAGAGATCGGACGACAAAGACGAAAGGGATCAATTTTAGCAATACTCGCTTCCGCATATGAACACTATGATTATTTTACTCGACCTCCATTAATGGCAGTGAGTCTTGAGTGATTTTCGATGATCATGTTGCTAAGTGGATGAAGTTAGCGTTTTGTTCAATTGATTTTTCTGTTAAAAGGAAAGAACAAATGGACTAGGCTTTATAATTATTGGTCGCATACATGCCTCCGCCGCACGGGAGATTTCTTCAGATGGGTAAGTAGCCAAATTATAAACACAAATAGTGTCTCCTAATCCTAACTCTTAAGAAGCCCACAATCTGAAGTTGATATAGGGTTAATATGGTAAAAGAGAAAGGGGCATAGAGGATGATATGTCGACACTTGCATCTCCACATACCAATATATTCAGAAATTCAGAAATCAGATCCAACACCAACTCATTACTCATCCTTTTCTCTCACCAAATTCCTCTCTTTTCACCAAACACAGTCAACATAAATCACAAAATTAACATAAACAATTAAAAATAAACAATGCACCAAATCTCATTTTGTCACAATGACATAAAAGTCCTTCCAACCCCCTTCAATTCTTCCTTTAAATCTCATCCTCATTTCCTCAAACACCTTGTGTGCACCTCTTCTCTTCTCTCTTTCTCCCACAATTTCTCATCTTCTTTCCTCACCTTCGCAAACCCACATCCCGTTCTTTCCCCTATCACCATGGATCCCGTTAATGTTTGGGGGAATTCTTCCCTTGAACAGGTTGACCCAGAAATTTATGACCTTATTGAAAAGGAAAAACGCCGTCAATGTACAGGAATTGAGTTGATTGCCTCTGAAAATTTCACGTCTTTTGCTGTTATTCAAGCCCTAGGAAGTGCTCTTACCAATAAGTATTCTGAGGGTATGCCTGGAAATCGTTATTATGGTGGTAATGAGCATATAGATGTGATTGAAAACCTTTGTAGATCAAGGGCATTACAATGCTATAGACTTGACCCAGAGAAATGGGGTGTTAATGTTCAACCATACTCTGGGAGTCCTGCAAATTTCGCTGCATATACTGCAGTTTTAAACCCACATGATAGAATTATGGGACTTGATCTTCCATCAGGTGGACATTTAACTCATGGGTATTATACTGCTGGCGGTAAAAAGATTTCTGCAACCTCAATTTACTTTGAGAGTTTGCCTTACAAGGTGAATTTTCAAACTGGGTATATTGATTATGATAAACTTGAGGAGAAAGCTATGGACTTTAGGCCTAAATTGATTATTTGTGGTGGAAGTGCTTATCCTAGGGACTGGGATTATGCTCGTTTTAGGGCTATTGCTGATAAATGTGGTGCCCTTTTGCTCTGTGATATGGCTCACATTAGTGGCCTTGTTGCTGCTCAGGTATAAATTTTTTTCATTTTAGTTGTGGGTTTGTGTTGGTCTTTGGCTGATTCTTAACGCTTCTTATGTTTTTGGATGTAGATCTGTCTTGTCTGATGATAATTAGTTATATTTTGTTTGGGGGATTAATTTTGTGGATCTGGATTTTTGATGGGTTTTGTTTGTTATTATGTTAATGTTTTATAGAGTTATGTTGTATACCATATTACCATGCTCTCATAATATCATTATATCTGAAATTGAAAGTGTCTCTCTTTCTGAGTTTCTTTCATTTGTTATGATATGATAGTGTACGTTGAACTTCCATGTATTTCCATTATCCGTTTCTTCTTTTCCCCAATCAACCGGCTATTGTGTGTGAACTTATGAGAATTTGAATTTGATACTCTACAATGATCTGCTCCTATAATTGTAAAATGTGTAACCACACCTTTGTTAGATGTGAAAATGTAAATCATGTCTGGTGTTGATGTTGTGTTGATCGTTTGTATTGGTTAGAAATTGGTATAGTAGTATATAAAGCTTGAAGTGTCGCATGATTCGTTACTTGTGAATTGAAAAAAAGAAAATTATGCTTGACTTTAGGCTATTTTTGAGTCATTTTGAGCGAATTGTAAATTCAAAAGACGAATTAGCTAGCAAATTGTGTTACACTTAAAGCTCGTGTAGTCGTGTAGGCCCTTCGATGGTTGTCATGGAATTTGATGAGTTGAACCCTGATATTTTTTTCTGATTGCAGGAAGCTGCAAGTCCCTTTGAGTATTGTGACATTGTGACCACTACTACTCACAAGAGTCTTAGAGGTCCTAGGGCCGGCATGATCTTCTACCGTAAAGGCCCAAAACCACCGAAGAAGGGCCAACCTGAAGATGCTGTGTATGACTTTGAAGACAAGATCAACTTTGCTGTTTTCCCTTCCCTTCAAGGTGGTCCTCACAACCACCAGATTGGTGCTTTGGCCGTTGCCCTGAAACAAGCGATGTCCCCTGGGTTCAAGGTTTATGCAAAGCAAGTTAGGGCAAATGCTGTTGCTATTGGAAACTATTTAATGAGCAAGGGATACAGCATTGTTACTGGTGGAACAGAGAATCACCTTGTCCTTTGGGATCTTCGTCCTCTTGGATTGACAGGTACAAACCATCGAAATAATGATATTGATTTGGACTTTTGGAGCTGATTGTGCCTCGATTTCTCTTGTGAATAAAGGTTTTGATTCAAGGCTTTGTTTTTGTCATAACCTTTCGGCAGGAAACAAGGTGGAGAAGCTATGTGATCTGTGCAACATCACGGTTAACAAGAATGCTGTGTTTGGCGATAGCAGTGCTTTGGCTCCTGGGGGTGTACGAATTGGTAAGTATTTTGAAAATCATATAATATATTCCGTATCATATTCTCACGCTATGAAGTAGTGTAATGTTGACATGAGCCACACTTTAAAAAGCTGTTGATCATGAACGTTTTGGTAATGTTGGTTCGGACAGGTACTCCTGCCATGACTTCAAGAGGGTTGGTGGAGAAGGATTTCGAGCAGATCGGAGAGTTTCTTCACAGGGCCGTGACCATCACTTTGAACATCCAAAAGGAGTATGGTAAACTCCTCAAGGACTTCAACAAAGGTCTGGTGAATAACAAGGAGATTGAACAACTGAAGGCCGATGTCGAGAAATTTTCATCCTCATATGACATGCCTGGTTTCTTGATGTCTGAGTTGAAGTACAAGGACTAAGTCCTTTTCTATCTCATAATCATTCCAACAAAACTGCTGTTGATTTGCTTTAGATTTTTCTTTTCATTTTCATAAAATTTAATTTGGGTATGTTTTTGCTTTCTACTTTTTGTCTTGGGACATCAATTAAGCAGTTTTCTAATATTAATTATCAGATTTTATATGAATAATAATAAACATAGTGAAAATTTCCTTGTTTGTTTTGTAATGCCTATTCAGAACTTTAGAGATTAAAGCAATCTCAATGCGGTCGTTTCTATTGCAATTCATATGAAATGTTATTTAGTGGGTGTGTAGTATCAATACAAATTTATAAATAACAGACTTCAATTTTGATTGATACTGTAGTGCTAAGTAGTATACAAATTTATACAGAAAATGATTTAAATAAGAATAAGGAGTAATCTTTCGAATCTGCCTTCAAATGACCTGGGGTAAAAAAAACTGATAAAAGCCAAAAAAAAAATGAAAAACAATCCGCATCTGAGTTACATGAGTCGTGAGTACATCACGAGTAGAAGCTTAGTTTTTTCATCATATTTATAGCCATCATAAGATCGGATTTTTAAAGGATAAACTAACATTTAAAAAATAATCACCTAAGATAAGACCTTCAAAGTTAAATTTTCCAAAACTCTGTTATGATACAAAATCGTAATAAAATACAGTCCTGTAACCCTAACATCTGTACAAAACCCCGTTACTTAATCGACATAGCCATTGGGGAATGGGGAATAGGGATTCATTTGTTTTCTGAAGACTTCCACTGGTAATCTGGACAAGATATGGCAAAGTAAGTCTTCCATTACATTTATGAGTCACCTCACCATAAACTCTGCAATTCAAGGTATACCTTAAGCTTTAAGGAACATCAATCAAAGATCTCCTGAGCAGAAATTATGCTATGTTGGCTGCAAAATTAGAAACCAAACAATTTAGTATTATTGTTCTACTACATCACAATCAATATTCCACCTCAAACATTTAAAGCTTATACTATTTCTCAATGACCTTCACTGATAATAATTCTCAATTTTGAAGCACCATAATTTTCTCAACAAAACCCTGTTTTTGACGGTGTGGATGAAATTTACAGTTTCGCAATTATAAGATGAAACTCAGAAAAGATGTTTTCAAGGGGCATTTTCCTATATATTTAAAACGACTTTACAAATTTGAATAAAGGGGCAATTATCTTTAAGACCAATTTAAGGTTTATTTCAACTTTGGAATCAGGCTCAGTTGGAGATATAGCTTGGACAGAGTTTCCATAAATATTTTCCTAACGAAAATTGGAATACTTTTTTCGAGAAAATCAATGGAAAATTGAAGGGGAGTTCCTTCACCTTAACCACAACAACCACTAGTTTACCATATTGACCAACAGCACCATCATCCCCTGCCAACCTTGATTTGATCAATAGAGGTGATAATGGGTAGCCCGGAAGACACATAGCGGGCCAGGTTGTTTCCCATTCTTGGTATATTGTCCTTGTATCTTTCCAAAGTCCCTGCAAAAAGCATTGCTCTAGCCACCAACCATGATGACATCTTTCATTGTTGCACTATTTGTGCAATTGCAAGCACTGCACAAGTGCCACATGCAGCTCATTTACTCCCCAAACACTAACCTACTTAAGATCCCCATCCCCTTCTTGTCTCTCTTGTTCCCCACCTTTTCAATTCCTCCCTCCATATTTACTCTAGCTCCTAGAGTGTTAAGTATCAGCTAAGGGGCCCCCTCATGTCCCCATCAAACTACAACCAAAACATCAAGTCACCACCAAAATCAATCATTCAATCTTTAAGTCCTTAATGGTTATTATTACCTCACTGGGTGGCTGCAGTCTCAAACTCTGAAGTGACTCAAGGTGCGCTAAAGACTGCAACCATAAGTGTCAGTCCCAATAGCCACAATATACCACTTCTATTCTCATTATTTTGCTTCCCTTGTTCTTCAGTCTTTACTTCCACAGTCCACCTCTTGACATTTCTTTCTTTTATTTTTTGCGGGAATTTCAGGGAGAATATGCTTGAAAGGTTATCGTTAATGAGCCAACAAAGTGGGTCTGATACGACATATGCCATTAATGGGAAACATTTTGGATTCGTTTAGTAAATTTACCGCTCACGTTATTTCTCCTACATCCGATTCAATAGTAAAATAGTAAGATTCCCTTATTTAGTAACATTTGTTTGCTTTTTGACCTGTTCTACCACATTTGTAGCAAACTATACTTTTGGAGTTGGACCTTTTGGGATTGTATTTATTCTTGTTTGTATAAAAGTTTGAAGTTTCTTTTTGCTGACGATATGGTTTGTAAGTTTTTCGGGTAAATTTCTTTTGTTTTCTTCTTTTTATGGAAGAGGGAGCTTCAATTTTTGTCATGCCAAATGCTTCGCAGAAAGAGCCCAATTCTCTTCTTGATTGGTATTTCTCTGATTTATATTTGGCTTGAAGCTTTAATTCTGAACATAAAGCAAGCCCCTCATTTTTTATCATAGAAAATAATTGACCAAATGTTATGAGTTCAAAAGGAATATTTTCTGCTCCAACTTTGGCTTTTATATTCCTTAAAACTCTTTTTGAAAATAATTTGGGAAGGCCAGAGATAAACCTTTCTTTCCATATTGGTAATCCTACATCGTCTCTTCTTATAACATAGGATAAAAAGGTGTCTTTGTACCATCTATAATCTTAAGGTTGGACATCTAAGGTTATTTAGAATTTCTTTAACCCCTACTATTTGTTCTTGAGGGTTTCCAAGAAAATGCATTGAAATGGTATGAATAAGGATAATATGTCCATCCTTTTCCTCTTTTGTGTCCATCCTTTAGGAAGGTTTCTTTGGTATGAACAATATTATTTCTATCCTGATCGAAGTTATTATTTATCAAAAGATATAGCGGCTTAACAGTATGGAAACTGCAATAATATAGCCAAGATGGTCATTTTCAGACACACAGTAGCATTAGATAGCAAGGATGAAGAGCCAGAAGCTTACTGCTCATCTTTGTAAACCCGATAATATTTCTCTGCATGCTGCCGTTGACCAATTAGTTGAGCGAATCGTTCATCATGTGTAATGACAATTAGTTGGAAGTTTTCTTGCCCTTTCCTGTCCTCCATAATCCTTGAAAGAATGAGCCAAAAGCATTAATTCGTTAGTAGTAATGAAGCAGCAGAAACAAGAATGAATTTGAACATGAGTCTATATACCTAAGAAGAGCAGCAGCCAAACTCTCAGAATTTGGGCCATCCAAGTTTGTTGTTGGTTCATCAAGTGCCAAAATCCCACAATTGAGGCAGAAAGTTTCTGCTAAGGCTAACCTTATAATAAGTGAAGCAAGAACCTAGAGATGCAGAAAAATGAATGTATGATGTACTCAGATACTAGTATGACGAAAAAATAATATAAAAAGTAGAGTAATCTCTATGGACATGCAAGTTTTATCTGATTGCCTCACCTTCTGGCCAGCGCTGCATCTTCCACGCATTTCCAGTTCTGCGTCACCTGTTTGCATAAGCACCTGAACAGAAATAGCAGTTCAAGGATCAAGTTATATACTGTGATTCTAAGGAATGAAGCATCAAATTATTACATGAATATAATATTACCTTATAACTGTAAGATCTAGTCCCAGCAGCTTCAGAATCAGAATGGATGTATATGTAATCAATGTCCTGACCTCTGTAAGTTTGCTGCCATAGTTCTCTAATAATTCTATTTATTTCTTCCATTTTTATAGTGTGAAAACGCATGAGTGCCCTGAAGGAAAAAAATAACCTATGAAGCTATATTCAACCCTATAGCAACAAGGTCAAAGCCTTAATCCCAAAAGATCACGGTGGCCTATATACTTTGTTGTTTCTTTTTAGTAACAAAACTAATGTCATATTGTTTGCAATATTTCTATTTTGGTATTTGAATCCCCCTTAATCCGTCAATATTTTCCTCCCACTTGCTCTCACATTTTATTCTCCCCTCGTACTTGCCCACTTGATGTCTCTTCCTCTGATTAATTTTCTTTTTCAAAAACTTGTGCAAATTCTTTGGATGCACTTATAAAGAGATAAAGCTACATAACACAAAAGCTATTAGAAAGCACTTGATGCATATCATGAGGTGCAACCTCAAATTATAGAGTATCAAACACAAAGTGGCAATAATGAGAAGGTGTTTACTTGTCAGGAACAAGATGCTTAACATATAAGCTCTAATTTAGGATATGAAGAAGTGCTTACTTGTCAAGAGCATTGTAGTATCTATCAAGGTCCTTGTTAGCCATTTCTGTGGTCTGTCAGAAAGAGAAGAATGTCAACTAATATCATGAAAACTGAAAACAGATTAAGAAAGAAATAAAGCAAAGAAAGCAAAAGCTGTGCAAAAAGTACCTTGAGCTGAATTAGTTGGTCAAAGTAGCGTTTGTCTATATCCTTGTATTGTGGCTGTTTAAGGTCAATTGTATTTTTTGATATGTTGCTTTCATACACAGACATTGTTCCACCAAACCTATTAAACTATAAAAACTACAGAAGTTATTGCTTCCAGCATTGATGTTTATGTAAAAGGCCGATTAACTGAGCATACTGCCAGATACATCACAAAACTTTTGGTTTGAATAGCACACGAGAAACCAAATAGTTAAGGTGTCTACTTGTAAGACACAATCAAGTTCACATACCTATAACTGTTACAAAAACCACTCAGCAAAATCCTTCAAAATTAAAACATTATGGATAAAAGACAAGGTTATAACAACAGATAAAACAAAGCAACAGTAGATGACTGCAGTACGACTAATAAAATGATTATGAATACCTCTGACAGAAGACTGTCTCTTTCTTGATTTAACTTCAATAGCTTGGCCTCAAATACCTCTAAACTACCCATGTCTACTTGTCTCTGCTCCAATGACTCCAGCTCACGAGTCAGCTCATCTACTCTAGCTTTTGCCACCCTATATAAAATGTTTTGATTAATTCTATGTTTCAATAACTCTTGCTTGACCTTCTCTTCCCGGGCTCTTTCCAATTCATCAGATATTTCTTTCTTTCTTTGATCACATTGCTGAAGCTGAGATTCTGATTGTAACTTTTTTACTTGCAGTTCCTTTAACTGCTCAGCTTTTTTAATCTCATTAAACCTGCCCGGAGAGTGTTATGTAAAATCCCTCATAGATGTAGTGGAAAGAGTGACTAAAATATAAGGCATGATAAGAGATGTACTCATTTATCTTGGAATTCAATTTTCCAAGGTCTACAACCTCCTGCCGCTGATTCCTCCAGAGTTCAGATTGCTTTTCAAGTTTGCTATTTAGTTTTTCTTTCAGAGCATTATGCTCACGTAACAGTTTCTTTGTTTCCATGGTCAAAGGACTGATAGCCTCCACAAGTTGCTGCAAATATGAAACGAAACAAACTTCAACCCATCAGAATTCAGTGACAATAAAAACTTTAGCTTAATTCATCATATCTATTAAAGTTGAACAAAAAATATTGACTCTGGCGGATCTATCAAAGAGTAAAACACAGCTACTAATATGGCAAAAAAGTAAATCTAACTTTGAAAATGGTCAGCAAAGTAGACCCTAAGTTATGCAGTCAACATATCCTTTAACTTCCAGATGATGAGTCTGAAAAAAATTTAGAAAACCAAACACGAATTATCACAATTGTTATTGTTGAAGCAAGTACCAAATCTCCTAGTCAAGGAGATGATTTTGATCACATTATGGAACATGCTTTATCTTGAACTTTGGAGAAGGAGGATATAGATGTATCAAATTGTGGTGAATTGAGGTTTGGGTCGCTACATGAGGTGATCAATGTGGAGCATATGATATGAGATGCATTGGACAAAGCAAAAGAGGCTTTGAACAAGGCATAAGAGACTTCACTAAGAATGCTAGACAATGCCTTGAACGAAGCAAGGTATGGAATGAAGGTTGCTCGAACAACGCAACAAGAAAACAGCAAACAGAGAGGTGCTCGACCAGCTGCTCGTTCAAGCATGAATAGTACTCGTTCGAGCAGTACACTGTGCAGCAAGCAATAGGTCTGTGATCATGCTGCTCATTCTAGCACATGGGTGGCTCATTTGAGCAGCAGCCTAGGACTAGGATGCCCAATGGTCAGTTTTTTGTACGTTTTGATTGACTTGAAGGATGCATTATTTCTGATCTATTGTAGCATTATTGTGGAATTATTGTGTAGTTCTAGAATGTTGTATGCCCTCATATAAAGGGCTTATGAATTCATAGAAATAACACACAACAAAGTGAGTAAGGGCTAATACAATAATACATAGAGAGGGGCTAGGAGAATTTCTTTTCTTAGCAGTAGTATTGAGTGATGTCCATTGTTTGGGAGATATTTGCCTTGAGAGTTTGTTCTCAAGGAGAGTTATGTTATTCTTGTATTGTTGAATTCATTAATAAAATAAACATTTGTTGAGGGGAGATATCTAAGATACCTCATTACATTGTGTGTTCATTCTTCCATTGATATAGTTGTGTTTTCTATCTTGTTTCTCACTTGTGTAGTTGTGTGAGACCTTATAAGCTTTCATTTTGGTTATCAACTGTTCAAAGAGTTCTCTTAACATATCCTTTGATCTAACTTTTCGTACAAAAGAGAAAACAATCAATGATACCAAAAAAAAGCCTAAGAAATTATAGCAATTCACATCATTAGATCCACTCATAAGTACCCAACATATAAAATAAGTAAAGAAGTTGAGTAAACTATCGAAAAATCCGAAGTTAAAACAAACTGTTAACCATGTAAGCAAAGATGGATAAAGTTACATCTTACATCAACACTAGAATCTTAAGTTGAATTTTCCGTATATACCAGACAATCTAATTTCTATTTTGAAGGAAAACTACCTAAGAATTTTTTTAAAATTTTTTAAGTTATTGGAAATTTGTTGAGAAACTACCTTAACAACTTTATTGCATGGAATTACACTTTGGGTTTTTGCTATGAACTGACAATTTCACTAAAACAGTAAATTGGAATTGAAAGATTAAAGGACAAAAAGAGAAATTATACTATAAAATTGATGATTAAAGGAAGATTACAAAAGATATATCAAGCAACTCGAGAAGCTTGAGGTCTCCTAAAATGAGCATAAACTCACCCACCAATTACTCAACAATTTTCATGATTATAATGACTCCCTAATTCCTCTTATTTATAGTAAAGCTACCACTTATAACTAACTTATCCTCCAAGTAACTCCTAATAGCAATTACTATTTTACCCCTTCGTAAGCCCAAATATCGAGTCATAGCAATGGACCATAACTACCTTTATTATAAAATTTGCAAGACACTACCACTTGATGGAATTCCATGAATTGATATATTTGATCGAATTGATTTGATTCCTTATGCTGACTCTTTTACTCTAAAATTTTGTTAAGAAACTTCTCCCTTTGTTCCAAAGTCTTCTACAGTTACTAAAAATATTGAAAACCAAAAATTGAGGAAAGAGAAGAAAAGTACTTTTCACAGATTGGACGAAAGACTTGAACAAAAGAGGACTACGTAAAAGCGTAAATATGAACAGACTAATGCATTGCGTTACCTTCTCTTCAAGCTCAACTTGACCTTTCTCCTCCATCAAACGTTCAAGCTCATTCTCCACTTTCTTAAGTGCATTTATTAAAGCTTGAGCTTTTCCTTTCTCTTCCCTAGCATTATACATCCGTACAGTTAGAGAACTTATAGCTCCCATCAAACACTTCTGATCATCTCTTAACTTGTCCACATCATTTTGCAAAGTAGTTCTGGAAAGAGGAAATAGAAATGAGATAAACAGAATCACAGAAAAATAGCATTAGAATTGTATTTTTAAGATAAAACTGATCTACACTCTCAAAGTGATAAGTGCATATTGTACTTTCATATTCACCATGCTACATTGTACAATCCAATGGGTAAATTAATGAACAGCAAACAAAGGGAAAAAAGAGGCACTTTTTAACTAGGAAAGCAGAGAGTATTACTTTGTAATTTCAAGTGAAATGCACATAGCACATAACTGTCTACTTATCAATATTTTTATTTGGAGAGAACTGAGCCAGCACGAAATACAAGATTTCAGACATTAGTATGAAGCTAATTCATATTTCATAATGCTTACAACAAAGGAAAAGCTGAAAAGGCCTTCTATTTTTGTTAAATACAATTCTACAACATTTCAATACCCCAATGTTATTAAGAGGAAGTATAAATAGAAATTGAAGGGAAATAGGGTTCATATAAAAAGGAAAAGACATGTATCTAGCATATATAAGAATCAAGTACAAATCAAAAAGCTATATACATGGTAGTCTGGAGATCACTGAGCTCTGACTTAACTTCCTCCATTGATCTAACAGTCTGTCCTCGGTTATCTAACTCTTCCTCCAACTTATCAATTTGATGTTGTAAGTTCTTTATCTGCTGAACATGCCAGTCTGCTGTCTCCACATGCGGCACCAAAGTCTCAATTGAATCTTTGTCAGCCTTAACTTGAGCAACAATACCTAAAATCTAAATGAAAGAATGGATAAAATGTCAAGTCAAACTAAAAGAAACAATGATTTTCAAGGTCAAAAAGAAAGATCATCTATTTCAACCCAATATAACTCAATCTTAAATTCTACATGGAAACAATAGAACAACAACCATCCACTCAAGTAGTTGCATGACCATAATCTGAAAAATAGACGAAGACAGATCTACGAAATAATTTTCCAAACAGGAAACACACACACACACACACACAAAACAAAACAAAACAAAACAAAACAAAACAAAACAAAAAAAAAAACCTCAGGTGGAATGATCAAAAGATACAGCAAAATGTAGACACAACACCATCTATAAAATTGGGGTATTTTCCTATATAATTATCCATCTCTAAACTTAGATAGACAATTCCCACTTGGCAACATACAATAAAAGAACTAATAATAAAAGAATAAACTTTTTAGATTCTTTAAGCAGACAGGAATTGGGGTTAAAACTCTAAGACTAAGAAGAATAATTGCTAAAAGATAGCACCAACACGGAGAATTACATCATCGAGTGGCTGTGTTTTTGAGTCCAATTCTTCATTAAGTTCAGCTATTTTTGCCTCCGCTTGAGGTACTGTCTCTGTGCAAATTTTAATGTACTCTTCATAGACAACTCGGAGGTTGTTCAACTGCTCGAAAAGGGCATCAGCAATTGCAGATTTTGCAGACAGCTCATTTATACGATCTAAACCTCGGGAAGCTGTATTTTTTTGCTGCACATAAGCCAAAAAGGACATATTGTATAACAATTAGAAGGAGACATTGCATAAATTACTAGCTTTATTATATCAAGCATCCAAAAAGAGAAAGATAAATCATTAAAGTATACTGTACACCTCTGTGGCTCTGAGGCTCTGACCTAACCACACCCCATGATTCAATTACCTTGGACAAGGTTCATGCCTAGTGTTAATCAGAATTGGGCAAAGGAGTTAGATTTGGACACTCTTACATGTCCATTGTCACACTCCAAATATCTATTAATAATTTCCTTACATTTTATCTCACGTCTATCAATTATCAAACTCAGGCTAATTTTTGAAACATTTCTTTGCATTTGGTCTACAATGAAGTGTCGGGAATCCATAACTAGGATCAATGTCCGAATCCAACACAATTGGTTACAGTAAATTGAAGAGACACGATAAGGCAGTAACATAGCTCCTGTCAACAGTGAGGTAAGGTGTCAAATCACAAGTGTATGTCATCGCAGAGTTGACAAAAAAGTAATAGCTAACTCGAACAACATGAGTAGACTTTTCAAAACGGTCGATTGGATCAATTTCGGGTAGGTACATCGTGTGTGTCCTAACGTGTCATAAATTCACAATAACTTCTATTTTATTATTATTATTGCTATAAAATAGCTAAAAACATAATGTAACTTTTTCGTTAAAGTTTAAAATTAGTTTTTCTTATTATATTTGGCTAAAGAGAGCATTTCAAGTTACAGTTGTGATAAATTGACTCAAATAATTAGAATTGAAGAAATGATAATAGTTGTAACTTGTAACTTGAAATTTTTGATGTAGAACACAAAATTTTACCAAATTTTAGGAAAACGGGTCGGTTAGTTGGTTTTCGTATGGATAGGGCCTTTGGATTTTTCAGACAGGCCTGATCAGGAGTATATACCTTCTTGAGAAATTTGTCCTCCTCTTCAGCAGAAGAAAAAGGTCGTTCGCATACACCACACATGTGACTAACTCGAGCTACTCTTTCCAGAGGTTCACACATTTTAAACTGACCATCTTGCTCGAGTAATTCTCTGCAGCAAATTAAAACAAAATTTTAGTACACAAACAGAAGGCAGAACCTGCTTCCACAGAACATAATATTGCCAGAACCTTTTAACAGAATCTCTTTTATCTTTAGCCGCATTCAAAGCTTGATGATAAGAATCAACACCAGAAAATGGCTGATCCAGTGATTGAAGCGTTGACTCAATGAACTTCTTTTTGGCTGAAATCAAGCAGTGAGGAACATATCAGTTTATAAGCGGAGCAGTCATAATGAGTCAAAATATATTTCAGAGCTTCACATGACTGACATACAATTATAAGCGGAACAGTCATTTCCAAAAAAAAAAATAAGCGGAACAGTCATAATGAGTCAAAATATATTTCAGAGCTTCACATGACTGACATACAATTATAAGCGGAACAGTCATTTCCAAAAAAAAAATAAGCGGAACAGTCATAATGAGTCAAAATATATTTCAGAGCTTCACATGACTGACATACAATTATAAGCGGAACAGTCATTTCCAAAAAAAAAATAAGCGGAACAGTCATAATGAGTCAAAATATATTTCGGTGGCAATATTAGAAAATGTCCAATAATTTACAAAATTGCCACCGAAATATATACACCATTTAAACTTTTATGTACACTTGTTTTCAGTTTTCACCGATTTAATTGGTTTTCACAAGATCCAAGATATATATATATATATATATATATATATATATATATATATATATATATATATATATATATATAGGGTCAAGTTCCAGTGAAAACCAAGCTAATATGAGAACCGTGAGAACCAAACTCCCTGATAATAATGTGTTACTGTTGGACAAAATAATGTTAGTTACGTTTTAAAAAAAAGCTACTTTTTAGCAAAAAAAAGTGTTACTTTCAAAAACAATGATTTTTTTCAAACAAAAAATATTCAAAAGTAACACGTTTTTCCGAAAAGTAACACATTTTTAATAAAAAGTAGCAATTTTTTGTAAGGCAGTTTGGTTCTCACGGTTCTCATATAAGAATGGTTCTCACTAGAACTTCTTCCTATATATATATATATATATATATATATATATATATATATATATATATATATATATATAACATTAAATGGAGTCAAAGATGGCTCACAGTCTAAACTTCTTATCTAAAGGAAGCTGCAGATTGTGTTAGATGTCAAGGGTCAATAGGAAAAAAAGGCTTGTTAATACAAGGGTAAGATGCATACAACTCCCCTCCCCACCACCGACGCAAATTTAAGTTACCCTTTCCCACCATCACTCAAACCACACCCCCCAAAAAAACTATAATTCAAATTAAAAGGAATCAAGTGTTGTAGAAAATATTGGTTAAAGGAATCACTAAATATATGTTTGGAAAGAATTTACGCATAAATGGCAAAGGAGGGAGTAAAAAAATTTGGCATCTAATGTACAAGCCGCCGATTGGGATTAAAAAGCAAACTCACAATCCATATCTTTTAGAAGCTTCTTTAAATTATTGCTAGCCTCCTGGATCTTCAGTTGTAGCCTATCAACTTCCTTTTCAGCTTCACGAGATTTAGGTTCAAGTTCATTAAACTCGGTAACTGAAGAACTGCACATGAATTATAAAATATCAAGCGTCAATATGAGTTATGAAATTCTTCATTGAAATGGAAAACCAAAAAGTCTTCTACTCAATTATTCCTCCAGCCCTGAAAAAGCCTAAAGCAAACACCTTATCACAAAAACCCAACTACCCTTCCATTTCCACCGAATCAAGCGAAGAAACAAGAAGGCTCACCAAAAAAAAATATTAAGTATGAAGAGAGAAAGAGTGCAAGGAGTTTGTTTTTGTTACTATCAGAAATTGACCTTGCATAACATGAGGTAAGTCAAATGATAGCCCATAAAAAGGAGGGAACATTGTGGCACTAGAAAAGTAAGAAGTTCATAGAATGGAGGAGAAAGAAAAGCAAGCTTCAATGGGCATCTCAACAAACTCCATAATTGCATCACCAACAAAAAACCTAAGATATAGGTAGGTGAGTATGATGATTGATATGGGGCTATGCACAATTTTGTCCCAACGGCCAACATGGCAAAATTCGTGATTCTTTTGTCTTGCAATAGAGATTTTGGAGTTGCTCTAGAAACCATAGTAACGTTGGCACGTGCAAAGTTGATGTTGGACTTTCCAAGGGTGGATAATTGAGAGGGGTTTTTCGCAAGAATGATTGATAAATTATGATGATATGTTAAATTATATCGAGAGTTAATGGTTTGTGAAACTAAAGGTCATGAGTCATGACCAATTACCTGCACACTAAAAAGTTTCTAGTAGATGGATAACATAACCGTCAAGGAAGATCCTTCCTTGGAATTGGAATGTTTGAAGGCTTCTGTAAATGAGCTGAATCAAATCTACTAAAAAGAGGAAAGAGTCTTGATGGAACTTAATCAGCTAAATGGTGCCTACGGCCAAGGAGCAATGTAGAAAGCCATCAACTAATACATCGTTGTTGTGTAACACATGCGTTTGGAGGGGTAATATAGGGATTGCCTTGTAGTTAGTTAGTTTGAGAAATAAAAAGTAGAGGAAAGTAATATAAAAAGAAGGGGAGGGTAAGAGAAAGATATTCAGGCATTTTGTAAAGACTTTAGATGAGTTCCTAGGTTTATTTCATGGAGGCACAAATCTCCTGAAAGCTTGTAAAACTATCACATTGAATTGCAATTTTTTCTAGGATACAATCAATAGGAAGAGAGTTACAGGATTTTTGACTAATAAAGACAGGAAAAACAAAAACTCCCCACTCTCTCCCCCACCAAAAAGCATGAAAAACTACACCCTACAAATCCATAATAACTCGGTACAGTTACGAATTCAATAATCCCAATATCCCCACCTAGCAGAAGGAAACGTTGCTCAGCTGTCACAGAAGAAAGCAAACCCATCAGTACAAGACATATCGTTAATTCGTTATCTCAGTTGTGACAAGTTGAAATTGAAAAACTGTTTGAACAACATACTAAAAACTTCTGCACGATGCAAGAGCCCCTTCACCAGCTAGTGATCCTAAACAATTAAATGGATCCAAATTTTTCATCACATTTACTTAGTCAGAATACCACTACCTCCTAATCCAAGTAAAAGAAGTGGAAGTGTGCAAAAAATGCATTCTAAGCCCATGAAGGCATTAGGAGTGATTGGAGATGCCCTTGCTCCAACTACATTCCAGTCACTTACGCACGATGCATACCAACCATACTCAGGAATATTATAATTTTTAGTAGCAATATGCTGATACATAGTAAGAATGAGTAAGATGACGGCAAGCAGATGGATTGTTGGACTTTGGTACAATTGTATGCCAATGGCAAACAATGTGAACTTGGCAAGACTAAGTGGTGTATGAAATTGGCAAGACAAATTGGCATGTAAAATGAGCGTATGATATCAAGAAAAGGTAGGTGTAGATTAGTAAAAATAACTGCTATGGAAACCCGTCAATCAAAATATATTTTGTAGGATTTTGGGCCAAAACCCCAACTCAACTATAAGTTTATAACTAATAAATACGACCTTTAATGCCATGATAGTGAATCAACCACAGAATGAAACAACCAACCCTTACCTCATCTAAGTGGGTGAGAAGCAAGATCAAGATTCACAACATAATGCAAGCAAAAGACGAAAGTAAAACTTCAGAAGCTTAAAAACAACCTTAAAGCCTGATGAATGCTGTCCTTAAGATCCTTCTCAGGTGGGAGTTTTCCTTTTAGTACTCTCTTGATCTTATCCTTATGATCATTCATTCTAGAATCAGCACACAATATGTTAGTTCAAAGATAAATTGAGTAACAATAGCACATAACTTAACCGTTTCCCTAGTAAGCATATTAAAGCTGAAAGTTGAAACACCCTCAAAGTTTGTAGACTGACAATTTATTCAACTTTTTCTTTTGAGCTTCTAATTCTGTTCTCTTCGTTTCCAATTTTGTTCTGGTTTCTAAATCACCATCCAACTTATCTTTTTCTCGATTTAGAGATTTAATCATCTGGTTTATCTTGAAGAATTCACTTTGCTTCTGATCTATTATTGAATCAAAATCTCTTTCACCAAGTTGATTTGTCTTCCTATCCAACTCATATTTCTACAGAAAACAAATTACAAAACGTAATGCTGAAAATGTTAATCGAAGACAAAGAGGAAACAGCATTGAAGAAAGCCATTAAGTTGATAGTATACCAGTTTCTTGTCTTTTTCATCTAACTGTTCCAGATTGATATCAGAAAGTTTAGCTTCATAAGGCTCCTTCTCTATCTCATATTCTTGAATGCGTTTACAAATAGCATTCTATAAGCAAGAAAACAAAGACCCTGGCTGTAAATATTGTGAATGTGAATGAATTTAAATTGATTTGCCACAACAATTTTAGACGACCTTTCTTTCCTCTTTGGCTCGTTTTTTGGCTTCAAGATCCTTTAGATGGCTACAAGCATTCACATGTGTGTTCCATACTGTGTTGATTTCAGTCTCACTCGCTTTCTGTAAACAGTTTTATCTAAATAATACATAAGCTATGAAAGAAATCATTATAATGGCATAAAAATGTGCAAATGACACCGATTCTCCTTCATTGAGGATAACGAGAATGAAAGAAGGAAAAGGGGAAAGTGACTAAAGAGGATTAAAATTTCAGGGTGCAATCCACCCCATTATTTAGGAAATAACTAATCCTTCTTCCCTCAAGCAATCATGCCCTCCTTAATTCTCACCTTCATTTCCATATCCATCCTTCCTACTACCATGACCATCAACGTTTTCCTGTCTTTTTCTCCCCCTCCCTTTCAGTCCTCGCTATGGTACCATAAATCCCTCCCTACCCATTTCAAAACCAAGGAAGGTCGAAGTTAGTGACAATCACGAGTTCGCTTTAGAAATGCCGAAATTCTAATGGTAAGACTAAGCTGGTCATGAAAGCTTATGTACATCTGAAGCATCAGAATTTTATGAAATAAAAAATACTCCCTCCAATTCAATTTAGTTGTCCCTTTTTGTTTGGGCACAAATATTTAAAAAATGAGGGGACCACCTAATAGTAGACTTATGTGCAATATTGGGTATTTTAAATATTAAGAATTGGAGGGGACCACCTAAAATAGTAGACCCATGTGCAATATTGGGCAATTTTAATAATAAGAAAATGAGGGGACCACCTATAAATATATGTCTTAAAATGGGAATGGGACAATAGAGGTGAACTGCCCAAAAAAGGAAAGGGGACAACTAAAAAGAATTGGAGGGAGTAATAGAATTGTAACCTTCTTCTCCTGCAAATCTTTCTCCAATTCCACAATCCTTGCATTTAAACGACTTGTATAGCTCAAAATTGCTTCATCGCTGTGAGGAACCTTAGGAAGGGACCCCAAATTATGTTGGGAAAAGAGCTCCTGGATTATGGAGTCTCTCTCCTTCTTCAATGAAGCATTAGCCTAGAGCCAATAGTAAAAATAAAATATAAGAAAAATTCAGAAATAATACTAATAAAATAAATGAACCCGTCAAGATAGAAAAACAATAACATAAGGAAAAAACAGAGCATACAGCTTCAACTTTGCAAGAGGAAGTTTTGCAAGGTAACCTATGGTCCGACAAATTGCACTTATAACTAGTTTTAAACAATGTACTCCAAGGCATTGGAAAATTTTGTGTCCCCATTCAACTTCTCAGGTTACCATACTACAATAATTTTGAATAGACAATTGTAAACTCAATAAATGAACAAGTCTGAGCTGACTCTGAAAACCACAAAATATCAAAGCAAATGAACAAGACTAAACTGACACTGGAGGACCCAATTTTCAAAGCAAATTTTGATCAAGGAGAAGAAGGTTTATGTCATCTCTAACTTCAAGGCTCTATATATAATAACATATCAAAATATAAAAATAGTATAAATGTCAACATTTTTCGTGGAGGGAGTGAAGCTTGATCTTCTTTTGCTCCCCTTAATCAAGCCAAAGACCACAACAACTATATCCTCTCCCCCAACCTCAAGGAACAATAGCTCATAAACTTGTTCCACTAACTCAAAAAAATTCAATAAATGATGAGAAAAAATGCACAAGTACTACTATTTTGCTATGAATCCAAATAAGTTGAATAATAAATGTGTTGATGTATAAGTGATTATGAAGCGAGTCATGTATGCACCTTTATCAACTTAGATAAGGAAAGTTAGAACCAGGACATGCCATGAACTTTTAAAAAACCTCTAGTCTACCGGTGGACACTCGCTGTGATCAAGGTTTTCTGGTTGCATCTTGCTTAAAAACTACAGTTACCTAGTGAAATATCCCTTCCATAGTAGGGATGACTTACATCTAATTCACTCTGAAGCTTGCTAATCTCTATGATATAATGCTGGTTTATTTTACTGCTAAGGACTTTACTAGTTTGCTCTTGGTCAGCATGCTGCCTTTGCAACTTGATAGTTTCCTTGTCCTGATAAGAAATTCTTTCCTTGAACTTTTTCTCCCAGTCCATCAGTTGTTCATAAGAATCTGAAATTTCAAACAGTTAGACATAAAATCCATCTAAACAAACTTTTAACGCAGATGTAGCAGACATTTGATGAAACCGGCAAAAAGAAGAAAAATAGGACCTCTAAAACTTGGAAATGAAAATATAAGCAATGTCAAATCAGCATAATCTTACAGAGTAAAAAAGACTGACCTTCAATTTCTTCATCGAGATTTTGATACTTTTGTTCCTGGTCTTTGAATGCAGCATTTCTTGTGGCACGCTTTTCGGTAAGTTCATTCTGTACCTTATGCAGCTCCTTGATCTTACTTTCAGTATGATGTATCTTAGCATCAACCTCTTCAATTTCCTTTTCCAAATTCTGTATTTGAACTTTCAAGGATTCCGTTTTCTCCTTATCTTGAGTGATACTCTCTCGGAGCTGTGGAAGAATGATCATAAGAGCGTCATTAAAATATACCAAGGAAAATTAACATGATGCATACCGCAGCCGCTACAACGAAATCTCTAGACCACCAAAACTACAGCAGAGGGATCAGATACTAACTACTAAAAGAAACTGTGGCATCAAAAAATCTGCAGCATCAACAATATAAGAGGACAACAATACCAAAGTCTTGATACCGTCAGGATAAGGTAGGTTGCACAAACCACTAATCTACCTCCTGATGTTGTCCACAAAGATTCTCTTCCACCATTCACTTCCATATGAAAACTGCAAACTCATTCTACATATCATATATTCATATTTAAGTCCTCTCCAAGTGATCTTTGGCTTTATTAACTCTTAGTCCTCTTTTAAAAATATGTGTTCCTCACTGGGGCATCTTGTAATTTATATGTTACCATGCATGCCCAAACGAACACACCCACTTTTTCTTTATCTTTTTTACTATGTACAACTCCAAGCTTCCGCCAAATATATTCACTGTGGATTTTATCCCTAGAAGTGTAGCACACATCCATGTTAATCAAAACATATCCACCAAATGTGCATTTATGATGAAAAATATATTAAATGATATTAATGAAAACAAATATTTGATGCTGATTTCTCGTTGAAAATAATGCATTTGGTATATACAGATTGATGTGTACTTTATCCCTAGAACTCTTAGAGGGAAAAAAATTGATGTAGAAGTGATATGTATACTAGATGCTAATGCATTTAGATTGTATAGATGTTCATGTGAGTAGACAAGGATAAAATTAGAGGAACAATGAGTTCAGATATTAAAAACGAAATGTTCAACAGCCCTCAGAATCACAATATGCAAAAGAAACAATGAAGCCATCAGGCGGGAGCAGAGAAATGGAGTTTGGTAAGCTGATACAATCACAGGAACTTCTGCTCATAATATAAAACTATCTCCCTAAAGTCTGAAAAGATTTTTTGTGGTCGTAACCATCAGACCCACCCCACAAGCCTTCCACCAAACTAGTAATCATTGAACTGCTAGTGCTTTGCCTTGCACCATTCCCTTCACGATTTCACCCGCCATTCCATTGGGTGGTACGGGGCTAGACAAGAAAACAATTTACCTTTCTATCATATTGATTGATCTCCTTCAAACTCCCCTCTCTAACCTGCAACAACTAGAACTTCTACAATCTTTAACTGTAGATGATCGCAAATCGAAGATACTTTCAAATATTCTTCAATCCGTCAAAAAAATATTTTAACAATTGTTTTAGCTCACATTGAGGTTTGGAAGTTCCAAACCAAAAATAAAGTAGCTTAGTATCAAACCTCACCTATATGAGCACTACTTTGGGAAATTTTTTTCAATGAGCACCAAAATAAAATAGGAATTTTTTTTCTTTGTTAACACTATATAGGCAAATCATTCATTATGAAGTATTTGGAATAAATTGGAGTAGGCAGTACTCAAAACTTGCCCCTAATATTTCATAATATTCTCTCTCTTATCTCTCTTACTCACTAATTCTGTATTTCATTTTTCTTTCTTGATTTCATTGAAAACTCATCACTCATGGGTGTATCACAGTGCCCTTTCAAAAGTTCGTATGGAGCACACCTAATGGTTGCTCCTACCCATGATGAGACATAGTCCCGCTATTTCACCAAGACCAACATACACATTGCACAAGACTATATGCAAATGAACCTCCTAGCTGAAATAATAAGAGTAAAATAATACTCAAGTCTAGGTTTAAGTTCAAAATCCTGAAAACAAAAGAGGTATACGTAAAACAAATGACCAAGAAAGATGCAAAACAAAAGCATCAAAATCGTAAAAGACTCCAAATAACAACAAAACCTTATATGCAGAATCTTTTAAAGTTTGCAGATGCTCTAACTTTAGCTTGAACGTCTTGATTTCTTGGGCTTGTTCCTTGTGGAGCTTTTTGATGACCTCCAATGCCTTGGTGTATCTGGTCAAACCACAAACCAAAGGGGAACAAAGTGAAGTCAGGGAGTCAATAAGTAATCAAGGACATTTGATCCTATCCTCTAGGTTCAAAGAAAGATTTAATTTAGCAATAATAAAAAGCCAATTGTTACATAATATTATATTTGGAGGAGCCACCCTAACATGATAGTTTCTTCAACTATGCATTAATATACCCATAGCCTTTACCAGCTAACGCTTTCTAGAGTCTATTGTTTTGAGTTCAGGCCTTTTAAATGGTCTTAACATCAAAAATTGTCCATTCATCACAAAAGAGGTTGTTGTTATGACGCCTAAGTCAAAAACACATACGAAGTTGTTATAACAACGACTATGCAACCAAAAATTAAGTATGAATGTCTAAACTAATTTTGAAGGACATCTCAATACAAAATTTTTCAGCGGCATGGATTACAAACTTGTTGAGCCATGTATGTCTCTACTAATTTCAAAGGAGATCACAAAACACAAGCTATATGCTCAATGACTCACAAACTTGTTTAAGCATGAATGTGCCAATCACTTTTAAAGATTTAACATACAATCTTTATGCTTCCAAACTCACTAGAACAATAATCGCATTCCGCAAGTTCAGCCTTACCTGGTTGCGGAGAAAATATCATCGAACTTCTTCTTTAAAGTGGAGGAATCTTGCAGTGGCCAGTTAGCCTCATCTTGATGGACAAATATCACATTTTCCAAAATAGCTTTAGAAACTCCCATCAGTGCAGGGATTTCTCGATCCATATCAGCACATCTATAACTGAGACAGACTTTCTAAAGAGACAATAATGGGACAAAGAGTGAGTTGATGATTTTCAATCAGCCAAATTTCCATTTTCAACCAAAACTGGAACCATATTGTACACAGAAAAATAGGGATTATAAAATGGTAGATTTTTAACACATAGTGAGTACATATACTTACAAACAGCTGATGTGATATTAATGGAAAAATAATTAATTCTAAATCCTAATGAAATCTCTAATAAGTGTTCCATTTAAACACGAAATTGAAATGCAACTGCAACCAACTTAATATACAAGTTGAAAATGGAAGAGTTGCAATGTGAAAAGCACTTTGCACAAAGGAAAGAGGTAAAGAGCTATGGCCTATGAGCAAGAAATTAGGCAAATCTTAAAAAAAAATCAATCAAGCTATACATAGGTAGTAGGATATGATAGTCAAAGCATGATCTTCCATAAGTTAAACTATCAGAGGACCCTAAACAAAGCAAGTTGGTTGATAACCATCCATGTAAAGACACTGCCTCGTTAGGTATCTATTAAGAAATGTCCAAATCTGGAAGCTTCATATCTTTTTCACTTCGTCCCTCTCATAATTGATGATACCCTAATGTTATGTATGAACTAAAAAAGCAACATGGGGAAAGGATATTATAGTGAAAAGAAAATGAGACTTTTGTCAAAATAACCCCTTCCGTCAAGAGACTTGATGGTCAAATTTTTCAATGTAGCAATGAGTACCACATACCATTAGTGGAAAATATGATAATATACTTTTAATAGTAAAGATTCAGATCTTCAGTCAATTAACATGAATATGTCTTCCATAAATCATACTCACGTTAGAAGAAAAGCAAAAACTATGCATTTCTTGATCATTTAGATGCTACACATGAAAGGAAGAGTCTGAAGCACAAAGGAAACACCACAAATTCACTTAACATTTCACTCGGAAACATTTAATGGGTCAACATGGACAGTGAAACAAGTTAGTAATTCTGATTGATCTAACCAAATTAGATTGGGTGGTTAGTATCAAAAGTTTTCAAAACATTTATTTTGAGACATAAACGCAAAGTTGACACAACTCAACTTATTTGCTAGCTCTATTACCATGATATGTGAACAATCCATACAAAATAACTTCTCAAAAAATCCTAATTAAAAACACATGCAAGGAGAAATTTCATATACATTATACCATCTAGAACATAAGAGGTAAATAATCAATGAAAGCTGACGTCAATAAGTATAAGTATAGTGTAACACCTCCCCGTTATTGGGATTAATTGTCTGAAGCACACTTTCAATCGCTTTATACTCCATCTTAGACGCCTTTTGGGTTAACTGAAATGACCTAATACACACAACATCTTTCCCAGCTGCTGTCTTAAATCGGAGCTTGATTTGCGCTTTAGTCTCCGTTTCCCCAGCTACCTATCATTCAAATCCAACAAAAACAAACATCTACACTTTAATTTCAAACCCCATAGAAAACATACATTAATATCACTCTTTCAGATATTTAATGACAAACCTTAGGATCATGAATAAAACTCTGACCAGACCTAGCATTCGGAGGCAACTCTCCAGTGCATGAAAGCTTCAAGCACTCAATTATAGTCTACCCCAAAGACAAACACACAAAAGAACAATTATTGTCCATCAAAAATAAAGTAATGCCACACCCGAAATGTGTCGTATCAAAAAAACAAACACATTTAAAACAAAGAAGCAATATTATACATTTTAATGCAAACTTCTGCAATTTATATTCAGACTTTTGCAATAGTAACACCCACATAAACAAATAAACTGGGCAATTCAAATTTTGTCAACAAACAACTCTCAATTAATCAAATAATCCAGAAAAAAAAAAACAAACGCATTTAAAGTATATACAACGAAACAATACATGAAACATCAATTGAGTAATGTGGGCTAAAAAAGAGTAGTGATAAAAAGAAAAATACAGTTTTTCCGGCACCATTGGAGCCCACAATCAAAGTTAAGGGCTTAAAGAAAGTGATGACATTTTTGTTTTCGGGGTCAAAGCTCCGAATTCCTTTAATCAACATCTTGTCTACTGTACTCATTTCTTCCTTCTTTTGCTGTAAACTTAAAAGGGTTTTGTGGAATTGGGGAGTTTGTGTGCGAGAAAGATGTTTATAAAAAGGGTTCTGAGAAAAGGTGTTTATTTTCTGGGTTTAGGAGGATTGTTCAAGGGAAAAAAGGGGCGCCAAGCTCGAATTCTCGAATGTTACCCGAGCCAAGTCTAAAATTGTATTTGTAGTACTCATCTACCCATACCATTTTTTATTCATTTTTATTTGTTGCTTTTAATTTTTTTTATTTATATCATAAATTTTAGACTAAAATAACTTTATTCTTTCATCTATACTATATTCTCAAACAAAACACAGCTAACATTCACATAAGCAACTTAAAAAATTAATAAGTTGTCATCTTCTCATGAGATTGATGATGTCATTGAATAAGGATGAATATAGGAATATTAAATGTTAATGATGTTTATAAAATAATTAATTTGACCATCATTAAAAACTTTAGTTGGGACTATAACATGCTCTCTCTTATTCATCTTAATAGTCCCATTTGACCGGGCACATTTGTCAATGCAATAATTTCATCGTTAATATCTCTAATTGTGAATAATTAAAAATTGTAAAAAGTTGATATTAATGATCTTTGCATTAAAATGAATCAAACAAGACCTCACTTGACGATATTATAACTTATAGATTAAGAATAAAATACAAATTAAGAGTGCTTGATGAATAGTGTCTGAAATCAAATGGTACTAATACCTTGAATAGGAGGGAGTATATTATTAAAATTTGAAAAACAATGTAATAAATAGTAGTATGTAATAATGATGCACAATTATTATCTTTGATTTTTAATTTACAAATCATCATTTATTATATTTATTTAAAAAAACATTTATTCATTTACAAATTAATTATATTGCTTTTAATTATACTTTTAAAAAAAGTTCACTAAAATGCTAATTATATTATAGATACAATTTACAATGACCCACTGCTTTATCATTATAGAATGATAACTATAAAAAAGTTTGAATTTTTCATGAATTTAATAAAATGTGTATTAAGAAATAATTAAAATTAAAAAAATTAATCTTAAAAAAAAAGAAATAATTAAAATTAATGTAATACTAAGCCGGACCAATTCAATTTATTTGTTTTTTACATCAAAATGAAAAAAAATCGTGCATCGCACGGGGATTATCTAGTATTTTAATATTTTAATACTTCTCATCGTGCATTAATTTTTTTTAAAAAGTGCTATCACTAGCATTTCATGAAAATTGGATGCTACCATGTGGATTTTCCTAATATTTTTATAGGGTGAAATGAATATTTGTTACAAAGATAAAATATTAAATTTTAAATCATTGATTCAATTTATAATTTTCAAATTTTATATAATCAAATAGTATGATGTAGTCTGTTTTGGTGATTTTTTTTAACTAAAATAATTTTTTTTTGATATAGCTTAATATGATCAGTTTGTATTTATTAGCTTTCAAAAATAATTATCTTTGAATTGAAAACTACTTAATTAAATAAAAGAGTTACATTGCGTTACTATGCAATTATCTGTTTTATTTTGTCTACAATAAATATGGACATATAACTTTTTACATTGTTGTATACAAAGTATAAATTATGTACATATAAATCACATACAAATGAAAGTTTTTTTTTAAAAAAAAATCAAACCAAATAAAACCATAATGTAAAACCATACCAAGTCGTTAAATTACAGTTTAACTCAATTTTAATTCATGTTCAAACAATTGTTTGAGAAACCCATAATTCCTACCGGACTACCATATCCAAAGATTATATTTTAGCAATCAATTGTTTTTATTGGTCAACTTAGTTTGTTTGTTTGATCAACTAGTGAGTAACATTAACTTATTTGTTAGGTATTAGGTTGATTGTATGTATTAGTCCATTGTTGAAAATTATCTGATTAAATATTATCTGGTTGAAAAAAAACTATAAAAAGTCAAAAATCAATAAAAAAAACGCATAGTTATATAAGGAGTTTAATTCTCAACTACATAATAAAAGACAAAATTTATTTTACTTTTATATGAAGGAATTTTTCAGCTTTTGCGAATGAAAAAAGGAAAAATTATCGGGAATAATCCGTATTTTTAACGTTTTCCTGTGAATAACCCCTACTTTTGATTATTCATAAATAACCCGAACTTTATACTATTTTAGCTCACAACACCCCCTCCTCAAAACTGACTGGTTGTAGCAAGTTAAGAGCTGCGAAATGACTTGTATTCTTCTTATATTTGTTGTTGCCATCTTCATCCTCAATGTTTCAACCATTCCTCCATTGAAGAGAAACAGTTTCGCACATAAATCATGAAGAACATTAATACACATAGCATTTTCGCACACAAAATCCAAATCTGAAGAACAGAAATTCAAAGATAAGCATATTCAGCAATCGCACAAACTCCAGATAGCAATTCCGCACCATATTTGGCACAATTTCGCACCAGACAACAATGGATACAAAAGACACTCTATGAGAATCGAAGCTTACCATTTTAATGAAGAAGAATAGAATTAGCAGATTTAAGCGTCTATGCAGAGGAATTGATGATGATTTGCAAAATTAGGGCTTTGGCATGAACCCTGGAAATGTTTGAATTGGAGATTTTTTTGGGAGTGTGATTGAGAATGTAAGAAGAAGGTTGAATGGGATGGGATGAAATGAGTTGACCTGCTACAATCTGTTAGTTTTGAGGAGGGGGTGTTGTGAGCAAAAATAGTGTAAAGTTTGAATTATTTATGAATAATCCAAAATAGGGATTATTCACAGAAAACGTTAAAAGTACGGACTATTTCCGACAATTTTTCCTAAAAAAAAAAGTCAAAATTTAATAGGAAAATAGGTAAAGGAAAATTGTTTACCTAACCCACCAAAAAAACAAAATCAAGAAGACTTAAAAAAATGATGGGTCGGATTTCCGAACGTCAATCCAAAAAAACCATATACTCCGGTCTCCGCCAACGAAATGAAGAATTCCTCGGAAGAACACTATTTTACAGCAACAAGAATCACAACACAAGCAACCAACATAAACACATCTAATTATTATGATGATTGGGATAAACCTTTTTCAATTCAGGAATTGGAAGCCATTGAAGCAGCTTTTGACGCAGCAACTTCTAAGCCACTCTCTTCAACACCCTCATCTTCTTCTTCCATTAAAATCCCACGTAGCAGTTCTTCCGTTGATGACGATGACTCTAGTGGCCCGCCCAAGACCCGCCGCCGGTTGCCGGGTACTATTTCAGGTCCAAATGGTGTAATGGGTTCTCCCCAGACGTCTGGCTCTTTCACGCTAACCTCTTGTTCTAGTAATTGGAACTCTCGCCAAGGTAAAATCTTTGAAACCAATCAGTGTCTTTTTATCTGTCTTTTGAATTTCTAGAAATTTGGGACATTGTTTAAGAAACATAATATTATTTTGCTCGGCTTTCTCATTTTTATTGAATTGCTGAGAAACTATGATATGAATAGATGTATTGGTACATGGTCATGGTCTAGGACTTATTTAAAGAAAACTTTTCACAGATGTAAATGTAATTGATTGAAGTTTGTAACTTTGATTGATAGGCAACGTGAAAATGAATCATCCTGCAATGAATTTTGGGGGCCGCATTGTGTATTCACGGACAATTGAACAGGTAGAGCAATCTACATTGCAGATTTTGAGGTTGTTGGAGGCTAAAAAAAGCGAAACTGGTAGGGCTGTTATTGGCATTGACATTGAGTGGAAACCAAGCTTTCATCGAGGTGGGTTTACATGTTTATTTTATTTGCTATTGGGCTTTAAACTATGTTTGGATAGTGCTCAGAAGGGAGGGAAATAGAGGGAGAGAATTGAAAGGAGGAACTCCTACACTAATTTCAAACAAAACTAATCCTTCCATCACTTGGAAAGATTTGGAAGGAAATCACACCAATCCCCCTCTTCCCACCTCCTTCCAAAAATATTGTCCAAGCATAGTGTTAATGTTTTGTTTCGCATACACATCATGATTAACCAAGAGTACATGACTATTTTTGAACGTTTTCTTAATAAATTGTGTGGCATTAGTACTATATAGCCTCAACTGTCATAGTTACAATCACAGAGTATGGGTTCTTGAAGTGGTGGACTTGACTTGTCACTTGACAAAGTTCTTGAAATATCCGTGCTTCGGAAGATATTTATAGTTGTCAACTCATGACTTTGATGATGTTTCTCATAATTAAATGCTCGTGCTTTTTAACTGAGGATTGCCTACTATCATAGTGCAATGTCCTGGTATTTGGATTTACGTAAGGGTAATTTTGGTAATTTTCATGTTGGGAAGACTTGAGAAATAAGTTATTATTAAGAGGTAGTTGATTCTAAATAAGAGGGGATTAGGGATTTATGATAATCATGAAAATAGTTAAACATTTGGTGGGCCGTGGGCAAGTTAATTCTCATTTTTAGGAGCTCAAGCTTTTCGGAAAGGAAGGGGACAGAATGAAAGGGAAGTGAGATTTCCTTCCCTTCTAACTCTTTATGTAGGAATGTTTGTCTTTCACAAAATTTAAAGGATGTCTTCCTTCCCATCCCATCCCCTCAATTTTACCCCTTCTTATTTGTTATCCAAATGAAAGAAAATTCAACCCTTCATTTACGTCCCCTTCTTTTCCAGCTCTTTGTTTCTCTCCATTTTCTTCATTCCAAACAAAACATTAAATTTTTACTCCTTGTACATGGTGAAGTTGATACAAAATGTACCCTTAACCATCAGAATAAGATCGTATATATATCTCAATCTTCAATATCCATCTTTTATGTGGTCCATATATACCTTGTGCCTTGAAGATGTTTTCCTTCCTTTTAGTCAAGATATACTTAAAAATGTCTCTGTAAAGTTAAAGTGGGGGAGGGGATTGGTTTTCTTAAACTATGTCTCCAAACTTTCTGTCTTACCGCATTCTAGCTCCTATCTATTTCATGTCTATTTAGATCTATAGTGCATAGCTTTACCAACTATGTGCTTCTTTTTGCACTGTATTCTCTTTTCATTTTCCATATTAGATTCTACAATATAATATAAATAACCCTCACTATCTTGAGAACAACCTCTCAAGATCATAAATACTGACTCAAAGAAAGAAAGTTGTTTTGGTTGACGCACCCTAGCTCCTCACTATGAATTAGCCCTCTCTTACAATTGTGTGTTGTGTTGTGACGATTCTATGAATGTGTATTCCCTTTATATGGAGGGTATACCACATTCTAGAATCATACAATAACTCTCCATCAATACATAGCAATAAACATAAATAATGCACCCCCTTCAGTGCCCAAAACATAAGTAAACTAACCATTGAGAATCGAAAGCTGAGATGCTCGAACTATGCTTGAATGAGTACTTGATTTTCTCACCTTCCGTCTACTTCTGCATCTTCTGAGCAGTTGGCTTGCTCGAACGAGCAACCTCCTTTGTCACATTCTGTTTCTTCTTTGTGTGCTGCCTTGTTCGAGCAACTACTTACCATGCCTTGCCTCGTTCAAGGCATGGTCCAACCCCTTTAGTGAAGTCTTATCACGCATTGTCCAAAGTATTTCTTACCTTTCCCAATGCACCTCATATACCCCAAATCAAACACCTCATATAATGTTCTAAACCTCAACATATCATTTCTCGACACATCCTCACCGTCCTTCTCCAAAGTACAAGATAAGATTACATGCTCAAATTTGATGTAACTGTTAATAGTTTTGGCACTTGCATTAACAATGGACTATAGTAAAAAGGTTCATTAAATCATGCGCCCTTTTTATTTATGTGAAGTTGTAGATGGAGTTTGCTTTCAAGGGTTAGTTAGAAGCAATTTCTTCGTTCTCACTAACAAGGGTAAGGTTGTGTACAACAGTACATCTAACTCCCAAACCCACCATAAAGGGGAGTCACTTAGCGGCATTGGGGTGATGAAATTTTGTTTTCATTTCTCATGATAATTTAGATCCTTGGTTCATAAATTTTATATTTTCTTGTTTAGTAGCCATTCATCATCTAAAGAATCATCCTTACTCAGTTTAGATGCCTGATGTTACAAATTAATCTCGAGGAAGAATCAATTAATGCGTCTTCTGATCTTCTTTTGTTTGTCTTGGTGTTCTTGACCTGATCTTGAACATTGCGACGTAACATATTTTCTATACCTTACTTACCCTAAATAACTTACTTACTTTTCTCATATTTGTTTTTGATCGAGAAAGTTCATTAACATTTATGTGTAATTAATTGTCATGTAATGTTTGTTAATGGAACACCCTCTTTTGATACTTTTGTGTTAATTGGCTGGCTAATGCTTAATTGTATTATTAGGGGAGATAAAAGGTTGTTGAGCTCTAGAGTTCTAGGTAGTCCAGAATTTGATGTGATTCAATCTATGACTTGCATATATGTAGATGCTTAACATCACAGTCTGTTTGGGCCTTTGCTTCTTAATCACTTAATTTGTCCGTTACAGGTATTCCACAGGGAAAAGCTGCAGTCATGCAAATTTGTGGAGATATGACTCATTGTTATGTATTACATATCATTCATTCTGGAATCCCGGATATCCTGCAATCTCTTCTTGAAAATTCTACTTACATCAAGGTTGTATGTTTTATCATGTAATTATATTTTAAGCTTCTAAATTCTCTCTCCCTCAAACTGTTTCGACTGTGGATTATTTTTGTATTATCCACAGGTTGGAGTTGGTATTGACAACGATTCTGTTAAAGTCTTTCATGATCATAACGTGTCGATCAAAGGAATTGAAGATCTGTCCTGTTTGGCGAATCAAAAACTTGGTGGAGTGCCTAAGCAGTGGAGTCTCTCTTCACTAGTTGAAACCCTTACTTGCAAACAAGTACTTATATTGCGCTTTTGCTTTTGCTTTTACTGATTATCACTTTTTTTCCCTTAAATTTTGATTTGTTAAGTTTGCGTCTTTAACATAAGCTGATTCTTTAATTGTTCTCTATATACATTAGTTTCTTCCACTCTCTGTTCATAAGAATTAGGCTACGCATTCGAGTTTCAATGTTTCATGTTTTGTAGGTGTTCAATTAATGTGCAAAAGTGAAGTTATCATGAATTGGGACAATAATGCAGCACCTTGCATCTTTTCTCATATAGACTGCACTCCCAGATCTGGAGTTTTGCCCAACCGTGCTGGCCTGCCAGCTGTGGGATCAATTCTAGATGACCTTTCTCTTTAATTTAAATACCTTTTCTTTGTGCACTTTTTCTATTGTGCAACTTTGTAATGATTTGAGTTGTTCGCTTTTCTTGAATCATAATAACTAATCCTTTTTGTTTCACTCTTTCATCGAATTTCAAGGCTGGTTATTCTTGTATTGCAAGATTCTCATTACAAATTTCTGTTAGCCGTGTTAGGTGCCATCTCTCTTCTTAAGCCTTTGAGAGTCTCTGTGGAGCTTGCTCTTCTGTATTGGGTCCGTTAAACTGTAAAAGATCGTTAAGAATCAAGTGATATGACTCGGATTTGTTGCAAATGTAAATATGAGATGTTGAATGAGTTGCCTTTGAATCATTATATCTAGTCTGATATTTTGGCCACAAGAATAAATATCATGATTTATTGATTTTCGATTTTATTGCTTTAAAGGCTGATCCATTTATCCCAATCTTATTTTAACAACGAGCCTAAATGAGACTACACAGTTTTTGTTTAAAGTTGAATCTGAAGAATATTGGCAGAGTATTTGTACTCTAATCTGTTTGTAAGGTTTATACTTCAACCGTGGATTTTGTAAGAATCACAATACAACACTGACTGAGTGTATGTCCAGAAAGTTCATATTTGTTCTGAGTTCTGGCTCTGATTCTAAGTTCCAAGTGTCCCTAATTTATTACATGTTTTGATTGTTGTGTACTTTCATTTAAGTAAGGATTACCATGAGGCATCAAGACAGGAATATGAATTAGAATTTTGTACTGCACAGCTGTTGAAGCCGAAGAAGATTAGACTAGGAAATTGGGAGGTTGGTATTCTTTCAAAGGCACAGTTGCAGTATGCAGCTACAGATGCATTTGCTTCATGGTACCTCTATGAGGTAAATTTTATCACTGTGCTTTTCCTCATTTGGCCTTTATATAATCTTATTACGGTGTTGGTGCTTCTTTTTCCCTATATTAGGTGTTGCAGAGCTTCCCAGATTTACCTAAGGATCAGAATGACGACAATAATGCCGAACCTTTGATCTCGAAAGATGGAATTGGCAACGAAAACGTTTTAATACCTGAGATTGTCCCCAAGAACCAGAAATTTGAAATCTAACGATTGCGATACGAGGATTTTCAGAAATAGATACAAGCTGCCATGTCAGTGAAGAATAAAGTTGTGACTTGTGACGATCACATAACGAGGAACGCGCGGCTGCATTGCCAGATATGACTGTACAGGACATTACTAGTCACTGGCCAAAGCAAGGCTGAGTTATGAGATTTACTATCAGTTATCACTAATACAATGTATATGTTCTCTGAAACTGGAATGTGCCCATTTGCTGATTCTTCTGACAGTGAATTGTAATTTCTGAACTGGGTAATCAGATTTCGTTGCGTTACTGTTTCTCTGTAATTGTAATTTATAAGAAGTCCATAACTTAACATTTTCGACAACAAGAATTACTTTTCTCCGACCTTGCCGGTTGCCGGCTGCCGGCGATTAAAAAATCTTTTGTTTTTGATTGGACTGTATCTGAAAGGGACTGCTGACTTGGCACTGTTGTGTGCCACTTGCATGTGAGTGGGTCCCTTTACCTCTTGTTTGATGGCATGTGCTTTTTAATGGTCTCCATTCTCTCTCTCTCTCCTCTTAATGTGGGGTTGTATCCCATGTGACTAAGGACAACTATTTTTTTATCTTTCAGCTCAACAATTTTATTAACAATAACAACATAAACCGTGTCTAAAATGTTCTTTAGTTTCTTTGAAATCTTAACAATTTCCCTATATTTTATGTTTTTAGAGCTTAATCTAAACATTCTTATTTTTTTTTCGGAAAAATTTTCCTTTTTATTTATTAGAGTTAAAATGTCATTGTTATTGAACCTGTGTTCTCAAATACAAGTATTTTGTACTCATTTCGTCTCTTTTGTTTCTCCACCATATATGAGAAAGAATTTCAAAATACGACTTTTGAGAAGTATTTTCTTTGTTTTTTTTTAAATGTTCAATTTGATTTGAACATATTTTTCAATATATTAATATTTTCTTTGATTTGAGCATGTTTTTCAATACATTAATATTTTCTTTGATGTCTCTAATTGTACAAAGTTAAAAATTATAAAAACTTGATATTAATTAGGAAAATTATCTAGAATAATCCAATTTATTCGTGATTTTCTTACAATAATCTCACCTGTTGATTAACCATGAATAATCCCAACTTTAAGGGGTATTTGCTTAAACTAAACTTGGGTAACCCGATGACCTGCTATAGTAGGTAATTCACCAAAAAATTAAAACTAAAAATTAATTTAAAATTAGAGAAAAATTTTGAAATTTCACATAAAAATTTTAAATAATAATAAAAAAATCATAATTATTTTTGAACATTTTATTTTAATTTATTTTTTAAAAAATAAAACTTGCTATAGCAAGTCATCTGGTCACTGGGTTTACTCTAGGAAAATACCCCTTAAAGTTGGAATTATACATGGTTAATCAATAGGTGGGATTATTGTAGGAAAATTACGAATATGTTGGATTATTCTAGGTAATTTTTCCTATTAATAAAATACAAATTAAAAGCGAATGGTGAAAACAGTCCAAAAACCAATTGGAACGTTTGAAAAGAAACGAAGAGAGTATATTGAAAATAATATATACTCTATCCGTCCCATTTAAATTGCATCACTTACCATTTTAATCCGTCCCACTTAATTTGCATCATTTTTATTTTTGGATAATTACCCACCATTTCCTTTTAATCTCATCCATTCATTTTAATTCTTTTTAAATTTCATCTACACAATTCATTATCTCTCTTCATTTATTATTATTATTTATCTTTTTCTAAAAAATACTTACTTTCTCTTTGCTTCAATCCTATCAGGACAGAGAAAGTATGTGAGATCTTGGTATAACCTTTTATAGTTTTTTTTTATGATACATATACATATTTAGAGATATTAAGGTTAAAAACTTATGTAAAATTTATAGTGGACAAACAAAAAAATTGAAGGAAGGATGTATGTGCAAAAACCTCATAGGCGACGGGTCGCATAAAATGGCTCGTTTACCAGTGAAGTATAACCTTAAATTAGCTTGAACGGGGATCGTTGAACAGTTGCAATGGTACTTGCCGTATAAGGGAGGTTAAAAGGTACCAGGGTTGGCCTTAAACAATACTTATGTGTTATGTGTAGGCCAATAGAATGTACTCCACAGTCCACACCTTAGAAGTTAGAAGTGTATTTATTGGCATCCTACACCTAAAGATTGGGACTCAGAACTCAGGCTCGACCTTCAGGCTACAAAGTGCTTCTTTTTGACTAAAAATATAAGTAGGGAAAACTGAATCTACAATCATATTAGATTTGAGGTGTTTAGGTCCAAGTTTTCTTTTTGGACACCAACACTCAAGAAGCAACAACATTATATAATTTACAAGTCAATTGACTTTACAAATTTTTATATCTATTTAATTAATTAGGTTTAATTGAAATTATTAGCGTTATATTATATTATATTTCTTTTTACACTAAAATATATATATATATGTATATATTCCCTAATATATATATATATATATATATATATATATATATATATATATATATATATATATTTGTTTGTTATTTATTTATATATTTGCCGACAATTTTGTTTTGTATGGATCGAATTTGTGGGGAGGGTAGAGAGTGATGAGAAAGTTAGCATTGACAAAAGAGAATGATATTTAAAGCCAAAGTGATTTGATTCCAACATGCTTTAAAATTGAAAATGACATCCTTTCATTTACAAACTCAATAGCTTAAGTCCATGTACAAGTGTTTCTTAAAAAAAGCAAGTCCATATACAAGTGAAGCTTATCTTTTCTGTTTACAAAAAGTATAATTAAATTGTCTATCTCTCTTTGTATTTTATACATAATATATAAAAATTTATGAGTAAGGAAAATGAACCTTTGTTGTATATGATGAAATAAAATAACATATAACTCCATATATAAAGTAACATTAAATAATACGTTAATTTGATTATCCAAATTTACAAAAATGTAAAATTATAGTATTAGGTAATCATTATAATTTACAATATTGTGAGGAGGAATATAATATATAGCGGTGCGAGAAGCTTTTAGACAGTTGCGAAGGAAGGTAACCCTTATAATTAAGAGGTATGTAGATTTCGTTGGTATCATTCCCATGCAATATATATGTAAAAATGTTATCCCTTTGGACTTTGGGGGGTATGTGGGCGCAACATAAAATAAAGTTATCCCAAGTTGCATGAAAATATCAAAAACCAATAATTTGATAGTTGTATTATGAATGTGACATTTCATAGCAACCATCCACATATTTCTTGTCAATTCATTCATTCAAACCCACATTAATTCCTATCAAATTTCACTTCTTTGTTCAAATGAGGACGAGATCATGCACCCTACATTTACAAATTAAAGCATAGGATCCCATTAATTCTTTATATTCATCATATGTTAAAGTGTCTATGTGTTACCCATATGTGAGTTGTCCTACATCGGAGAAAGAGAAGAGTATGCATCACTTTATATACACAAGGAGTAACTCCTACTATTACCAATTGGTTTTAGTAGTGAGCACTTTTGGGTTTATGGCGTGATACTTTATCATAACTTGTTTGAGTTACAGTCATTTTAATTAAATTATATATATATATATATATATATATATATATATATATATATATATATATATATATATATATATATATAATATATATATATATATATATATATATATATATATATATATATATATATATATATATATATATATATATATATATATATATATATATATATATATATATATATATAAAATATCTTCTGTCTTTATTTATATATCCTCTCGAGTTGGAATTTTATTGGTCACAGATTCCCAGTGGCCTTGCATTATTGTTATCGTCTTTTATCTACACGAATATGTATAATCAATCTTGTAACCATTCTAAACTCATAAATTCTAGTCTAATTAAACATCAATAAGTTGTTGAAGTGTATCAATCAAAGTCATTTAAGTAAAGGGTTTGAATTGGAGCTTCTTTGTTGTTCTAGAGTAATCTTTATCATCAAATTTAAAACTCTTATAAAATCTCTCTTTATTTGAGTAATGTCATATTGATATATTATGATAGTGACTTGAGTAAGCAATATACTTTATATCCTTGTCTTTTTCTCTTAAGAATTTTTCAAGAGAAAAAAAAAATCTGAAATAAGTAAAAGGTTTAATTTATTTATTACTTCGTTAATTTAAAATCAACCAACTAATTATATGCATATTGAATCTTGGCCCACATAAAACAAAGAAAGTGATTTTACCACTTGGAATTAAAATGTCTATTGGCATTTGGCACTCCTACTATTTGTTTCCATCAATAAAGATAAAAATGATTATAGATACTGACCAAAACCAAAAATCTCCGACCAACAATTATCCATTTAGCGATCAACATTATGGTAGTTGGTTTTAATGACCAATACTATTGTGATAGTTGTAACAATTTAATTGCATTAGTTATCTGTTGTAATTTGTTAATGCTATGTTTAATAAAGAATGATGATTTAATTTTATTTGAAAATATAAATTTAATTTAAATTTAGTGTTTTGTAAACAAAGAAAATTAAAGTTTGGATTTGAGTCAAATTCACTATTAATATAAAAGTTGTTAAATATGAGAATTTGAGAATGATTTCTAAACCTGTGTCATTCTCAAATTGTTCATCAATGAATTCATAATCGAAATCTCCAATTTAAAATGAACGTAACCTATAAAATGATTTAATTTTGAAACTATAAGTGAGTTGAAAAATGAAGGAGAAATAATATTGAATAATTTGTATTTTATCCCAGATAAATGCATGTGTAATTAAATTTCATAGGCAATTAGTGAAATAAATGAAAAGTAGTAGATTGAACTGAAATCTAATAGTCCGAATAGAATCAGATTGATTTGTAGATGAATTAATAAATAAATTACTCCTTCAATCTGTACTTGTGTCTGCAATTAATTACTTTACTCCTATAAAACCGACTTCTTCAGCTTAAAATAGGGCCAGGGGATTAGGGAGGAATCCTTTTATTTTCTAATTTCTATCTATAAATAATAATTAATAATTCTACCTTTTTTTTTTTGAGATTGCACCGACAGATTCCTACGTTTTTCTTCATTTTTAGATTTATAATATATTTCTCCTTTATTTAGGTCAATCATATACTTCCAACTTCCAAGTAATATTTTCGCACGGAGAACTTTCTGCTTCTTACTATGCTTTGTTTTTTTTTAACTCATTTGAACTCTTAATCTGTTGCTTTGTTAAGATGGATTTGATCCACCACAAAAAGGTACAGCAAATAACATAAAATTGGATTGAAATATAGGATTACAAAATAGGCATTGCTCTTTCAGAAATAATATTGGGGCTAGGCAGGCCGGGTAAATAATAACCAATAACCTTATGAATAATTCAATGCTATATATATAATCACACGAACCGTATTTAATAAGAAATGTTTTTTTTCCAGATAATCCAAATATTCTTTATAAATATACCCCATAATTTGAATGATCTGCTGCAAAATAAAGGATGACCAATGCATCGACTTATATCAATTAATCACTATTCACTAATTACTATGTCTACTACTAATTTTTGAGTAGGAGTTAAGGTTATTAACTTATTATTCATTAGTAACCTCTATGTATTGTTTGGACCATCATAAATTTTTATTACATACATTTTCAACCTTTCCTTTATTTTGGATAGTATTTTAATAATTAATATACTCAAAATACATGCAATATTAATTTAATTGTTGAGCTCTTAAATAAAGTTTAAAGTATCCTATGTAGTATTTGCAAGTCAATTATTAGCATGCTATTTTTACAAGTATTCGAAGTCAATTAATAGCTCTAGAGAATACTTATTAGTACTTAAGTTAGGGTGATATACTTCAAAAAAAAGTTAGCGTGATAAAAGCAAATATTATTTGATTATGTCACTTTATAATTTAAAATAACTTTTGTTTATGAAGCGATTATTATTAGCATGTAGCAATTCTTAGTGGCTAGGTATCTGAAATTGGTAAAATAATGCATTAATAGCACAAGTAGTGAATAAAAGCATTTGTTTACAGACTACAGTGTAGAAGCATGAAATAAATAAGGTAGCTACAAGTTACAAGTTACAAGTAAAAAAAGCAAATTTAATTAAGAGTCAAAGGAGAGCGTAATTACATACACACAGGCCGTAATGACGATCATGTTAAATAGTTCCTCCCCTATATCCACACTGCCATCCTGCGCCTTCCATGAAACCCATAGCTCACAAATTCTTTCTTTTTATTGTATAATATACTACTCCATCCTATTCTACTCATTAGTCCCATTGATTTTTTTTCACTATTCACTTATCACTCTTAATTTATATTTTATTCTTAATTCATAAATTAAAACATAGTCATGTGGGATCTTATTTGATTCGTCTCAATACAAAGATTATTAATATCTACTTTTTATAATTTTTAATTAAAAATAATTAGAAATATTAAAAGTTAAAATGTTGTCTCGACAAGTGTGAAAAATCAAATGAGACTAATGGGTTGAATAGAAGGTAGTACTCATCTTAATTCCTTATTATAATAATTATTATTATTAATTAAACCTAAACCTCATGGACCCACCGACTAGGGATGGTCACGGGTCCAGGACCCTGTTGGACCCGCCCCAGACTCGCCCCTTTTTTAAGGGTCTGGGTCTTATTTTTTTTGACCCATCGGATCCGGGTCGGATCTGGATCTAAAAAATAATTGGCGGATCCGGGTCCGGGTCCAATATCCGGACCCTGGACCCACCCCTCGGACCCTTATAAATATTAAATTGTCTATTTTTATTTGTCTTCTACGTATGAATTCTGCCCCCAACACTTATTTTTTTTTCATATAATCATAATATATATAAATAATATATATGCTACTTGTTAAGTGCTAACTCAATTACCCTTATTTCATGGACTCGAACTAGTGTTTATAATAGAATTTAAGCGTATATGGGTAATGCTATGCGAGTTTAGATGTTGAATTAGTATTAAATATTTGTAAAATATGATAATAACTCTCTTACAAATATACGAAAAATATAATGACTTACAAATGTTTCAAATTTGACAAATCAAAGAGACTTTTTTTAGACCCACTAAGGACCCATTAAGGACCCTAGACCCATCAGATTCGGAGGGTCTGGGTCCGGGTCTGAAAATTTTGGACCCTTAGGGTCCGGATCCGGGTCTGGATCTCAAAAAATTAAAAGGGTCCGGGTCCGGATCTGGTTGGACCCGCTCCAGACCCGCCCCATGACCATCCCTACCACCGACTACCAATTCATCATTTTATTATTTATTTATTCATTTCAATATAGCAAATAAAGTAGCAATTAAGATTTCAAACTTGTAACAACTTTTAAAATATTAGAAAATTAATCCTATATATAGTATATTAATATTATAATATTGTTAGTGTGAGTTTCAGATTTCGATCTTATACTAATTACAACACGTACGTCGTCGTTTTACTATTAAAAGAAATACAATTACATATATATATATATATATATAATGCCTCCAACTGTAAAATTCCTTATTTACGTATATATACAGATATACTAGTAATAGTATATAAGTTATTTATTATTTATTTTTAGTTTTATTTTAATCCTATTTTATTCATTTTAAAAATGATGTACATTGAGTATTATAGTGTTAATAAAATATATAATATATATAGTTGTGTTTTCTAAAATATTTCAATAAAGTTTATAAATTGAATGAATAAAATTAAATAATTTAATAAATTAAAAATAAAAGTGATACGCTATGTTGAATTGAATTAAAGTGATATGACTAGTATTCTTACATAATATATCTGATTCCCCAAATGAGTTTTAGAGTTAAATTTTTGTTTTAATAAAAGGGAAACATTGTGTAAATTGTAGTATAGTGATTAATGTAATGAATTTTCACTAAGCTATATAATTTAGAAACCAAATGATTTCTATCTCACTTTACTAAGCGACTTTTTCATATTATCTAACCATATAGAGTTATCTTTTTGTTAAAGCTTATCTTAGTTGCCAAGCTAATTAATCATAACTAATCAAAAGTATTCTATTTGGCAGTTTTTTATGCAAGGACATTTTTATTTGGAGTTAATTTGATTATACGCTTTTTTTGTCTTCTTTTTAAAGAGATGCGTGTATGATTTGTCAATTATCTTCGCATAACCCTGACTTTATGCGAAAATATATATTTGTTTGATGACTATTAACTATAAGTATAATAATGTATGACTATTGACTACCCTATTTGCAAATGTTTAGGCTATGACAACCTAGCTAACATTCCAATTATAACTTAACGTACTTTGGAACACAATGACTATTTTTTATTAATTATTATACTAAATACTAATTCCTCTTCATAAGTAAGCATGCATTTTTCCGTTTTAAACCCCTAAAATTTTTTGTATTATTGTCTCCTTTTAAATTTACAAGTTGCTTTCAACATCTTGATCATTTTTACCAAGTTTTACACTCTATACGTTATTAATAATATAAAGAATTATCTATAATAATTGCAAGATAACAAAGTTAAAATTATACTCCCTCCTATTCATATAGAATGTGACATTTGTTTTTCACGCTATCCAATGCACTTATTCAATGCTTATTAATATCTCTTATTATACATAACGAAATATTATAAAAAGTGAATATTAATAATCTTTGCATTGAGACGAATCAAACAAAATCTCACTTGAGTATGTTCTAATTTATAAATTTAGAATAATATACAAATTCAGAGTAATAAGTGAATAATGTCAAAAAATAAATGTTAAATTCTATGTGAATAAGTAACTCCTACTATTACCAATTGGTTTTAGTAGTGAGCCTTCTTTGTATTTATGAGTGGACTACTTCTTCTCCCCTTATTTGAATTGTCCAGACCCATTTTCTAATTCAATTTGAAATTATTTTAAGAGAACTAGTTACTAGTTATAGTATTCATTTGGCTTTTTAATTTTTGGGGGAGTGGGGCCGGACGATATGCAGTTGAAAATAGGAGTGTGAAAGAAGGAGGAAATTTAAATGAGAACACGTGTTGTTCACATGCTACTATATTTTCTTACACGGTTTAACTTAGCTGGCAGTGCTGCTTAGCTTACGGCCACTACCAACAATACCATAATTCGAAGGTAATTTAGAATATTTTGGAATCGAATGAAATCATTTTAGTGCTACTAACTACAACTATTCTTCTTCTTTTTGTCTCTCCATATTGTTTGTTTTCTTAACTAAATAACTCAACTAAAAATTTAAATCAAAATTCGATATATATGTTGTAAACTTAAATCGAATGAAAATTTCTTGTAATATATTTATATAATGTTAAAAAATAATTTTTTTAAAAAAAGACCGAAGACTTGAAAAACCTAACTTCTCTTTTAGAAGTTTGAGATTCTGAGTATAAAAAAATTAAAAGAAAATTTAAATTCAAGTTCAAGGTGAAGGTGAAAAACAATATGCATTTTATTTGGACTAAAAAATCGAAGCATATATAATTTGATTCAAATTCAACGCATCTCCATTCATACTACTCTCTCCTTTATTTTACTCTGACCCTATTTATAACAAATAGGAGAAATTAATAATACTAATACTTCTAAAATCAACATTATTCCACTTTATGCATTCCCTTTCCATTTTATTTTTACTTCTCATGCTAAAGGACTCCTAAAAGCAATAAATATGTTCACAAAATATTAATTATTCAGTTGTTTGGTTTGATAGAAACCATTTTTTTCATATTACATTAGTATACTACTAGTAATAGTATAGTAGTAGTATTATTTTATTGGTTGAGAGTATTTTTAAAAAGAATTAGAATTAATAATTGTATAAGTTAGTTAAGAGTAAGAGTCCTAGTAATAGTAAAGTCGTAAATATAACAAAGTTGTAACTCTACTAATTAGTATTCCTACTCAAAATCAATCATCAATGGACTTCCATTAACGTTTACCTACACAATGCTTTTAATTTCCATACCTTTCTCGCCATCAATCTATTTATTTTTATTTTTTATTTTTAATCTTTTAAAAAAAAGCATATATTAAAAGCAGTCACCATTGTTATGCATTCTAGTGGTCTCCACCCATTAACCCAACTTCCTTCCTTCTCTCTCTGTCCTTATTTAATTAATTTAAATATTAAAATATAATTTTTAATATTTGCATCTTCTCTCTCTCACATCACTTCTCCTTTATATCACCCATTTCTTCCATTCATCCCTTCTTCAGGGCTCAATGATTCACCATTCCCTTATTGGCTTATTATCAATCTCTGAGTCCTTGTTTAATTAAAAAAAAAAAAAGAAAATCGATCTGTTTACAGTCCTTCAATCAAACACTACTGTATAATAGAATAGGAGTACAATCTAATTATAGTGATGGCATTAGCTCAAGATTTGAGTAAAACCACTAAATTAGAAAGGTATAACAGCTATTTACGGCGTGTCAACAATACAAAACTGTTAGCCGCATCATCCAAGCTTCTATTCAGAGCAACTTTATTGGTAGCCCTTCTTCTTGTATTCTTCTTTACGATTAATTACCCTGGAGGCGGTGATACCCAAAATGCATCTATTCATACAACTAGCCGCTTTTTTACATCGGGTTTTTATGGTTCTGGTGCTGCCTGGGAGAAACAAGTCCGACAATCCTCCACTCCACGCCGTCCTAATGGCTTTTCTGTACTTGTTACCGGTGCAGCCGGTTTTGTCGGTACCCATTGCTCAGTTGCCCTTAAAAAGCGAGGCGATGGAGTATTGGGTCTTGACAATTTTAACAGCTACTATGACCCGTCCCTTAAACGCGCCAGGCAAAAGTTGCTGTCCAGGTAATATTCCTTTTATGTTTTCCACTTTATACTTTATAGTATGCTTCGATTCACTCCATTCGTATAAAACAGGATAATGGAATTTAACTAAATCAAAGATTTATTTTAATAATCCTATTTAACATGTTGAATATTATTGAATTCTAGGATACATGTTTTTGGTTGTATAATATGATCTAGTACTCTTTTTAGATGGATTTGAATTATAGGATTTTAGATAGATGGGAAGGTTGTTTGAGACAATGGATTAATTGGAATTAATGTTATATTATTTCTATATTAGATCCTTAATTAATGTTCAATTTTACCTACAGGCTACAGGCTACAATCTACATAAAAGAAGTACTCCATGATTTTAAGTTGATTCATTCTAGTTTGATTTGTATTAAGTAGGGATTCTTGAGATGATCTGATTGACCTTTCTTTTTAGTCTATGCTTATGCTTGTTGTATATGTTACCATTTGTGATTCCAGTTTCCTACTTTATAATCCAACATATAGAAGTGAAGTATAATTTAATGTGCTTCTCAGTCTAAATCGGATTTTAGTTATCTCCCAAATTAAGGAACTAGTGTTCGTACCCTATACCGAAAAGATTACATAAGTTGCAAATATTGATTTTGGTTGAGTGCAGAGTTAAAACTTAAAAGTTATTGGTGAATAATTGGTGCAGGCATCAAATCTTTATAGTGGAAGCAGATCTAAATGACACCCCAATGTTGACCAAGTTGTTTGACATAGTCCCCTTCACCCATGTGCTCCACTTAGCTGCCCAAGCTGGTGTTCGTTATGCTATGAAGAATCCTCAATCCTATGTTCAATCCAACATTGCAGGCTTTGTTAACCTCTTAGAAGTGGCTAAAGCCGCCGATCCTCAGCCTGCTATTGTTTGGGCTTCTTCCAGTTCTGTCTATGGCCTCAATAAGGATAATCCCTTCTCGGAAAGAGATCGGACTGACCAGCCCGCTAGTCTTTATGCCGCCACTAAAAAGGCCGGAGAAGAAATAGCCCATACTTACAACCACATTTATGGCCTTTCCCTTACTGGGCTTAGGTTCTTTACTGTTTATGGTCCTTGGGGTCGACCTGATATGGCTTACTTCTTTTTCACCAAGGATATTCTACAAGGAAAGCCCATTAACATTTACAAGACCCATGATGGACAAGAGGTGGCACGTGACTTCACGTATATCGACGACATTGTGAAGGGTTGTGTGGGGGCACTTGATACGGCAGAAAAGAGTACCGGAAGTGGTGGAAAGAAGCGAGGCCCCGCCCAATTGAGGGTTTACAATTTGGGTAATACTAGTCCAGTTGGGGTTGGGAAGCTAGTTTCTATCCTAGAAGGGTTGTTGAATGTAAAGTCTAAGAAACATGTGATCACAATGCCAAGAAATGGAGATGTACCCTTCACCCATGCTAATGTTACATTGGCCCGAACAGATTTCGGGTACAAGCCCACCACAGATTTAGCTACCGGGCTGAGAAAGTTTGTTAAGTGGTATGTTGGTTATTATGGGGTACAATCAAAGTTAAAAAAGGAAAACCCATCCGAAGCCGAATAACTAATCAATTACAGAAACAAAAAAAAAAAAACAGTATACTGTTGAATAGTGCATAACCAGGAACATGGATTGGGTACCTCTCTTTTTTTTTTTTTTTTTTACAAAATTTTTTATTTAAATTTTTTCCTTTTGTTTGAGGGGATAAATGATGTTGTACTATAGATATAGAAACTTTTTTAAGTGTTCATAATATATGATATTATTATTATTATTATTATTATTATTATTATTATAGGGAAAAAGCTTGACAGATTAAAAAGAAAGGGCAGGTAATAAAATTCTGGAATTTGTATTCAGAAAAAAGGCGTAAAGCCCAGGTGATATTGGTACTTGGTAGGGGTTTGGAGAATGATATGCTTCAAAAGTGTAGCAGATCAGTAATCCAAATAATAGTATTAAAATCGAATGTGAAAGGTCATATTATTGGAATTGTTGCATAAATGAAACAACAAATACTTATATAACATCAATTTTAAGTTTTCTTGTTATTACTTTGCTTTTTGTTTAAACCGTTATTTTTCGGTTTGTGTTAAATGATATTAATGAAAATAATTTGTATAAATTTTTATTTAATGTATTATGATAAAGCTTATATTATAGAAAAGCTTTATTATCATAATTTTTTATTACTATTAAGTATCAATGGTAATGTACTGATATGAAAATAAGATAATTAAAGCGCAACAAGCAATAAACATACTTTGATTATCCTTTTCACCGTTGAATATCAAGTGGTAAATGAGTTGATGACATTAGTGATTTACTAAATATAGAAATGCCCTGTTATGATAGTATTGAGTAGAGTGTTAGTTATTGTATCTTAGACACTTAAGATTAGCTTTAGAGGAAGCCTAAGCCTATTAGTATTAGTAGTCTGTAGATTCAGTCAAGTCTCTTTTAGAAATAAATTCTAGTCCTATTAAAGTTTGATAAGGTGACATTTTACCAAAATTATTGCTACAATGAGTTTAATTAATTAAGCTGGCATGATCACATGATATAGTTAAGAGTAATTTGGATCACAAGTTTGAAAAAAATACTCAACACAACAAATTTTACATGAAAAGACAATTTCACTAAATTGGGTAAAAGATGTCCTTTTATGCACCTATTTATAGGCATAATATGCATATCTAGATCTAAGATACCACTAGAGCATTTGTTTTAATTTGTTGCCTTTTATTTTCTCTTTTACTACTTTCTCTGTTCTGATTTACTTGCTATTATTGCATGGGCACATAAATTAAGAAGTTACTGTGCAATGATGACCAGTAGGTGGAAAGTTGCTAATTTAGAACTTTTTAATATTATTTGTTGAAAAATGAAAAAGAAAAATAGAAGTAATTAGATATAGAGTAGGAAAAAATTAGGAGTAGGTATAACTTTAAATGATTGATTTTTTACTAAAAAGGAAATGCAGCAAGTAATATGAAATTTTCCAAAATGAAAAATGTAGCGAGTATTATGGAATGGAGGAAGTATTAATTATACTCCTTTAGTCGCATTGAATTCGTAATATTTTTAATTTTGATCTGTCCTAAAAAATTTAAATTATTTTCTATTTTGATTCGTTCTACTTAATTTGCATAATTTTTATCTTTGGATAATAACCCATCACTTTCTTTTTTAATCTCATCCATATATTTTAACTCTTCTTTAATTTCATTCACACAAATTATTCTCTCTTCTCATATATTACCACAATCTTAAAAGTAATTCAGTTTCCCTTTGATGCAAATCAAAAAGTTAGAGAAAGTATGAATTTTACTAAGTTTTTTAAATTCATTTATTCAATAAGATTTAGAAAAAAAATATAAGATCTTCAATAACTGGAGAAGCTAGATAGTAGTCTAGTGCCTATGTATAAGAATAAAAGAGATGTTCAAGGTTGGTCTTACTATGGAGAAATAAAAGTTAAAACATAATGGTTTAACCTTAAATCTTCTGCTCCACATGCAGATAATCTATCTATTGAGCCATAAGCGCTTTTGATTGTAATAGGTAATGTAGGTAATAGGTAATAGGTAATAGGTAATATGGAAAAAGAAATGTTGAAATTAACAAAAATAGAGGAAGTAGGGGGAATGTGGAATTGTGGACTGAGGATAGCTTTGGATAAGCAGTGGGCAGTGGCACTTGGTAAATGCGTCTTCTGGTTTGGTTTGGTTGAACCGTAGAAATAATAAAATAATAGTAGTAGGAAATAGGATAGCCAATAACAGAATTATGATTTGTGTTTATTTTCATCACCGACAGTATTCAGTATTCAACAGACATTTCAAAGTGTGGGATTGGGACTGAGACTTTTCACTTTAGTGTGAGGACTGAGGAATAATGAGGTTTTTCTTGTATTAACATTTTGGATTTTTAATACACAATAACAACAACAACATAGTGGACAGATCATTAATGTATTTCCACCCAATCTTTGTTGGACTTTAAGTCATAATAATATTTATACATTTTAGTACTATATTGAATACTCCTTTCCAATTTTTATACTCTCATCATCTCCAAATGAAAATCTACGTAATATATTTCTCACTCTTGGAATACCAGCATAGAAGTGATTATGATGGGGTACGATTGTTAATACACCAACAAGCGCTTGTGACCATGTCTCAGAAGAGACTTAAGATCCTACAATAATAACGTTAGCCTTGTTTAAGGTAGTTTCCCAAAAAACTCATTTGACGCTCAAATACGTATGATTGAAAAACAGACTAATTAATGATAATGAATATGGACATACTAATTAAATGATCAGTCGATTGTCAGAGTGTTTACATAGATATGAGGATTAAGACAAGGTACAAGTAGTGTTGGCTGTAAACATGTAATTAGGATCAATAAACAGTCAGTGGCGAAGCCAGGATTTTATAATAGGGGGGCCAATAATAATACAATACTTATAAATATATTAAATTAAGTTAAAGTTCTTACATGGATATTTAATTGAATCGCACTCTTCGGGATTTCATTAGAGCAAAATCATCAATAATAGAGTCTACGTCAAACAGATCAACTAATTCCCTTTCAATAGATATTACAAGAACATCTCTTAGAAAATCATCTTCCATTTTTGCCCTTAGATTAGTCTTAACAATGTTCATTGCGGAAAATGCACGCTCACATGTTGCTGTAGAAACGGGGATAGTTAGAACAAGTCGGATCAACCTATCAACCAGTGGAAACTTTGTTGATTTTCCTGTTTCCGTCAATTTTTGACACAATAATGCTAAGGTTGCGGGCTTTTCAAATTGCATATGTTGACAAACATCAAAGTGAAAATGTTGCAATTCATACCGAAGTTGAAGTTTTTCTTGATCAGAGAAGTCTTCAGTATAGTATTTGTTTGCCAAATTGCATATTTTGTCAATATCAAAAGACGTGAAAGAATCTTTAGGATCTAAAGATGCACTAAGAATTAGAAGATCAATCATGTTTTCATCAAATCTATGATCAAGTTCTTGTAGTAGTGCATCTGTTGCCGCAATAAATAAGTCAACTCGAAAATGATGCTCCATTGTTATATTGCCCCCTTGACGAGAACGACCTTTACCCGCTTTATGAGGAGAAGTCATATCTGGAATTTCAACATTATGCTTCTCACAAAAAGACTTGGTTTTAATAAACAACTCATCCCGCTCTAAACATTTGAACCAAGACTTTAGTAGATGACACTAAACCCATCGCGTTAACTATGTCTTGACCACGACGTTGTAAAGCTTGACACAAATTATCAGTCAACCCCAAAAGTTCTCCCATCAAATGCAAAATAAATACAAACTCAAAAGACATCAAGCAATCATAAGCAGCATCAGCACTTGCACGCTTTTCTGAATTTCCTTCCTTTATAACAGTTTTAAGAACCTTACCAGTTGCACTAAATGTTCTCATCAAACTAGTAATGGAATTCAAATGAGATGACCATCGTGTGTCAATAGCTCTTTGTAAATTTCCAATTTGATTCAACCCTCTTCCAGTAAAACAGTGGTAATGAGAATGAAAAACTAATGTAATTTTAGTTGAAAAATCTCTTGGCTACCTTGATGAATATGATTGTGCAACTTTAATCATCTCATTTGCTTCATAAAATTCATTTTAATGCATTACCATTGGGAGAGGTGGTAATGGAAATTTGTAAACAAAAGAACATTTTTGTGATCAAAAGTTTAATTCATTACCATGGAAATGATATAGAACTTTTAATGAAATTTTACACTATAAATTATTCTATTACCACCATGTAGTATCACTAACCAAACGGGCCGTTTAAGAGATGGAGTGGATTCTAACTCTGTAAACATGGACAGAGTAATGGTAAATATTGTTAGATTAGGGTAAAAAATGATTTATGAGGAATATTTATAGAAATTATTTATAGGATATTTTAGAAATTCAATGTAGGGAGACAGAGCAGTGGTGGAAAATGGATAGAAAAAAATGAAGATAAATAGTATTTGGAAGGGCGAGGGCGACAATAACAATAAACAATAAACCGAAATGGAGCAGAGCAAGAAGGCCTAAAAGGCATGGATATGCCCAAACGGCGTTGGAATTTCTGCTTAATTTACTGTCAAAGCTTCATTGTCAACCTTACCTGTCTCTCCCATCTTCAACTCTTCCACTTTCTACTTGCTCAATCTCTTGCTAATCTATAAAATTTTAAATAATAAATTATTATGATATTTAATGATAATAATTAATTACAACAAAACCAGCTTCATTTAGTGGGCAAGTAAAAGTTCATATAACCCAAAAACCAATTACTCTAAATCAATACTATTAAGTGAAGAATAGTATCAAACTTATGTCAATTACTTTAAAAACCTCTTCCGAGCAATCTGTATTAAATTGTAAAATATGATAGAGTGAAAATTTGTGTGTTAAATCTTTTTTATAATGATTGTGATTTTTTCTACATACAAATTTGTTTATTGTTATATATTTGATTAATTTTTATTTTGTTGTAAATGTGGTTTGACATTTTTATCATTTAATTATTAGATTCCTTAAAAAATACTCCCTCCTATTCATAGAGGATGAGACATTTGATTTTGCATCAAAACCAAGGAGAAGTGGGGGACAACTTAAAAGTAAGTGAAAAACTCTCTTTTTAACTTCTACTTCTACTTCTATTTCCTCACTAGAGTACTTCATTTAATCATTATAATCGTCATATCTAATGTATTTCACTCATAAAAACTATGATCAGAGTTTTAAAAGAAAAGAAAGACGACAACTCATAAATAAGACGCGTCTAAGTATGCTTTTATATTTAGTCAGGTCTTCGGAGAGGTTTAACTCCAACTAGAGTAACTTATTTCTTCAAAGAAAAGAATGCTAGCTAGCTAGTCGGTTTATTTTTGTGAACTTTAAAAATTTTCAAGACTTATTTCAATTGATTTATACATAATTTTCACTTTTTAAAAAAAATTTAGATTGTGCTCGTCTCATTTATTTTCATACATTCTAGTAATATTACTCACATTTATACCATTTTTTTCTTTATCAGTAATAAAGTTACAATAATATGATGATTGATGAATAGTACTCCACATACATGTGCATTATAAGGGACTGAGATCCAATGAAATGTTACCTTAAAGCCTAAAACTAAGACTAAGATGTACGCAAAAAATCCTCCAGCATAAAAGAGAATAATTTGCACTAAACACAATATAATTAGTAATTACGATTCACAATAATATTTGTATTCATTGCTTTCCGGGCCGGGGAAGTAACGAGCTACATGCCTACATGCCTACAAATACAATAATACTTCAAAGTTTGTGTGAAGGTACTAGCTACTCTACTTGTTAATTCGTAATTCATATCATATCTCTACACTCTAATTTTATTGCTAATTGTTTTTATACACTATTTATCAATCATTCTTAAATTGTATTTTATTATTATTTTATAAGTTAAAATATAGTCATGTGGGATCTTGTTTGATTCGTTTTGATGTAATTAGATTATTAATATCAACTTTTTATAATTTTTAATTATAAATAACTCGATATATTAAAAATCGAATAAGTACATTAGATAGAGTGAATAAAATAAATGGGACACTTAAGATGAATAGTAAATTAATATTTACTATGAACAACTCATATTAAAATTAATTAATGACGTACAAGTAAATTAAATATAAGTATTTACATAAATATTTTTATGATCCAAAGTCCTAGCATACTAAGCTAATAACATTGGTGTATTCCATTTTAATGTTAAACTAGACGATGGTTGTGCGATTGATTCACAATTTATTAAATTTTCCGACATATTTGTATAAACTAAGAAATTAAAATTTTATGAAATAAATTTTACATTATAATTATATTCCATTTCACTCTCAACAGTTGTATAAATTACGTATATTGTATTAATTATTGTATTGTGCACATAGGTAATTGTGAAATTTTAGTTCGTGACAAATAAATCACGACAAAAGACAAAAAGTATATTATGTCCTAATTAATAAATAACATTGAAGAGATTTTATTAATATAAATAATTGAAAAAAATTAAAATATATGATTCTCTAATACATAAAATGATGTGATGTAGAAATTAAAAAATCATAATTAGATTGTAATAAATTCAAAAATATAAACATAAGTCATAATGACAATGACATCATCATAGAATTTTATTGAGAAAATTTTTATTAAAGAAATGACACATAAATAATTTCATCAAATAATAATGTCAATTGTATTTTATTTTAGTAATAGTTATAGTTCATTGATAGATGACATAAAAAATATCAGGTGCTCTCTTGAGAGACGTCTTTTATAAAGACGACTTTCAAAAGTCCAGCCCAAATTTATATTTAGATGCTTTTGAGATCCGTCTTTACAAAAGACGATCTTAGGTAAGACTTTGTGAAATAATATAGTTATAGATAGATACATAAGGGTTGGTTGCACTTTGGCAAATTAAAGCAAGTGCTAATCATGTAGCCCCAATAGTGGTAGTTAATTCTAGATGCCCCATGATTATTTTGGGAATTATTTTTGAATTTATAAGGAATCCTTTGGATTTGGTTGTCTAAATGTTGAATCCTCCATCCTTTAGCATCAAAGTGCTGTTTATGTATTATTAATGTATGTTCACATTTGTTTTATCTTTTCACTTTTTCTTGGTGTGTGATTTTTTCTTGTGTATATATTCCTCATTCCTCACATTTGCTAGTTATACTGAAAGTGAAGTGTGAAGAAGTATATAATGTGAATTCAAATATTACCTTCAATTTTTAATAGAAATATTAATTTGATAATTAATATGGTCTTTGAAATTCAAGATCGCAAATTTAAATTACTACTGTAAAGCTAATAGAATTATCAGATAAAAATAATGACCGATAGCAACAAAGTTATAATTTAAAGTTTATGTTTGTAAGTCGTAAATATAGTCGTTGATTTTGGGGTGTCAATGTAGTAGAAACTTAGATAAGTTATGCGGAATTTCAAGAAACATATTTATTTACATCTAAAACAGGATCTCATTCATATATTAATATAAGTAAAGTAAAGTACTTGAGATACAACGAAAGTGTTGGAATAAACCAAGACCTTCAAATTCAAAGATGTGTACTTATTTTGTTGACAAAATCAATTGAATTAGTTAACTCAATATTTGAGACCCATCATACATAGGAGATAGGAGTATTATTTTAATTCTCATAGGCTTCCAACAGTTGTGACTTGAGAATTGTGATGAAAGAATGCCTATTCTATAAAGCCCATTATACATAAATTCTCATTTAACAATTCCATTCAGTCCCTCTTTATTTTAGTTTCTTCTTGGACCTCTTAATTTGTTAGGTTTACACTTGAAAACTAAAAGTACATAATCAAATCTGAAAAATGAAGTAGCTTAAAAGGACTCTCATGTAAGAAACTTTAAAATAACATATTAATCTTTTGATCGAGATGATCCCTCGACAATATTTATATTCTAAAATGAAAAGTGGCTTCTACCGATTTTTCCATTGTCCACTGTTAGGCTTATTTGTGGATAATTTGGCACAAACATATACTCCTAGAAGGCTAGAACTATCTGCTTCATGATATAGAATATTACCAAAATGTTGGAAGTTCTTTCATGAACTAAACTGATAGTGAAACTGGAAACTAGTGAAAAGATCTAAGTACTCTCTATTTGCTTAATGAAGTAGTGCATTTTTATTGGTTTTGGAACAAGATTATAGGATTCCAACTCTAAGAAAGTTGATTCCATCATAAACAGGTAAGTGTAGAAACATGAAAATGTAGAAACTGTAAAAAGGTTTTATTTTTCAAACAATGTTTCCATAAATAAATAGCAAATGTTCAAAGATCAAATAAGATATGAATGCAAAGGTATTAGCCTCGGTAATCATATAATGAGAATTGAGAAGCATAGCACATAGCAGTAGCCAGTAAGACATACTCCTATTATCACAAATCACAAAACCCAGTAGCTAAGAACATATTCATCAAAACCAAATCAAAGCCTAGATATAACTAACATCCAGTTTCCTACACATTGTGGTTTCATTAGCTCAGTTCTCGTAGCCGCCTCCACCTCTGCCATTATACCCTTGTTCGTTTCGGTACCCAGCACCACCATTGTACCCTCCTTGTGGTCGAGGGGGCCTTTCATCAGCATGATTCACACGAATATTGCGACCGTTCAGTTCCTGTACATAGAAAATGCATCACTTCTGAAACAATGATTCAAACATATATCAAACTGTATTTCTGCTAATCCAAAATATTCATAAGGGTGGACCAATAACTAGTATTTTGTGTGCACCAAATCAACTTGGTTGCAATTATTCTATCATGGAAGTAGGTTATACATATTAATATTGATAGGATTTTAAAAAATGATTCGGACCATGGCCTAGGCAGATCCAGCCTAGATTCTCCCTAACCATACAAAATGTAACAAAAACAAAATCTCACCTGGCCATCCATTGCAAGAGCATTGTTTGCTGATTCGCTGTCGGTAAAACTGACAAAGCCGAATCCCCTGGACTTCCCTGTGTTTCTATCCATGATAACCCTAGCTGTGAATCAAATAGATGACATGAGTTTGAGCATGCAATTGCAGAGGTTTTAAGATAGTTGCTGAATTTGTTTCAGCAAGAAAAATGGTAGTATGATATACTCACCTTCAGCTACGTCACCAAAATGGGAAAATGCTTCCTTCAAGGAGTTATCATCAGTCCCCCATGAAAGACCTGAGGTAGACAAAAAATTCTATGAAGTATGATGATTTATGCTCAACTACACAACAATAGTCAGTAGTAAAGACTAAAGAGCAATAAAGAACAATAGCAATGATACTAAAAACAATAATTCCAATCGATGGATTCAGCTAAATCAACCAGAAAACAATCAAAATCAAATATCCTTCACAATATATAATGTTCTAATCCATAAAATAGAGATTACCTCCAATGAAGAGCCTTGAAGACATGCAGCGAATAGCATTCATCATAGCTGGTGTAGAATTTTGAGACAAAGTCTGAGTAAGCATGTTTCCAATCCTATTGTAGAGTGCCATTTTTCACAAGATACTGCATACAGCATCATAATGCAGCTAAGTTTCCAGAAATGAATTCACAGAAGGTCATCTTAATTCTAAATCGAGCTTGAAAAGTTTCTAATTTTTATGTGATAAGCTCAAACACTGGATAATAATTCACTTCATTTCGAAGTAAATTTGAACTCTTCCCAATTCAATACACGGAGTTGCAAAAGCCAGCAAAACTATTTGCAAAACGTCACAATTTAGCAAGCATGACAAAAAGCATCATATAAAAGACAAAACCTATCTCTTCTGTTATACTATCCCTCGGACTTTCCAGGTTTACCAATTCAAAAATCAGATGTTACAACCTAAATAATCTAAACAAGCCCAGATACAACTAGGTCAATATCTCAATTCATAACTACGACTTCATCTTTGAGTTCCAGCAAGTGAAATCTACAGCCCCGATCAAACAAAATATCAAGCTAGGGTTTAAGAACTTAAAAATATCTCCATTTTTTCATTCAAAATACATTCACTCTAGCAGACTAGCACTATTCACATTGTCAGAATAAAATTTAAAAAACATCATTAATTCATTATTTTTATCCTTTTGAACATGATAATAACTTAATTTTCCATAATAAAAAGTACCCAAAACTGAAATTTTCGTATAAAAGACACGGCCCTAAACTTTTTTCTGGATAATCAAGAGAACCACGACTATAAAATTCAAAATAAGAAGTAATTATAAACATACTAATATACCCATGAATAATATATTCCAGATCTCAAATAAACAACCTTTAATTACAACAAAATAAAGAAAAAAGGATGCAAAATACACGTAAGAAATATAACACAAACAAAACAAAAGAAGTAAGTAGATGATACACAATTAGAAATGAAAACAAAAAACCAAAGTTATAAATTATACCTGATGGAAAGAAGGAGGAGAAGAAGAGAAATTTGGGGTTTTAGGAACGGCTAGGGTTTAAGATGACAGAGCGTTAAATTTTTTATAAGAAAGAGATTGTGAAAATATCAAAGATGATTGTTTATATAGGTAGTCGGTACTCGGTAGATACTAGATAGTACTAGATTTGGGGTTTACCACAAAATATCAAAACAGGGTTCTGCTTCTGGCCTTTGGGGAGTTTTGCCTGTCTGGATGCATGTAGACTTGTAGTGTATTTGGTGTAGATTGTTTTTTTACATAACATATTGTTTGGCTTCAAGTACAGATGGCAATGGATCGGATCGGATCGGATCTGGATAATAATAATAATATTTACTTCTTCCATTTTAAAATACTTACAATATTTACTTTTTTATGTAGTTCAATGCATTAATTCAATCCTTAATATTTATCTATAATTATGTATAATATAAAATTAAAAAAATTTGATACTAATAATCTTTGCATCGAAACGAATCAAACAAGATCTCACTTGACTATGTTTTAAGTTATTCCTCCATTTTTATTTAGTTGCACCCAAGGATAATTTGACACTATCATCAATGTCCCTTAATTTTCATATTGTCATCAATCTATAAATTAAAACTTAGTCATGTAGAATCTTGTTAGAAACGACTCAATGTGAATTTATTGATTTTCAGTTTTATAATTTTCGATGTGTATAACTAAAGAAGTAAAGATATTAACAACTGAATTAGTATATTGAAGTGTGTGAAACTGTCCTTATGTACAAGTAAAAAAAACACAGAAGACGTTATAACACACAATGTATCATCCACAATAATATCATGAAGTACAACTTAAAATTGTTTTGAAAAAACCCCACAAATAAATTAAAGTTGTTTTTTACATAATCAAACTTTCTTACAAAACATAGTTTACACAAGTACACCAACACTTCATTCAATCCTCAATCGTCAAACTAACAACCCATAATTCTATAGGGTATTCTAAAAAAACGGGTCAAAGATCAACGGGTCTGGGTATTTTTTTGAGACCCGGATTCAAATCCATCATTTTAAAACAAATCTAGATCCGATCCGAATTCGACGGGTCCAAAATTTTAGGACCCAGAATCGTGAAAACGAATATGGAACCACGAATCTGGGTCGGGTTCGGGATCCATTGTCATCTCTAATAGATATAGAATGTATGATTAACCGTGAGTCATTATTACTTTCTACTTCATATTCCTATTTGCTTTAAAATGTAGTTTTATTATTAAATAGGTAGATTCACCAATAAATATTTTTAAAAAAAAAATTATAAGATCAGTAATTTTGTAAGATTTTTAAAATGAGACCAAGTTTGTAATATTTTTGACTCTTCTGAAAAACAATTCAAAAAATCAAGCATTATCATAAAAAAATAAATTTATATGAATTTATTAAAAATTAAATTAAATAACTTCATAAAAATATGGTAATTAAAAAAAATAAATATAAGATTTTACTTGATTGTCTTTTAGCTAAAAGATTGAAGAGTGACCTATTGCTGCATAATTTCATGTGATCATGTTAGTGCTATCTGCCTAATGTCTATTTTCTATTCTTATTTGCTTAAAAAAATTAGTTTTATTTAGTAAATGGGTAATTTCAGCTATAAATATTTTATTTATAAAAAATATACAAATGGTAAATTTTTTTCAAGAGCTTTAAAATGAGACTAAATTTGTAATATTTTTTACTCTTTAAAAAGAATTCAAAAAAACATTATTAAAAAAAATTAAGCTTTATTATAAAAAAAATAAATTTATTTAAATATATTAAAAACTTAAATTAAATTTATTCATAAAAAATATACGGACGATCCTGTCTAGTGTCTAGGCCATCATTTTTTTTCCTTTTGTTCATTGGTTTGCAATTTGTAATTTTTTTTTTTTCTGTTTTGGGTGGAGCATTAGCTCATCAACCTCTCACATCTCCATTGCATTCTAATTAGAATTTTAGGATTAAGTTTTTCTCAATACAATTTGTTCCATACATTAACCTTAGATCTCTATTGTTGAACAATAATTTCTTCCCATAAGAAGGAAAGCTAGTGTACCATAACTTACACAACTCATATTTCTTTAACATTTTCTTAGTGTTTTACGTCGAAATTATAACAATTTGTAATAGTTAATTTTGTAGTATTTAAATTTTAGAGTTAAAAAATGTATTTATTCAACTTTGTAATAATATTTTCTTGTCTACCTGTTTTCTTTCACTAAGTCGTAGTTGTTTGTTGGTGTTTTTTTTGGAAGTAATTTTCATCATATTTTAATCAATCAAATATCAATATTTGAAAATTGTCTTGATCACTAGAAATAGGATAGTGTGACCAATCCATCCCATAGCTCTATGATTTCATATTTACCATTAATATTAATTATTAGGAGCTGCTTATGAAGAGATTAAAGTTGTCATTGATGAGAAGGCTCTAGGAATTCTATGACCCTAAAATGACCCCTCTATTAATTTTTATATATTTTTATGATTTGAGTAATTAATTTTCCATAAAAATCTGTTCATTTTACTATTAATTGAATAGTCTGTTATTTTATATCTAATGTATTAATATTTTATAAATTAATTTTCCATAAAAATCTATTCATCTTACTATTAACTGAATAGTCTGTTATTTTATATCTAATGTATTAATATTTTATAAAAATAACTAATTTATCTTACTTAAATTACTGTAAATAAATTAATACAAATATAAATACTTAACTTTAATTGAAAAAAATGAAAAGTGCATATTGTGAAACTAGGTATTATTACAATTTTAATTAGAAATCTAGTAACTATAAGATCTTATTTTGTTATTTTCTATACACTAATATTTATTTTAATTTAAAGTACTGATAAATAATATTAAAATTTAAGATATGTAAAATAATAGTTTTTAGGGGTTGTCTAACAATTAACTGTTAGTTGTTATCTTGATGACTAATTAAGTTAGCTTATTTAATCAGCCGACTATATAGTTTTTTGTTAGATGCTAAGCTAATTTCATAAGTCAATTATCAAAATATATATTTGATAAAAGATAGTTGTTGATTATTCGATGTTGAGAAAAAATGAAAGTAAATAAGCAAAAACTTTTAAAAAATTTATCTAAAGTACTATTTTGATTAAAGTTTAAAAGTGAATTTTTTAGTTGAGTTAAAAGTTAATTATCAATTTTCTACGGTATTCAACCAACCATAAAAAAAACACAAATTCTTATTAGAGACGATTTTTTTTTGAGAGACCATCTCTAATTGGGCCAACGGGTTTATTATATATTTTTAAAAATATTGTAAGTATGAATTAAGAATGATGTAAGTAGACATTAAGGATACATAAGTAGCATTAAGAATAATATAAGTAGGCATTAATCTTTTAATGGGCTGTGCTTAAGATATATCTCTCAAAAAGACGGTCTCTCAAGAGACTAGCCGAAAGAAAAAAAGGTTTAAAATATATTAGCAAATACAGCGTTAACAATAACATTGAGGGTATTTGGCAGAAGGGAACGAGACTTGTGAGACTTTAAGATGAGACTTCTAAGTTGAAACTTTAAAGATACAAAAGTCTTAACTCAATTACCCACCCCTCCCCCAACACATTTTTCTTGGGGACTTTCTCCCACTTTAGTCCCACTTTCTATTCCCATTTCCATTAACCAAACAAAAACTTGATCTTATTTTTTAAAAAGTCTTATTCCCTTCTTCAAATCCCTCGTACCAAACACTCGAGAGAGAAAATAATAATAGTAAAATTAATGGAAAAGGCAATTCTGTCGCGCACAAAAGCCAAGCCTTCCAACAAATCACGGTCCATACGAGTACTAAATTACTAAGATAGAAAATACACGACAATTCTGTACGCTAACATACCCTTATGTTCTTAACCTCCTCAACTACGTCTACTGCTACTTCTACATTATAATTATATTTATACATACAACCTCATTCCTCAAGACCTCAACCAACTACCAAGGAAGATTACCAGAGAAATACATACTATTAGTTATTAACTACTCCCTCCGTTCCTTTTTGTTTTTCCACCTTACTAAAACGGGTAGTTCCATAAGTTTTTCCACTTTAGAATACTTTCCATTTTAGGAAAGTTTTCATCCCACTTTTACCCCTTAAATACCCACTTTCCTTACTTCACACTACTATTTAATTAGTTTCTCTCTCATACTTCGAATACAATCATTACATTACACTATTATTTAATTATTTTTTCTCTCATACTTCCAATACAATTATTATTTCCCACTACTATATAATTAAAATAATACCTACTACCACCAAAGATTCCATTTTTCTTAATCTTGGTGAAAAACCCAAATAGGAACATCAAAAAAGAACGGAGGGAGTATTAACTATATGAATGAAGTGAAGTATTTTTTTCTCACAATTTGCACCTCTTTTATTAATAATTAATAATTAATAATTACATTACATACAGCCGGCTGCTTCACACTTATTTCCATCCTTTTTTTTCTCTCTTCAACGTCAATTTTTTTTTTTAATTTTTACTACTGCTATAATTTTTTGCCCATATTTATTCCTTTTATAAATCCCTTCTATTCCATCTTTTTTTATTTTATCAGGGAGTGGGTTACTTTCTTATTCCCCTTTTTCTCTCAAGATATTCTAAATTTTCGATTTCATCATTCCACCTTTTTTTAAAATTAGGGTTCCATTTTTTGGGTGTGGACTTAGTACTAGTATTGCTACTGCTACTTTTACTTAGCTTGAATAATTTCTGAAGCTAGGGTTCGTTGGATCAGAATTTTGGAGTTGGGTTTTTTCGGAGGAAGGAAATTTGGACTTTGATTTAGGGTTTATTGATCCTAGCATGTATACAAGTGGTTGGTTCAACTCAAGATTTCAATTTGATGCAATTTGCCTACTTATTGAAGTAGAATTGGGTCTTGAAGATCAGTGGGATTAATTTTGAGTTTTGACCCAGCATTTTTTTAAATTGGGTATTTTTTTTTGATGTTAGAAAGGGGAAGATAGTGAGTGAATCATAACATTTCCAGTTTAATTTAATCCCATTTTGGGTTGTTTACATAAGTGATCAAATAAGTTACTGACAATCTTGGGCAATACAGCTACAAATCACGAGTTTGAGTGTGTTTGGGTGATTGTGGCAAGTAATTGGATTTGATGCTTTGAGTTTGAGTGTATGGAAATATATTGAAGCTGGAAATGAATGTGGGGACATGGTGCATGGACAAGAGCTTAGTTGTTGGTTTGATCTTAATTTGGAAGATAGCCATTGTAATAACTCACTAATCAAAGCATATTCGATTACAAGGGGTGATAGATTCCTCAGGCCCTTGGAAGTTTTGCAATGTCGCGTTGCTTTCCGTTCCCTCCCCCGGGATATGAAAGGAAGACTAAAACGGATCATTCTGACTTACTAAAAAAGGTTAACACCAATGCTCTCTTACATTTGGCTCTAATCCATTGTGTTTATTGGGGGAATCGGATTGGAGTGGGTACTGGGTACTAGCTCAAATGTCACTTTAGGGGATTATTTCTCTGTTCATTTTTTTATTAAAATGGGGCGGGGGGATTAATTATGCTACTACCGTATCCTAATGATGCCCTTAAATGATACTTGTATAATTTTTGATTGATGTAGTAGTATATTGAGGACTAAATTAAAATTCGGAATCATGTAAAGGCCGCCAATATTGCATTTGCTATGGAGAATTTTGATAGGTTTTTACATTTGAAACTCGAGGTTGATGAACTAGAACGTGACTCTTTTCTTTATACCTTCTCGCTGTTTTTCTCATGTGGTTTTAATGATCCAATAGCTGCTACTAATGCTTAACCTAAGATTTGATTCATTTAGACATCTAGTGGCGTTGAAGGTTCTGATCGCCTGTCTGTTTTGCCCCTTCAATTGATCTTGGGAAAGCCTTTTATGAACTTATGGACCCTTATATGGCCTTCTTGAACCTGGAAATGGTACAGTACAACTACTTTACAAAGTGGTTGTCTCTTTATGCCTTGACCTAGTTATTGCAATTGGTTATTTTAAACTCAAATTTTGGTTTTAGTTCAACTGGAATGATTTGTCCCCAAGAGTCATGTTACTATTGTTATCAGCTAATTGATATTCAGGCTGGTTGAAGATTTGATGGATTAACGTATATTATTTAGGCTGTGATGGGTGCTAAGTAGCTTGTGTAACTAGAGATTGTAGTTATTGCCTTGACCTTCATATTTGGCTTCATTATATTAGCCATTAGGGAGTTTTAGATGTCAAGATCTTGTACATGTTTTAAGAAATGAGGCTAGAATGGTAACTTGCTTAACTCTCTTCTGAGGTGAAATCCTGTCTGTCTGTTCTATGGTCAAGCATCACCAAGTTATAGTATTTTTTTAGGGACTAGTGACTATTTGAACTCTCGTGTGAGTCCATAATCATGAATACTTTTTCTGTTATAATTCTCATTTACATTGTTTTGTTCCTTCATGTTTGGTTGGTAGTCAAGGCTAAATTTTTGAAAGAAAAGCTCATTGTTGGGTTATGTGCTATTTGCTCCCTCTTAATTTACTATTCGTGAAGCATTGCATTTATTTGGACATTAAGTATCCACTAATTGGCAGTACAAGATACATGTCCTAGAGAATTACATATATCGTCTGTATTTTATTGCATGCAAATGGTTAAATCTGAGTTTGATAATTGTATCTATCTTACTAGGACTGTACTCTCTAAGTGTGTAGATATAAGTCACTCAGCTATCTTTTTATTATATCAACTTTTTAAATCTAGAATGAAGTACCAATATTTTATACCCAAAGTTTTGGAATAGCTTAGGCCTTAAAACTCCATTTCTACTTCCGTACACAAGCCTGATAAGTTTTTGTGACAGCTCCTGACTTCAGCATTAGCTTCATGGAGTGCTTTGTATTATAATTACTACTCTTGTCCATTTGATACTTGTTTTTTTGGTTCAGGGTTGACCTAAATTTAGGTTTTTCTCTGTGATGTGAGTATGTGACTGAAAAGTAACTATGTTCCATGATCTTTGAAAACAAAATACAAACTCGGTTTCTCCATCTTGGAATAGGTTTTTAGATTCACAATTAATATAGTATTAGTAAATTAGTAAATTTAATGTGATGCAACTGGAAAGCAGCTTTGTTTTCATGTTTGTTTGGAAACCATTAATGATCAATTGTTAATTAAAGGATAAACTATTTATTGATTGTTGTAAATTTTATTGCCACATTTTTTGCTATAATTGTTTTGCATGTATATTGCTTTAGTTGCTATTGGACAAGACCTTTAATGTTGATGAGACTATTTCTTTGCTCAAGCTTCATTGGTGGCTGGGTGCTGGTTATTTTATTATGGAAATACTACATTTGATTATCTTTTTTCTTGCTTGAGTTTAATTCTTCCGGTCATGGGTTGCACAAAGGTGGAGTAGGTGATACTGGATCTGCTAGATGTGTTCGGGACTTGGTGAGTGCAATCTAGGTTCTCGAGAGGATGATTTAATTCAAAATATTGCACAAGTGGCAATTTCATGGTGCTTATGATAAATAAGTGAAGGTTGTTTTGGTGGAAGTAGGTATGATAAGAATTGCTATTTAGGTGTGATAAGAATTGCCATTTTAATCAGTGATTTATTTATTTATTGGCATTTAGTTCATGTAAGGGGGGCATGGAAAAGAAGAGTTGAACTCTTCGGAGTTTAAAAAGAAGATGAGGGGGACTAAAGACGACGAGATGGAAAATGGATATAAAGAACTTGGATTTACAAGATCATATGATAGTTGATCCCATTTGTTTGGGTTTTAAAGCTTTGGAAATGCTTTTGGTAGCATATTGCAAAAATGTGGTAACAATTGTGATCACTGTAACGGAATGGAGATGTGGTAACGAGAGTAATGCGGTTATCGTAACCCCCAAAGATCGGATGAAACCATAAGATATCCCCTGAAATGATCACGCCTTTACAACGTAGGAAATATCGGTTTGTTTTTTTTCGAAAATCTTTACAATGTGGTCGATGCGGTGCAATGAGGTCTTGTTTTTACACAATGAGTTGGAATGAAATGGTATTTAGATCTTACTTCATGTTTTTGTATGGTTGGTGATTTAAGTTTTAAATTTGTTGATAGTTTATTCTTAGGATAGAAGCTTTCGTATCATGTTATAACATTATTTCTGGATGCTGCTTAGGATAGAAGTTTTTTAAGTTCACCTCACGCACCTTGTTTATCAAAGTCATGTTTATGCATAAGGTGCTGCAAAGACAATGCAATGCAATCGTGAGGTGGATTGGAAGCGCTCCTTTTTATATTCTTCCATTTTAATGTTCTGTTTTGTATTCTTCTATTCTTCTTGCTCCTCCTTTAGAACTATCATCCCTACTTGAATTATATAATCTACTAGGTAAAATAAAAATAGGTGTGCCTTGTTGATATGCAAGATATTTCACACTAGTATTCTTGCTTCTCTGTGCTTTGAAAACCTTGTAATGGTGGCTTATGATTATTGTAATGGTTTATCTGTTGATAGGCGTTTTTTTAAAAAAAATATTTAATGTAGACTTTTCTATTGGTAAGAGTAAAAGTGTAAAATTAATACTGAAGTCTTTTGATGATAAGTACTCCCTCATTTTAGTAATTTTGTCTTATTTATTTATTTTATCTTATTTTTTTAATAAGGTCAGTTGATTTAACTTGTTCCATTTCTTTTTGTGGTATGTCGTATTTAAAATTTTAGCAAATAAGTGTAAAATAGTTAAGAATTTTACAAATAAAACTCTGCCGAAATCTCGTCTATTAGTTGGTGCCCCTGGGACTCCGGACCCTGGATCCGCCACTGAATTATGTTTTGAGGCTGGTTGGATCATATCAAATTTAATGTTCCTACGCAAAATTTTATGTTATTTGACTTCCTTGGCGGGAGCCTTCCAAATGTATTGGGGTTAATATTATTGTTATTGTATATATCTCGTGGTGTCTATACCATTTGAGTTTGGTATGTTATAGCTCCATTATTTTTACCTTAAATGATAGTGTTTGTTTTTAACCACTTGGAGTATGGTTGATGGAGTCTGCTAAATCGAATTATGTGATGGGCTTGTGGTAACTTAGATGGGTTTAATAAAGAATATGACTATTGGGTGGGTTGTGTATTACTCTCTTGGAGCTTCCATGGACCTAGCTTTCTTGTAAATTTTTTATTTATTTTATTTAATAATGTGTTGTATTGTTCTTGATTGGAGTGAGTTCAATTTTCTTATTTCAGGAAAAGAGTAAAGAAAAAAAGCACAAAAAGGAGAAGAAAGACAAGGAGAAGAAAGAAGGCAAAGAAAAACGTGAGAAAGAAAGAAGTGATGAAAAACATAGGGAAAAGAAAGACAAAAAGGAGAAAAGCAGAGACAAAAGGAAAGACAGGGAGAAGGATCGAGCTGAGAAACATAAAAGGGACCCCTTGCTTTCTGGCGAGAAGAAGGTTGCGGGGTCCAGTGAGAGTCATGCTACTAATATCTCTAAGAGCAAGGAGAGGGAAGATAACAAAAATGCTACCTCAGCTGAGAAGAAAGTTGCGGTGGTATCTGGTGTTCGCAATGGGATGCCGCCTAGTAAGAATAATAATTACCATGTTTCTGGGTTTCATAGTTTTAACAATATCCCAGATTTGGGTCGGAAGAACATGGATGAAGACAGGAGAACAACAAATCATAATCCTCCTGATAAGAACGTTGCTGAGAGAAAGAAAGATGCAGGAATTAAGCTGGCTACAAGGAGTGGAATGTCTCTTCAGGATGCAAAGGACAGGACTAACGAAAAACCAGTTCTTGATGGACTTGGTGTTCTTGGGGATGCTAGATCTAGTGATAGTCCTCTGGTTTCACATTCTGTTAGGTTGTTTCCGAATTCTGTTGGAATGTTTCCAAATACGGGAATGGTTCAAAACAGAAATGAGGGAACTCCCAAACCTTTGGAGAAGAAGATGGAACACAAAATGGACGGAAAAGACAAGGTTAGAGAGAAAGAAGGTCATGATAGAAAAGGATATAGGAGAAAGGAAAAAGACAGAGAGAAACCAGTTCTCAAGGACAGGGACAAAGACAAAGAGGAGAAGAAAGAGGAGATAATGAAGGCAACACCTGAAGTGAATCACTTGCAAGTGACAAGAATTAAAGATGGAAATGAGAATCACATGAAGTCTGGTGCAAAGGACGGATTCAAAAAGGATATTTTGAGTGTCCAGAGTGTTGGGTTGCATAACATAACAAAGAATATCAATCACCACGCTGCTTCCTTGAATAATAATCCTTGGAAACGTAAGGACCATGGGCTAAATGGAGTTTATGATGGTGAGTTCTCTCTCAGAACTGTTTTTGACTGTTGTGGAAACTGCTTCATTAGATACATGAATTTTCTGTTTGATGTAAGAGGTGGTTGAAAATGATTAGAAATTTTAAGAAACCCAGCTCCCAGTTCAACTGCAGTCTAAATTCTTTTTCCTGTCCTGTGAATGGTTGGAAATGGTGTACTCAAATGTGACTTGTGACATACCATTTAGATTTATCATATCAATGATGTATATATTTGGTTGTTGCTTGTGTTATTGCTACTTATGCTTGGGTTTACTTCACAGAACATATCACTGGGCCTAATAAGCTGGCAAGAAAAGCTCCTCCTCATCCGTTGAACGAAAATGGAAGGAGCTTAGAGCCTTGCCAGAATTCTTCTGCCGCATTTCTTCCTGGCACACAGAAGTCGCCCATGAATATTAAAGTAGGACGTAATATGTCTCACGATGATACACTGCAGCAATCCATGGATATGGAAGTGGAACGTAATCTTACTCATGGACATGCACAGAGGCCAAGCATGAAAATTAAAGTGGATGGAAAGGAATGCAAGATAAACGGCAAAGTTGCCGAGTCTAGTTCAGAACCTTGTCGAGAAACAACTGCAAAAGTAGAACGAAAGCCTGATGCTCCTGCAAAGCTTTCACCTCATCCAGATACCAAGTATCTGAGCCAGATACTTTCAGTACCTAAACTTGATGAACCTGATTATGTTGATGAAGAGTGGCTGTTCAACAGCAATAGCTTCTCAACAAGGGAACCAGAGGTTGAACCATCTGGTATTGATGAGCCACCACAGGTATGGGCAAGAGCATTGTGGTTGAAGCCAATAGATGTTTATGCTTTGCCATATGTTATTCCTCATTGATTGGTTTCATAACTTGTGGTAAGACTAAGAGTAATGAATACTAGCATGGGAGAAACACCTAGCCAAGCTTGGGGATATATGCAGTTGAGGGAGGCTGAGATGGGAAATTCGAGTTTCTTGTTTCTTATTGGAATCGCGAATTTTGTGGGATTGGACCGAGCTTTTCTGAAATAGAAAGGAAGCTCTATCAAGTTGATGCTGTTCATCTCAAGAGCTAGGCTATTTTAATGGCAATATTGTGCCTCCTAGCAGTAGCATGGGAAAAATTTGATTGATTGATTGATTGATTGATTAGGGCAAGAGTAATGAAGTTGACTATAGTTGGAAGCGGTTGAGAGAAGTTGTTTAGGTGGGAGATGAGCTTGTGAAAATGATTTGGTTAGACTTTACTGTTTAGAGCAATGCCAATGCCAGAGTTTTGTAATGTTACTTATGAGTGATTGTGGTGCTTTGCGATTTCCATCGTCATTGCACCAATCGATTTTGTTATTGTATGATAATAATACTCCGAATTCACAAAGAAATGTAAGATAGAAGGAAATGGGAAGAGGTTGTAGTTGCTGATATACTAATAGTAATAGTAATTACTAATTAGATTAATAGTTGTATATTTATGTTAATCCGGTGAAATCAATTATGATCCAAGCATGTTTTTCTTATTCATTTTATTGATTCTACTTCTCTCTTTGTTTCTTATCTTTAGTAATAGTTTGCTGTTTGTCATTTTTGTACTGAATTGTAGTTTATATTATCTTTCAATCATTGATTAACTCAAAATAAGGTGTCAATCATTAATAAAGAAAAATATCTAATCGTCATATTTATATAAATTAATATTTAATTATTGTTTTAATTATGATTGCATGAAAAATAAAATTGTAATTATAGCAATGCCAAGATATTTTTTGTCAATAAATGTAATCCACGTAAGCAAATCAATTGAAGTATAAATGAGGAGCAATAACAGGTGAATTCAATACTAGCCGGTTGAAGCTCACAATTCAATACTCATGTAACTTGACAGAACTTTTTCAAAACTAGTCCTCCAAGGTCCTAAAGACAGTATTCGTACGGGTACAATTATCCAAAATTTGATATTTGGACACAAAACATCACTATTTCATATTCTAACAAAAAATAATTCAGAAAGACTCTTGGATCCCCCGATAGGTATTCTCAATCTATATATATACAAATAAATACAGTTCTTATAATCAATTAATCAATCCTCCATTCATCATCCTATTTTAATCGCTGTAATGCCTATAGATACCTAGATGGAGTCGCTGAGCCATTCTTGCGAAATAAACACCCAAGTTAGCTAAATCAATTGTGTCCTCTCTGTTGGACTATCAACGCATCCATCTATTCATCTTCATTGCCATCATTTTCCTCTTTTTATGGGCTTGATGTTTTGCAGAAATTCTCATTTTTCTCTTGGCATTTCTGACAGGATCAGTGACAGCCATCAGCTTATCATCTCGCTTCCTCTTGAACCTTTTTTCTCCAAGATCATGCCTCAGCTGGTTGTAAGCTTGTACAAAATTCTGTGTACCAATCTTGTCTTGTATTGTTTTTCGGACTTTTTCTGCACGTTGCTTCACATCGTCTGCATAGTTGACAAGTGCACCCTGAGTTATAATACACAATGATGCAATGCACAGAGTATAAAAAGTGCCAGACTTATGTAAAGCAAAATAGTCACTGATAAATCATATGTAGATCTAGAAGCTCCAACAACTTAATTAAGGGGCTGACATGCCACACCAAGCTTCTGCTGTTTCATTTAATGTTCATATGACATTTAAAAACATCCTCAATAACGGAGACCTAAACAACTTCCCAAGAACTTTACCATACTCATTAATTTACTGACAAGCACACATTTACAATTTTAATAAATGAAATCTCTATAGTAGGCATTTCACAAGCAATTAAGCAAAACTGTTACATCTATGTAATCCAAACGGAAGATGAAGAGTCTACACAAGCATGGATTTACATGTTAAGGACCTCCCACAAAGCTTTCAAATTCCAATACCATTCAAACTAGAGAGGACAGGGTCAACTTGTGATACTAGTTTTGAGCCATCTGATTTGATGTTCATATTACTACCATAATGATTGAAGACATCATACAGGATTTAAAATTCAAAGGAATAATTTTCAAATAAAATGTTTTTTTTCCCTGATGTCTTAGAATAAAGAAGTACCAACTGCCAAGACAGACAAGAGAGGACATGGTCAACTTGTGAAAGTACTTTTGAGCCATTTGTTTTGAAGTTCATACTATTAGCACAATGCTTGAAAAAAACAAACAGGATTCAAAGATTTGAAGGAAGATATCTCATAAAAATGCTCTCTTTATCTGATCTTTGGGGGTGTTTGATCGGTGGGAAAAAATATTTTGAAACACTTTCGTGAAAACCATTTTACATGGAAAATGCAATTGATAACTAATTTTTCTTTTTTTGGTTCGATGGAAAACCCTATGGGGGGATATACAGGGGTTGGGATGGAAGGCCAAAGAAAATTGGTTTTCTTTCAGTTTTGGAGGAAAATATTTTCAAAGTGATGGAAAACTCTTCTCCACCAAGTTTTCCCTTGTTAAACTAAAGGGTGAAAAATGAGGAAAACATTCTCTCCTCCAAACCAAATACTCCCATAGAGGAAATAACTTCTTTGCTTTTATTCATCAAATATATTTTCTTTCACTTCCATTTTAACAAAATGTCTCTCCTGTAATAGAAAATGCCTACGCATTTTTTACTTTATTTGGCCATATCTAATACTCCCTACAACTAAGAAATTAATTCCAATGATCATCTCCAAATAATCTCCTCCATTCATTCTTTCCTAGCTATTGCCATATATTCTTATATAAATCTAACTCTTCATGTCATTCTTCAAAATTGTTAGCTAGGACATCTTCGGCCTATTTCTTCCTCTTTTAAGCACCTCAAAGTTTCAACTATTTACTTTTCTAACTAACTGCATCTTTGGTCCTTTTTCACATGAGTAAGCCAACGAATTCATGTGGCTATCCACTAGGACTGATTTATTGGTTATGTAGCTAACCTCGGTCTTTAGGGATTAAGGATTTGCCATTGATGTTGTTGCTTACATGAATACACTAACATATATAATTTTCTCATTATGTCTTCAATATTGAGACTGCAAGACCCTTATGTATTGAATTCAAATACTGTCATTTAGGATATGCCAACTCGACTATTTTAACATACACACACATATATAAATGCCTCAGACATCAATCATGAATTATGAAAATTAGATATTAAAAGATGGTATTGAATGCAGGAAAAAAAGGGGGTTTAATAAACATGAACTACAATAGTAAACACCAATGAAAATTACATTGGAGCATTCACAAATCACAACACCCATGAAGATGCACCCAAGATCTCCTACATATGAATCATGTTACCTTTTTCAATATTTCTATCAAGTGGCAATCAAGAAGTGACCTTATGAAAAATTTGGGTCATACAATAAAAGCTACGGGGGTATTCCTTGTAATAATATGTTCTCAATCGTCATTTAAAGTACGAGTTAGGTTGGTACCATAAAGGGATATGGCTCTCTTAGACCAATATATTCCTATTTATTTTCTATTTAATATTCAAATATCATTTGGGTAAATATATCTCTGGCTGAATCTTTTACCTCCACTATGCTTCTCACAATGCCCTCTAGCTCCTGTCTCAAATCCCAACTTACTTGCAAGAACCCAAACAGACTTGATAATGCAGTCAAATGCTAAGTTAAAACTAGACTTGCATAGCATAACCAAAAAATCACAATAAAAGGAAAATCATAAAATTCGATGCACTTCAAAGACAGCCTATAGTTCTGTGCTTCATATCACAAATAAATCGCGCAAAACATACCAGAGAATGTGCGAGGAATATTTAGAAGACTAGATAAGTCAAAAAGGTTAACCTGAAACTTCCTTTCCAGCAAATCCCTCACAAAGTTTGTAAATTGGCAAAAGTAATATATTGGCAAACTGTTGGCAATCTTCATGGCCGGTTCGCTCAGCAATCAGCTTGAAACTGCCAAGAATCATCTTTGTCTGCAATTTTAACACATATCTTCAGCAAATGAGGCTAAGTATGCAAGCTTGCCGAAGACAACAAAAAAATCCAATTTACAGAAGCAAAGAACTAGGTGTTCACAGATCCTGGCTCACTGACCTGAGTATCCTGAGTTTGAAGAGCAGTTTTTCCCATCGTGATGAGTATACGAGATACAAGCAATACACTAAGACCATTATTTTTCAGATCAAAGTTCTCACAATCAACTCCACAGGTAAACAACGTTGTAATACTCTTGCCACTTTTTGGATCAAGCAACTGACAAGCCTTAAGAAAACATCCTTGCTCTTGTGGATCAAGGGTGGACCAAAACATACAAGGATCCTTGAATTCCTTTTGCTGCAATAGATTTTGAATCCCACATATTGCAAATGCAAGATTGCACTTAACAAGTCTTCTCGCAACCTTATCAGGGAGTTGAACCTTTAGTCGGTAACATAAAGAAGAAGCTATCAGAAACATCCTACTTGTACTTGTAAGGCAAGTCGTTCCTAATTTTTTCCCCTGCTTTCCCATCTGCTCAAAGTATAATGCAACAAGACGGTTGCATATGTTACCAACCCATGGGTGTGGATGCACAAGAAAGTCAGAGACTGCTTGCCATATATCCTGAAAAAAATGTGTGCCAAAAAAGACTCGAGGTTACTTGCCACTTTCTGTTGACATAAACAGATGCAGATTATTTTATCTTTTGGTTTCAAAAGATAGACAAACCAAAACCATTATAAGATACTGTTGTGAAGCTTCTGAGCTACAAAACCTCGAGAAAAAACAGAACACACCCTATATTGTAAGTTGTCACACTATTCGTAACCTTTAAAACAGTCCTTCATCCTTATCCATAACCATGTGTTCTAAAATATAAATAAAGGGTGATAGCATTAAATCTACACTAGACTTTGTAATTAATCTAACATGATTTCACATAAGCCACCTCATTTTTAAACTATGTGCACGCTTTTCCAACCACAATTGTGATTATCAAATTAAATGATTGAAATTTTTTTAGGAATATTTATTGTTTAAAAATATTCAGAGCGTGGAAATTCATTTTGGAAGTCACCTTGAATCCAGCCAAGAAAAGGGCATATTCTGTTTTAAAGTACCATTTTCAATTATTGACAAGGAAACTTTTGATACTTGCTTGATACTTAGGAAAACAATTAACTCATTAAAACATGCAAAATTTGTTGATTGATTATACTATATGTGATGATCCATTGAAATACTATATTTCCTTATATAAACCAAGAAAACAATATACATGTAAGCTTTATTTTAAATTAGATAATAAATCATTATCATAAAATGATAAGCTAAGTAATTTGACTATTTTTCAACTAAATCCTCCCTCCTATCTATCATAGTTGAAGACTTTCTAAATTTTATTTGTCTCAATTATCAATAATTACTATGAGTAAATGTTTTAATATTGTAGTATAGTAAATTGTTTATTCACTTTGATAATGATAATATCATAACAAATATAAAGATTTAATAATTAAGTTTATGTTGTAAATGAATTAATTTTATAAAATAATATCATTATATATATATTAGTACATATTTATAGCATCCGTGTTTTACACGGGAATCTATCTATTTACCTAATACAAGCATCCCATTGCTCTACTCTTTCTCTCTGTCTATTCTCTCTACTCATTTCTTTCTTCATTCTTCTGTCTTGTTTTATTTCTTTACTTAATTCTAATATTACTGCTTTGTACACATAACAATAGCCTTGTTCATTCTTTTGAAGAAAGACAGCATCAGAACTAATTTATAGTTCTAACCACAGGCACGTTCAACAGTTCAAGAGCCAAGCCGGATCAAATGAAGATGTGCCTTACATGTTCCACATCTCAAAGTCAGGAACAAATGGCTGACAATAAACTATCCATGTGGTCAAACTATTGTGTTCTCATGGTTTGCTTGATTCTTAGGATAGATCAATATATCCCATAAGGCCTAACAGTAATTCTCACTCACCATAATAACAAAACATTCCTTACACATGAGACCTTGTCATTTAACATCTTTTTAATAAATATATAATTTTACACAATTATTATGTACTGGACTAATTTAATTCAAAGATCCAAGATATGTGAACCCAGAAAAAGCAACTTACCTCTGTATCCATAGAAAAGAATAAGTCCGGAAACTGTGTAAGAATTTTTTCCAACAAAATGAACGAGTAATAAGCATCTTTCCAAAGTGGAATTGTGTCTTGGTCTGAAAGATTAAGCTGCCCGCCATTTAATACATCAAAGGTAGACTGCACAATCATTCTCATTACAGGCAGCACCTCTTTGACATGCTTCTGAAATCCTCTTTTTGTCACTTCAACAACAAATCCAAGGACCTAAACAAATATAAATGGAAAGTAAGAACACTTTGAATTAACAAGTCATCAGCCACAAATGATCCTACTGAGTAACTGCAGCCCAGTGTACTGGGGTCTGGGAGTAAGAAAAACTACACCGGAATCAAGCAAAGGTATCGCCTTTAGACAGAAAACAAAAGCCTTTATGCACATGCTGCATAGCTCTGGAAGACTCGAAAGCCTCCTTTCGACTCATTTTTGATCAGGCACGTAATTCATTCACTTGCACAGCTACCTACCCAATCTCTCATTACAGCCCAAATTACAGAAATTGGTAAGATGCATCACAAGGTATATTAACTGACATAGCTCCACAACAAAAATGCCAAAGCCTTGATCCCAACACATAATGCAACTAATAACACTATTTTCACCCACCCCAACTTTCTGAGGATAACAGCCTTTCCATGTAAAATAAACTCTTGGACAGACTTAGTACAAAACAATTCCATGATATTTTGTTATAGGCACATAGTATAGCATGTATGATCAAACCAAGTTCCATAGCATTTAATTTCAGAAAACTTCAAAGTGCGACAAGGTCATTCTTTCTCCGAGACACCCGCCCGACCCTCACTCCAGAGCCAGTCTTCAAAAATGGCAAGACACTTAAACAAGACTTCCACAAAAGAGATCAGATGCATGACATCAGCTATGAAAACCATTAAATATTTTACCTGTGCTGCTGGGCTCCGCAGCTGTTGATTCTCCCCGAAATACCAAGTAAGGCAAATACTAAGGATGGACTCAAGTGATTGTGGGCTTATGCGGCCAATAAGATGCTTTAAGACGATGCCTATCAAGTAGCGAACGTGATTATCATGATCATTGGCCAAAGCAAGCACTAAATGGACAAAGAATGTTTCTGCATGCTCATTTATTATGCTCACAGGAAATCTCTTAATAACTGTTTCAAGCATGTCCAGCACAGCCACCCTCCCAGTGGCATGCTCGTACCTGACAAAGAAACACTCATCAAATAAAATAGCAAAAAGGACAATAATTATGTAATTCTTCGAAAATCTCAAGTAATGTATCTTGCCTTAAATAAGCAACAAGGAAATCAAGATGCTGCTGCCTGCGTTTTTGAGAAAGTTGATAGTGCAGCAAGAATTGTAACAATATCTTACTGCATTTTTTGCGAATGGCTTCCTCTTGACTTGTGACCATCATTTCCGCAACTTGCAATACTAGATCATATATTTCATGGACAACAAGCTTGCGTCGCACTATTGCCTTTAAAAGTGTCAAGGCAACAAAAGAGGGATTCTTTTCAAGATCAACAAAAAGAGGAAACTGGATCAAAACATGCAATTGATCAGAAGAAAGTGTAATTTTGGTGCTCTGGAGCAGGGCTGTCAATAGTTTTAGACAGGAATGCATCACATGACTATTAGCATTAGATGAACTTTGAGCAATGTCCAATATTGCAACTTTTATCATGTCAGCTTGAGATTCCAGAGAAGGAAGAGGCAATCTTATCAACGGAAATATACATTTGAGGGTAACAGCAATTATTTCTTCGTACTTGGACTTTAGACAAGAAACAAGCAGCTTTATGAAGGGATCCAGCATTGAAAGAACTTGTGTGTCAAATTTGATCTTTTTCATACGCTTGTGAAGTAATTGAAGCGCGAAGACTGTGATAAGATACGAGCACTGGGGTTCAGTCCCAACATAAAATTTCAAACTCATTTTATTGCTAGCCTCACGCAATACATCTTTGTCCGGACCCTCCACTAATAATGTCTCACGCCTATGGTTATCATCAGACAGCCAATCATCAATAAGGCTGTATATGATGATAAATATATCAGTTTGATCAACAGATAGATTTCTTTCAATACCCTCAGCAATATGAGTGAGCATAGTCTCCAATTTTAATTTTAAATTTGGTGTCAAATGCTTCTGCATATGAGCTGTTACTGGAGAGAGTACCTTCAGCCCATGGGTTTTGAAAGTCACATTTTGAGCGATCAATGTAAGAGTATTTAAAGACATTTGTTTTCTAGTTTCTTTCATTTTGAAAGCAATCTTTTCCACCTCTTTTTGCTCGGCTACCTCTCCAAAAATGTCATTATCTACCACAGTGAGGAGTTCATCCAAACAGTAGTCTAGAACACCACCAACAGAATCTGGAAGACTCTTTGACAAGATAAAGTTGAGAGTATACCCCAGAACATGGAGCTCAAACCCTCGTTTCAGTGTTGCCCTCAAGACCTTGATTACAAGTTGAAGGTACTCAAAACCAAGCTCCTTCAAACATGCTACCAAAGCTAATCTTGCTTCATCACGGACGCTTTGCAAACGATTTTTCAGGAAGTTTGCTATTCTATGAATGATACTGGAAAGGTGAGCATCCCGAGTATCCCCAGGAAGTAACTGAAGAACTTTCAATATAGCCACATTGACAATGATATTCACTTTCTCTGGATCAGATACAAGCAATTTTTGCAACTTTGGCAGCACCATACCATCAAGCCAGGCCTGTATTGCAGACAAACTCGAAGAGGTATGTCTGGTTATCACAACTGAATCAGGTTTTTCTTTGGGCTCATTCTCAATCAATTCATTGCAAGCATGTCCAGAGTCTTGTGAGGAAAAGGTTTCAGAAAAATGGAAATGGTCAAGAATAGAACAAACAAGACGTAACAATATCTTTTCCCTGTCAGGCTTCTTTGCCATGTCCCTGAAACATCTCATGAGTAGTTCATAGTATGATTTCCATCCTAATTGACCAGATATAGAAGCAATGGCATCCATGCAGGCAACTTTTAGATGTTCTCCCTTTCCCATTTGCAAGTCATATAACATACCGAAAAAGAAAGGGATGAATACTCTCTTCAACATCAACTGAAATGCAGAAAAATGAATTAACAAGTTAGCTGAATCTACCATCTAACTAAGAAGTGAAACTTAAAATGTAGCTAACCTCAGAAAGCTGCCCATTTCCAACAAGGTTTCTAAAGCGTGACAATGCCCTAGCTCTCATATGTTTCTACAAGAACAAGCTTAGGTTAGTACAACAGTAGTACCAACAAGTATCTAGAAATTCAAAGAAAAAGACATGTAACATGCAAACTTTAGACTGGCTAAACAAAATGATCACATCTTTAAGAAAAATATGAGAACACTTACAATTGCATTTACGACACAAAAGGACCAGCATTTTCAAGAACTAATGTATTAAAAACATCAGGAAAAGATGAACAAGGGAAAGTTCAGAAAGCATAGCTCCATTATGAAATAAAATAGACTATTGGGTCATGAAAGCTTATTTTTAAGGAACAATTTCAAAATCATTGTCATTTGTCCTATTATCCCCGTTATGGAGTTTTCCTTTTCTCATTGCTCCATAAGCTCAAGTCAAGACTTGTATATGCATCAAAATAGAAAATGCACCATAATAACAGGCATTGTTTCCAGAGAATGATTAGCCAAAGAAAGCGTCAAAAAAAAATTCTAAAACCCAAAAGTTCTTCTGAATACCTAATGGAAAAGGTCTCCACCTTAACTATCCAGTTAACCCATGCAAAAGATAGATTCATATGTGAAGGTGAAACAAACATTGGAATTTGAACAATGACAACCTGATAAAACAGAAGGGAAAAAATGGGAATCTGTAACTTGTCACCAAGTGAAATGAAATGTTCAAAGACGTTTCAATAACCCTTTCGCAACTTTCTATCAGATCAATACTATACAGAGTTAAAAATTGACAGAATTTGCACTGGGCTTCCTACTGTAGATCTAAAGACCATACAGCCTTCTCTTCTCAAAGCATGCAAACAAACTCCATAAATTTATGTACGCTCTCACTATCAGATTCAAAAGCTCACTACCCAATATCTTGCAGTCATTCATAAAGAAGAGTAATGGTGGTTCAGACTTCCAGTTATCACTACGTTGTTCGAACTTGGAAGAAAAAATTAGATTTCTACTCCCCTTAACTCCCCATGAAAAACGGAAATCAATATTTAGAGATCAAAATACAAGTTTTGCAAAGTAAAATCAATATTTAGAGATCAAAACACAAGCTTTTCAAAGTCAAAAATAAGTTACATCAGCACACCAAGTCATGAAACCACCATCCCACAGACATCGAAGTCTCAAAAGTCAAACCATAATACTGAAAAATTAAAAACCTTTAAGCTCTTGGAATTAGAAAAGCCATACAATGGTGAAATGGCTCATTAAATCACGTGCTTATTTATGTGAAGTTTCACATGTTGTTTGCTTCCAAGAGTCAATCAGGAACAACCTCTTTATTAATGTTATTACTAACATGGGTAAGGTTGTGCACATCCGAGCTCAAATCGCACTCTAGATGGGAGTCACTTAATGGCATTGGGATAATGAAACGTTGTTGTATACTTAAAAAACCTTTGTTTTATATTAGTTAATGCTCACGTTAATTTAAAAGAAAAGAGAGGTAACAAAAGGAATTTCACCCCGTGTTATTTGTGTTCATACGTCAGTTACAAGCCTGCTATCATTTTTAGCTTCTTTTGGATAAAAACCTCTCTGCTAATAGCAGAAGACCCCTCAGCTTCAGTGAAACATGTTTAACACCTCACCAATTAAGCAAGCACCAAAAAAAAAGGTTTCATCTAATATCCCATTGTAACCATACAATTAATAGATTACATTAACATTTCATCTAATATCCCATTGTAACATTTTACTCTATAGCTATTATTCTGTGTTCTTCAGTTGTTCACTGTCATGACAACTGCAGGTTCTAATCCAATCTATTACAATATCAGATAGTATAGGTAAGTATTGATGTACTACTTAAAGGTCAGCACATAATATAAAAAAAACATATGAACCATAAGTAAACAGAAAATTGGATCCTCGATATTACTACATATAAGAGCTACCACAAAAAACTAGAAAGCAAGAGGTTCCTTGTCTCCTAGATGCTACATACTTTAGATCTACTATCTTTTACATGACAACAAAGATGCAAAGAACAGTTCAAACTATATTTAGACCATATTGATCAGTGATCAGAACATCATAATGACCAATAATACCAAGATCCCTGAATCGATTAGTACAAAATAAAATATAACAGTTGGCTGATGACCCAGACCGTAGTTAGTATTTATATGCCATGGTTCTCATCCCTATTTACTTTTCCTAAAACGCCAAGGAAGAGTTTATAGACTCTTTTGCTCTCAGATATCAATTTACACTCCTGTTATGGAGCCCTGTGCAAAATTGTTTTAACAGCTAAATGAATAAAAGGAAGAAAGAAAGTCATCTTAAAAGAAATTTTTTTATAAAAAAGAAGGAAACAACCAGCAACAAAATGTAAGCCGGGGGAAGAAGCCTAATGGTGGAAAAATGTAATGAGCCTTTTCTTCACGAAGACTCAATACGTACATCAAAATTCAATACCAAAAGGTAGATAACTTATTCCTTGAGTGTAAATAACATAAAAATAGAACACTGTTAAGGTAATTGTAATAATGTACAACTTAGAACTAGAGGATGTTGCAAATGAGAGGTCATTAGTACACCATAAAGGGTGACATACCTGTAAATGAACAATGTTGTTGAAAAAGTCCACCTCAGCATCTTGACTGCACAAAACCTTCAAAGTTCCAAGATTTGGAATTCCTGTAAGCTTTAGGACCATCTCATGCAGCAAGTCAATCCATTCCTAGAGTCATACCCATCAATCAATTAACCTTGAGAAATGCATTCAAAAACCTAGTATATGCATAATCACTAGAACTTCGACCATGACTAAAATTGTGAAACATTTTTACCTTCCGCATGCTTGTTCCTTTGCTCATTGCATCTCCCATGTGCTTCAAAAGGAATTTATTAACAATATGCTGAACGCGACTAATATTCCAATAACTTCCATTTAGTACCATTTTCTTTCCTTCAATTATCATAGCAGAGAAATCAACAAATGAGAGCAGTGACTTATACGCACTCTGCCTCAAAATTAATTCTTCAGATTTAATATCATAAATGCAATGGGACAATATCACTATTGCTTGATCCTCTCCAACACCAAAGAAGTAGTCGGGAGTGATTCTGTCATAAGCATTAATGATGGTATCAAAATCAAGGTCACCCATTTCCAATGCAGAAGTTGCATTTAATTCAGAGACAAGTTTGGCCTGCCAATATTCAGAACGTTAGATAAGGACAAAAAACATCTCCCAGAATGAGAGAGTTCAAGAGCCTAGAAACCATAAAAATCAAATCAAATGGTCAGGGAAGAACAATTACCGTAGAGCGTATGGATGAATCATTTTCAGCTAATGCATCAAAAAGCTCACAGATTGACAGGCGCAAGTTCCTTTCAGCAGAAATAAGCATGGGTGATATGGCGTTGAAGATTTTATTGCTAACTTCACTCTGTAATGCTGGCACTATATCTCTGAAGATCTGCAGAGCTTCCATACATACATCTGCCAAGAAGAAAGAAAGGCATAAATCTCAAATAGACAAAACAAAATTAAAACTCCAGGATAGAATAGAAATGAGATCTAACCCGAATATTTAATTCCATCAGATAATAAGGCAAGCAAGACATCCGCAAACTTTCTTGCTACTGATTGATCCTTTATGATCTTTGACACCAATTTGAGAACTCTGAGCACCGTTTCCCCTGGATTTTTGAGCAACTTCCTACAAGATAGATGGATAGCATACACAAAACAGAAAATCAAGAGATAAAGACTTACAAAAGAGCCCAGTAACACAGCTGCTAAGGAATTTATGAATGAAAATCCAGAAAACAAAGACATCATCCAGATCAAATAAAAAAACCAACTCTAGGGTTGAATAAAATTAGCAAACAATAGGACAAAACTATTGAACAAGACTTGCAATAGAAAAGTTGCCTTCAAGAATCTTCATCCCACCATTGAAGGGGGAATTATGTGCTGTAAAGCGGCCAAAAGAGAATCACACCAAATTTGAATGCATGATTTTTAAAGGCCTTTCTCTGGTGGGTGCTTATCAAATCTAACAAAGAACTAAAAATAAGAACAATCTTTTTCAAAAAAAAAAAAAACAATAAGCATTTCATCCTCATAGGCTTACATTTATAAGATAGCAGAGGAGTAAACATTGATTGGTTTCCCCAAATGATTGACAAAAACAAAATCATGGAATCTTCAAATCAATAGCCAATGTCATCAAAGATTGCGGAAATGCGGCTGTAACCATATGTATAGTAGGTTTAGCAGATTGAAAGGATAGTCAATTTCTTACAGATAGTAACTTCCCTCCCCCCAGCTCTATCCCCCTCTCCTGTTAACAGAACAAACAGGACACATATATTGACCTTGCAGCTCATCTAAGAAAAATAATATGTAATAGATGAAGAAACCATGAAGCTAGTGCAGAAGAGAGAAAGGCATCTTGACAAATTTTTGTTTTGGAAGTACAATCAACAGACATAATGTTAAGGTGAAACTTGGTATAATCAGAAAATAAGGACATTGATGATAAACCATAACTATTACAAAAAATATAACCAGCACACACGAAATCTTAAAGTACCGTTTCCTCTCGGTATTATTGTGGAAAAGTTGATGCAGGTTGTCAACAAGACCCTCAAGGTTTGAAAGTAGAACTTTCTTGATAGTGTTTTCATAAACCCCAAGCTCAGCTTCAAGACTTAGAAGGTTCGCAATGAATTTGAAAACACTAGCAACTATAGCATCCGAAGCTGTTGGAACAGATAAAAATGAAAATATGTCTGGAATCAGGTTCTTCTCTCTGCATAAGTGAGATACAAGAGTCGGACTCTGGCTCATTGCAAGAAAGCAAACAAACAAAGAACTTGGCCTCTCACTACTTGAACCTTCCTGCTTAAATCCATCAACTAAAGGCTTGACTGCCTTAAAGAATATATCCCAAAATTTAGAGCCGAAATCATGGTCCTCATACTTTTTAAGAACAAAGGAAATGATTGTCAAGCATAAGGATCTCATATCTTTGGATTGCTTGACAGTTATACACACCTGTCGATAGAGATTCAAAACAGTGATCAGTAATTACAACAGATATTGCATATCCACATAATTTTCTCATAAATCTTAGAAAAAGTACCAAAGGAGCAACTTTTTCTACAATGAAATCAACAGTTCTAAACATTAACATCAAGCAAATGACATATGCCACTGGTAGATTTGTATTGTAAATTATTTTAAGGAAAAATTAGTGCAGTTATTAAACGTGGCACACCATATATATAAACACGAGCGTAAGCTTACACACATATACACAAAATATAAACCAGTGATTTAAAATAAGAATAAAATAAATAATATCTCCAAAGTTGATATTACTCGTACATCATGGCTCACAGCATCCTCTCCACTGTCTGGCAAGGTGATCTCAGAACAATCATAAGGGTGAGCAAGTTGCTTATTACTTCTACTCAAAATATTGGAAGCACAGACTTCCAGTATTCGAACAACACAGCCCATTAAGAGGTCAAGAAATGGGCTAGCACGTGAGGCATCAAAAATGTTTAAAACTTCTTCTACCACATGAAGAAAGCCATGCCTCTTTTTCCAGGGAATTGCCAATATCTTCTCTGTGGTGAAAAGACTCAGTAAACTAGAAGATTCAAGTTCATCCACACTCCTTTTGTCAGAAACTTCCATTCCACCATTATCAAGTTCTGTAAATTGCAAAGACTTTATCAATAGTTTAAAGAAAAGAGGAAGCTCAGAAACACTAAGTTGAGCGATAAATCCCAGCACAGCCTTTCGATTGCTCACACTTGCATGCTGTAAGAGAAGAAAAAGTTGAGAAGTTAGTATTCAATTAAGGACTGCAATTAGGCAACAAGGCATTTACCATAATGTTATTTGGTCTACCTTCCTTGAAGCAAGTGTTTTAAGGCTTCTAACTTTCGGCATAAGCAATCGTAATACCATAGGAACAAGTTGGGCTCTGTGCTCTTCTTGTATAAAATTAGACTCTTCAGACAGATTCCAAGTAGCAAGTTCTTCTCTCAAATATTTTGAATTGACAAGATTCTTCAAATGCTTCTCATATGGGAGCAAAAACCCATCCTTCCAATTCAAAAGACAATCCATAACCTTTGTCTGCATCTCAGCATCATTGTCATCAAGCAGCCTAGAAACCTTACTCATTAGTAAATTAGAAAAAAAATAATGATAATAATTACAACATCAACAATAATAATAATGATGATAATGATAATAACAAATTAATAATCATTGACTCCACATACCTATACACCAAAACGTCTTTCAAAAGTTGACTATGGTATAAAGATCTGGGATTCTTAATTAATTTTAAAACATTCAGCCACTCCATGAGCATAATTCTCCAATGCTTTCCCATACAAGTCAATGAATCATACGCTCCCAGACTACAGAAAAAGTGAAAAATGCTATACATTATTAGAATATTTCAAAGCCATATTATTTCAATAGAAACGCAGATCAAAAAAAATTAACAAAAATATCTGTAAGTAAAGTCCATTACCAAGAGTTTTCATCTTTGTAACCAAGATATTTCAAAAATAAAGGGACTATTTGACGAGAATGAGACTCGGTAACGCTTGGCATCTTCTCCAAAGCTTGGAGAAGCATCAACAATATCGATGAGCAATTATTGTCACATGATGATAAGCCACAAAACAAGCGAAAGCGTTCTACCAAATCTGAACCAGATAATGCAAGCAATTAGAAAGCCAGAAAACAAGAGTCCCTTGTCGTTGTTCATATCACCTTTTCTCTTACTAGAAGAAACATGTGATTTCAAAAGTTTGACAGAATATGTTTCATTTTACACAAACAGTACATAAAAGAAAATAACCGGAAAATAATATTCCAACCAACATCACAGATAACATGGCATATTATAAGCAGAGACAAAATGAAAGACCCAGCACAAACCAGTGGTCTTGCAGGATAATTCCATGTTTGAGTTATCTGACACCTGCCAATTTAAGAAACATGCCTGCTGTTGCTCAAAAAAACTGATAAAACTATCCCAAAGCAGCGCAGGATAGGTCTTGATCATAGCAGAAAGGCACTCTAAACATGAATTCGATAAATCCTTGAATTGGATGAACAACAGCCCAATAATGCCATAAAAAGCAGGCAGTATATATACTTCAGGTGTCCCGGGAGCAGAGAGAGACGTTTGTATTCTAGAGACTAGCAAAGTGAGTTTTCTACTGGTAGCAATTGAAATAGGTGTTTCCTCAATTAAGAGTAGTAGTTCAAACACCTACACATCAGCCAAAAACCAACAGTAAAATTGTTCTTTCAAATTTCCATAGTCAAATGAAGAACAAAAGTATAAAATCAACGATGAAACAGGACAATGAAAAGGACCTACATTGCAATAACAGGTGCCGGTCTGATTTTCTTCAGAAACTCCTACATCCACCAACTGCTCATCCACCTTCTTTGACCTCAAGGATACCTGATTCAAATGTTCCAAATGACACAGTACTCTAAGGGTTGAAACACGAAGTTCTTTTTCAGGACTGTAAAGGTTCTCTGAATACATATTCAAAACATTTATCGCTTCATCAGATTCAAGCTTGGAATGTTTTACAGCAGCATTGCTCTTAGTTTGAATGTTGGACCTGACATGAGTCGGGGTGTTAAGAGCAAATAACCACGGTATGCGTAAATTTGCGGAAAAGATCAGTGTAGATAAAGATTAAATTGGATGCAAAAGTAACATGACCAAATTACTTACCCATAACTTAAATCCAAGTAATCTGCTACCGCTGACACTATTTTTCGTGACGATTTGTACCTTTTTCCAATATCCAAAATCCTTCTGGTATCTTCAAGTTCAAAACTTTCAATTTTGCCAGCATTGTGGTAACTATGTAAAGCAGCACCAATTAAGCCCTGCCAGATTGGTTCAGGAACTCTGGCAAAATCTGAAAAATAATCATATGGGTAAGAGAATTCACAGAAACATAATACCTTGCAGAATAATTCAAATTGTAAGCTAAGACTCCTTCTGCCAAGAAACAAAGAGTGAGGAATAAAATGCGAAATACAATAAGTCCGTCAAGAAACCTAAAAGTCAGCTGTTGATTGGGATTAACAGCTGGTCTTTGACATAAAAAATTCGTGGATTTTTATGATTTAAACGTTAAATGAGGACATCTTATTGTTGTAGCTTCAAACAAAACAAGGACTTCTGACTCTCATAGTGTTTATTGCATCTCTAGATGTCTACATATTTTCTGCAAGATAGGAACCCCACATAATCTGAAAATATAAACCACTCTATATTCCCTCAGCCACATTATATTAAATGTACCAAGAAAAACATAAACCACAAACCTAACTATGGAAAATAAAAATAATTCAGTGATGCATGCACTTCAGTCAATCCAGAGAATGGATAGTAGACACAAACGAAAAGTATATTACTCAAGAATTCAAAGACAATAGAAAGAGTAAGATCATAAAAAGTCATGTGCATGAAAAGTAAATCTGAAATTTAGAATTCAACCAATTCCACCTAGATTATTTTGGAATACACATGCTCCAAGACAATAGAGGAGGAGCCAATATTTGTTTTGGAAATGATTGGAAAGGGTATAGGAGAGTCGAGAGAACCATTTGATATGCCATGTGTCAACAAAAGAAAGAGAGCATGCAAGACCATAGAAAGGGATGGAGGGGTATGATGGAAAAATAAGTACTATGATTAGAAAATGCCAACAAAAAGAGCAATTTATCTTGGAAACTGCAAAGAACAAGAAAGAAACGCAGGATTACTAAAACAAGTTAAAGGTCACTAGAACTTCTGTCACAACAATCTCTTCGATCTGATATGTTATAAATAAACTTAATAATAAATATAAGATTACTAAATTGCCTTATGTGGGAGATACTTGATCAATAGTCAAAAAGTACAAAGTGTAAGACAAGTACAAAGTTTAATTTAGTGGTTTTGTGCCTTTAAGTAAAAACATTCGTTTATGCGATTCCACACACATTAAGTGATAATGATGCGACCTTAGACACTGGAACGGTGGAGCCTAAATTTGGAAGACCTAAGTATCAATATGAATAAATATGAATAATCTAATAAGGCTTTATATTTGACCGATTTCACAAGCTATTAATGTAGATTTTGCATTCTTCTTTTTAGGTTGTTCTCCTTGCTAGGCATCATATCAAATTGATGCAGCAGCTCTAATATTGGTAATATTAGTTGACTGTGTTGCATTTAGGATTGTAGTACTAAAGTTGGGAGCTGGTCTTATGAGAAAATCATGCACAATATTAAGATGTTTAAAAAGTCATCTCCACTAAAGGATGAAATAGACTTTGTTGAAAAATCATTGATTATAGATGTCAACAGAAAAAAAAAAATTGATCTATAAATTCCACTCAACTGAAGGTTCTTCCATAATTAGGTAAGCATTCAAAAGTTGCATTAAAATTTTGAGAAAAGAGAAGACCGAAATGAAGAGTGTCATTTTCTATTGTTTGGTAATTGTTAGTCAACAAGTAGGATTAAGGAAAAAGAGAGAAATTACTAGAAGGAATCTTATAAAATAATTGGTTGGTAATCATTACAAAAACCACCAATGCTACTGATTTTATTAGGGAAAATTACTTTAAAAACTCCCAACTATTCGCGGTTTAAATATAAAACTCCCAACTATTGATTATTATTCAAAACTCCTAACTATAGGCCCATCTTAAATATAAAGCACCGATACATTTTATAACCTGTTTTAACCGGTTACCTTTTGTTGAAATGAGAGGGTACGTGAAGGGTCGTGTAAGGTCAAAGGAAGTGAGATGATTAATAAATACAATTGAGTCCCACTACTTCTCAATTAAAACAAATTTATCCGGTTATAAGTCATCTTGGACTTTAAATATAAAATGGGCCTAAAGTTGGGAGTTTTAAATAATAAAGAATTGTTGGGAGTTTTATATTTAAATCGCAAATAGTTGGGAGTTTTTAATGTAATTTTCCCTTTTATTTATATGGTTGCAGCAGTCTTCATTCATAAATCAATGCATTAAAATAAACTTTTCCAAAGCGATTTCCATAAAACATGAGCATGAGAACACTAACGACTTACCTCGTGATAACACCTTTTGCTTAAATTAAAATATTTGAAAAGGAAATAGTTTTTGTTCATATGATAACACCTTTCAATTACTTTTGCATTTAGATTAATAGGTGATCTACTTGCAGTTGCAAATATTTTTTGCTCGAGTTGATCCCACAGGCCCGAGCACCATACATTCTGGTAACAAAATTCATTTGAAAGGAAAAGGTTACTCTTGAAGTGCACACGTGTGGATGATGGAATTTGCGAAGGTCAATTCAAAGATAAGCCAAAAATACAGGCTAAGTTTAGCTATTTTTGCAAACATTTGTTTCCTTTTCCAAGTATCAAGACCTGTACACAGATATTATATTTTCAATGTCAGGTGGGAAGTAACCGTTGGAGAAGGTTGTTCACTACGTTTGAGGATTTTGTTGGATATTATAAAACCCGTGCAGGCTTGCTTTGTGGGGTTTAAAAAGGAAAAGGACAACTTGCCATAACACAATGCATATGGGATGACTCAGTAGCAGTGTCAGAGCATAATTCTTGTGCATATCTTGCTTTTCGTAAAGTAAATTACAGGAAAACCTAACTTTTACCATGCTTATAGTTTTCCCACTAGTTGAAAACCTACAACTTTCCATGTGCCACAGATCATCAGAAAATCTGGGTAACCAAACATGGTATACTAAAACCACGAATCGGGCCTATTGTGGTGCAATCTCATTACAAGGGCACCCCCCCCCCCCCCCCCCAACACACACACATAATTTCAGGATGAACACAAGAAAAAACAAAATTTTATCCAAAAAAAAAAAACCAATTTTAAAAATTTTAGCCGTATACAAATATAGAGTCAAGATGATATACCTGCTTTAGTTATCAATAACTGATCAACTACATCCACTAAGTCCATCAAAAAACCATTCTCCTCAGCGTATAGGAAATAGGGTACACAACAGATGTTCCCCCATAGTAAAGCCAAATTGCCTTCATCTACTTGAATAATTGACTTATCCCCATATGTTATACTCTTTAACAATTCAATCCAATTGATGATATTCTCCTGAAAGAAATGACGGGCCATGAAAACCACATCCTCGGACATTCCTTCCAGTACATTGAAACTTCCTGTTTTGTCCCGAAACCTTTCAGAAAATGTCAGCATCAAATGTAGAGCATCTCCCTTTGATATACCCAACACATTCAAGCAACCACTGTCAAAATGATAAATCGAACTTGTAAAGTGTTATCAGCACATATTATTCAGAATAGAAAAATATAATCATGCTACCATAAATACCTTAGAATATTACTTCGGAATGCAAGTATGGCATAATCCTTCAAGACAAACTCTTTCAGAAACATAAGCAAGCTGAAGCATATGTAAAATTATACATGTCAACTCCATAGAAATCACTTCTCAAGAAATGACAAATAATCAACCAAGATAAATACCTTGAGTTCCTTAATTGAAATATAGGAGCCCACTGAAGGGAAATTTTGGGAAGAGCAGTCAGATTTTTATTACTATGAATGCTATCTGTAACGCACAGCATGAGCTGAAAGATTTTATCAGCAGCTTCAGATACCAGCCCCACTGCTTTACCACTGTTATACGGTAGAACAAATTGTCGCATGAGCAACCCAACTAATTCCAGTATTGGCTCGAAATCTGCAAATATTTTAACAAAACCAACTCAGTCCGAATGAATCATTTAGCTTCACAACCTAAAAGAACAATATCCAAACATACATGAAATTCATAAGCTAATTCAGTACTTACCACTAACTTTACGACCGCGATCAGCGGAGATAATTGATATAAGCACTGATAACAGACGGGATAAATGTAGAGAATATTCACCAGTAACACAATCATTAATTTCCTTATACAAGCAATCCCAAATCAGCTTCACATCATTGGGATTCAAGTCCATACATCTTTCAAAAGCAGTAATCACAATTTCAATAACAGTGTCAGATCCTGCAGTGACATGCAATGGAAAAAAAAGAATACATCATATAAAACCATTCCTTATTCAAATGGCAACCAGATAAATACAGAAATAGACTGCAATGTAGACGTAGAGTTGAAAGGCATATCAAAATCACAGCTCACCTTGGTCAAACTTGTCACCTATGCTTAAAGTGCTATCATCTATCAATAAGTGCAACACTCGATCTGCACGTGAATGAAACTTGGACGATGTTCCTCTCATAATATGCCAAAGCAGAGCTGCAACTCCAGTTTTCTTAGCCAGAGATGGCTTCCGTGCAGCTTCACGTAGAATCTTCCGAACACCTGCTAATAATACGCAGTAGTTATATACGGAGAAGAAAAGAAGGTTCAACCTTGCTAACTGATAACTGCACATTTGAACCCACTCAGGAGCTGTATCTCTCAAACAGTAAAGAGTAATGACGATGATAATTCAAAGTTCAAATTCAGTTATCTTCAGAACAAAAGTCTTAAGGGATAAATGCTAACATTTGACAACAAGAAAAATATCAAAGTCTTAATCCCAACAGTTTGGGGTCACCTACATGAACCAAAACAAATTAACGGGAGATCGTCAATAACAAAGATTGGAGAGAATTCAAGCAAGAACGGAGGTAGAAAAGTACATTATGAACTGCAACATGGGGCATGGAGATCAATCAGCCAGATGGTCAAAAGCTCCATTAAAACCTATAGCTTTAAAAATTCTTACATCCCCATTCTGTTTCAGAGGCAGGAAGGAAGAAAGATATCACAAAAGACTACAAAATTAACAAGACAGTATATACAAGATCTCCACAGTCCACGCGAGTCCGTGTAGTAGGAAATTTCAGCAAAGAAAAAACGGAATGAATAATCTGTCTTTCTGTTATCCAGTGTTTGATTCCACACACTTCCTTTTTTCTAATTAGTTGCAACACTACCCTTTTTCAGAATTGTCATATTGATTGCACGCGTTCTACTTTAGCTATGATGCCACACATGCTTTTTCACCTTTTCTTCTCTCTCCACCCACTTGCTTTCTCCATGTTTTTCCATTCCGTTTATATTCTAGATTTGTGATCTAATGAAAGGAAGTTATTTATTCCATTCTGTTTCTCGACTGAAACTGCTTCAGTCAAACTGTACTTCACCCTTCTCACATGTTTAAGTTCTTGGGACAAATGATATGTCACCATTTCCCTCCAAACATATGGCCTCCACCATCTATATCATCATAAAGTCAACTACTTCATAAAGATTACAAAAATCAAGATACTTCATTTTGAGGTATGGTTTGAAAAAGATATAGTTAATGAGCACAGAAGAAGGATGCAAAAGGCTAGGAGTGTAACTAGAAGAAGGATGCAAAAGGCTAGGAGTGTAACTAATGCGAGAATGAAAAAACAGGGAAGAATGGAAAGCAGAAATTTGTTATATGTTGGGTTCTAATAAAAAAGAATGCATTAAATTATATTCTGATCTCAAGCTTACCTCTATTAATTTGTCGTTAGAGATAAATAAGAATGCATTAAACACATCATTCCACAGAAAATAACAAACAAATAAGTTCTATGCACATACAACTACAATCCTATATTAGATTCAACTGGCATACCCTTTCTCAAAATTTTCATTGTCTAAACCTAATTCCAACAGTACAAAAAAAAAAAGCATATTATGCTACCACAATAACCCACAGAAACCAACAGATCAAGATTCTACAATCTTATGTGGACATAGTTCAAGTAGATAACTCACTGCTACAACAAAATACAAGCATATTAAAGTTATAACTTCCTAACAAACAAAAAAGTACATTAGATCGAATTTAAAGTCACCAAGGTTAACAGAAGACAAATTTATGCATGTCTATAAAAAATAGCTGATTCAAATATTCTCCAAACAATACCTTTTATAAGTTGTTCAGTAGATGCATTTCTCAGCAAAAAGGAAAGAGCTTCAGCCATAAACTCCTGGACAAAATCTTTGGGATAATATCGCAATTTGACTGTGACCCTACAGAAGCAACAGTTCCAAAACAAATAGTATGCCCAGTCAATAAATATACTTGCAACAATAAAGTCTACACCAAACAGATAACAATCAAGCACCAGACATGACACATTCATCACCCTCTCACTACATACACACACTGACACAACACAACAGTGAAAAGAATTTCTTCGACCTCTCATACAGTAAGATCATATTGAATATCCTAAGCAATATAATACCATAAGGACAATCACAACATATTTGTAAATTCTAATATTGCTCTCCCATTAATATCAACTCAGTTTGTAGTATTGCCTCTTGTAAGTCCCAATAGATTTTATCCTCATACATACGGGGCCAGCTCTAGGACAGGACGAGCAGGAGCAGCAAGGCCCAGAAAAAAAACTTCATATTATGGCGTTGTTGAGCTTTGAATTTGGGTGTTGGTGTGAAATACAATCACAATCACATGACCACTAAGCTAGGGAGCCAACTTGGATAATATTTACAGTGTTTAATACTTATCATATTCTTGCTGGCTTAACTTTTCTATGACTACTCCCCTAAATTTATGTTTTTTATTTCTATGTAACATTTAATTTCTATTATTTTGTAATGCATTGCTTTTGGGCTTATTTGACTGATTTTATATTTGTTGATTTTGAGTTAATCAAAATTGTGGTCATGTAAGTTGTTTTCTCTTCATTTTTGAATAATAAATGGATAAATGGATTTTTTTACGAACTTTTATGCCATCGTATTGGAGTTGTGATAGTTCAATTAAAATATTTTGTTGATCGAATGTGAATCTCTATAGATCATGCTTGATACTCCCTCTTATTTATTATCATTGTCCCAGAGTATTTTTTGACACTATTCACGGATAACTCTTATTATTTTATTCTTAATCTGTAAGTTGATTTTGTTTAATTCGTCTCCATGTAAATTTTAATAAAATCACTTTTTTTTATTATTTTTAATCATATGCAATTAGAAATATTTGGAATTGAAGTAGTGCACTGGATGTAGTATAAAAGTAAATAGGATAAGTGAATAGAAGGGAGTGTATAGCTCAATCGAAATAATTAGTATTAGGATAGTTCTCTTGATTAAACATCGATTTTGCATCAAAATATGCTCGTAGAAGACATTATATTTGATTCTATATCATGTATCGATGCATATAATTTTTTTCTTTTCCGACATAAAAAACATTTAAGTTATCAAGCTATGCTTTATACATAGTAAGGGTCCACGATTTATCTTTCGCCCCGGGCCATTAGAATCTCAGGGTTGGCCCTGCACACATAAGTTCCAAATCGTACAGACAAATTTCATTTAAAACAAGGAATGCTACATGATATTGGTCTTCACATTAAAACCTAAACACATTATCACAATCAAGTTTAGTATGCATTCATTATGTATCTCAATACTTGCACCATAGAACCACCAATTTGTAAGAGAAAATGGTAGGTCAAGGTGTAAGTATTAAGATACAAGATAACTTTTAAAGTTATATAGTTTTAGACACAAGTTATTCAATAAGTGCTTCCATGTATGTACACTCTCCTCCGTATGTGAATCACATGTTAACCTATCGCAAATGATCTTACCAAATACACATCGATGAAATGCAACCTCTACTTCATTCGAGAATACAAAACAAAGTCAAATTTTCACATCAAACTCCTCCATACTATGATATATTGGGTATAAGGGTAAATGTGTATTTTAATGAGTTAGTTAGTTAGAGAAAGTTGTATAAATAAAGAAGGGGAGGATCAGAACGGGGAATTTTGGGGAAAAAAGGCATTGATGAGTTCACACTCATTCTTGGGAGAGTAACATGCCCCTCAAATGCTTGTCTATCTTTACACTTTCTATGTTCATTGTTATTCTTTGATTAACAATAATACAAGTTCCATTTACATTTTCTCTTTTATTAGCCATTCTCACCATTCTATGCCATTTTAATATTGTTTTCTAATCAACTACTTCCTCCGTTTTCATATGTTCTTCTCAAATAGAATTTACGAATTTTAGTGTCAAAAATCTTGATAGAATTGTCTCAACATACACTTGTTAAATATCAAGTTTTCATAATTTCAAAAAACTTACAATTAAAATTATTTAACTTTTAAGTTTGCATTGGGATCCGCAAACAAAGTAAATGGGAAGAACCAATGAAAATAAAAGGAGTAATATTTTGAAACGATGTTGGATCTAGTCTATTACAACTGGTACTAGAGCAAATCGATTCTCAGAGAAGCAACTGAAATTGTATAATCTGGCAAAAAATATGGTGTGGTGGATGCTGTAGTATGGAAGACAACTCGAGAAATAAAAACAACACAAGAAGAGTATTATGAATAGTTGAAGCAGTATAACAAATTTACGATTGAATCGCTTAAGCAAGTGAAGAAGGACCTTGAAGAGGTTTAAGAAAATGCTTCAAGATTCGAAATCATGGAAGACTTTTTTCAAGAAGACGAATACAAAGAACCAGTTCTCTATCTCGAAGAAAACGTCATTGGTGAAAACTTAGGGTTTAAAGAAGACATTGAGGATAAAAGTGTGAAAATCTTCAACAAAAGTGGTCAAATATTAAATGGTAAAATCAAAAAGTAGAAGATTATGGTTCAAAGAAAAAACAATATAAAAGCAAGAAAAGGGAAAGAAGACAAAAGAAGAGGAAGAAGAGCAAGATAAAAATACATGGAGAGTGGGGAAAATCTGATGGGCTTAGATGTAGAGCACCTGCCAAGAAATGGAGGAGGTGCATGACACAGCCTGTGAGAAAAAGAGAAGAAATCCTGGAGATGGCTTTGTAAGTTGCAGTTCGAGGGTTGACGAGGAAAATTCATTGAAGCACGATTGGAGGGAAAAGGCGGCAACCACCATGGATGTCTTTAGTTGATTACGAGAGGCCACCAGAAAATAGAGCGAGAAAATCAAGAGGTCCCAATAGAGGACCAAGAATTCTCTCTAAAGGGATTGATGACCGGAGGGGAAATTGACTTTTGTGGACTAAGAAGATCGGTCGTGAAAGACCACCTAAATAAATGGGAAGAAGGAAGGGCATAATGAGGTGGCAGTTGAACTTCAGAGGCTCGGCTTTTAGAGAAGGAGATGGTTGCGAACCTGTTTCGAAACAGGAAGTACATGGTCTTGACTCTTGAGTTCCTTTAGTTTGCATTTTGGTGGTTTAATAGTCTTCTAATTCGTGATATCCCTTTTTCCCCTCGTCACCCGCCTTTGGGATAAATACCTTGCAGAAGGTGATACGTTACTTGATTCACTCGTGTACGTACATAGCAGCCAATTTCCTTTTAACTTGGTCTGATTTGAAGCTTGACTTTCATTGAGATGGTTATGGATTATGAGATGTATGAATCGTGATAAAGAAAATTCAGGGAGGGTGCCTTGCACACTAATGGTTGGAGATGGTGTGTATTAGTTAGAGTAAGAAGATGAAGAGATAACTATTTTATCTCCTTAGTCTAATATTTCAAAAGGTCATAGGGGGACCCACCCACCCAAATACTCGGAGTTTTTCCTTGCAAGCTACTGAATCTACAATCTGTCCACTTGCTAAGTTGCACTATTTTTTTGGGAGCCAGCTGTCAATTGAGAAAGAAGACAAACATCATGAAAGCCTGCTACTATGAGATGAGTTATAAATTGAGGGAGCCAATTTTCTTCTTTTTCTTTACCCAACCAGTATATTTTGGGAATCTGGTAAAATCGAATGAGTGTCATTAGGGCAAAGGTATCCTAAGTGACAATTTTTGTTCGAATTCGTTCCATTCATACAATCCAAAAAAAATCAACCCATAATTTCACCTTCATATAATCCAAAAAAAAATCAGCCCATAATTTCACCCAGATGTCAAATTAGATACTTTTCCAAACCCATCTATTTTTTAAAAAAAATTTCCATGCCTAACTTTGCTCTTGAAAAAATACTTTTTTCTTTTCCGTGTCACCCAATCTTTTCAAGCCAAATTCCTTTAATCCAAATCTTATCACAAAATCCTTATTGGATATAGCCCAAGCCTTTTTTTTTGGTCCACCTTGAGTACAAGGTGGAACTACAAGGAGTCAGTAGTGTGATATGTTGGGTATAAGGTACTATGTGTAATTTGATATGATTTAGTTACGTATACAAAGTTGTATAAATAAAGAAGGGAAGGATTTGAACAGGGAATTTTGAGGAAAAGGCATTGGTGAGTTCACACTCATTCTTGAGAGAGTAACAAGCCTCTTGAATTGTTATTTATCTTTACACTTTCTATGTTCATTGTAATTCTTTGATTTACAATAATACAAGTTCCATTTATACTTTCTCTTTGATTAGCCATTCTCGCCATTCTTTGCCATTTTGTATTGTTTTCTAATCAACTAATAGTCTGGAACAATGTGGATTTAGTCAGTTACACACACACATAAAAACTTACATTATAAACAAATTTTCAGTTCCAACTTCCAACTTAGGCTCTCTAGAGTCATTCATGCAAGAAAACAAATTTAAATTTAGAATTTATCTACTATTTACCACAAAAGTACTACACATGCACTATATTTACAAATAATTTCATTGAATATCAATGGGCACCTCTCCAGCAAGAAAAGAAATAAAGACAGGCACTAGTAAAAAGATATTGCAACTTTCTCCAAAAAAAAATATTGCAACACTGTCACCACTTGCTCTTCCAAACAACTCATGGCACAAAAAATGTAGAATTTGAAAAATGCTCATACTAAAATATATGAACTCTTCGATCATTCAGCAAACGTTAATCAACGAGGTTCTCTTGACAAAAGTATTTCAAACCAACTAGTGCGTGAACATTGCCACTGAACCAGCAAAACACTAAAATGTGGGTAAATATATATTGGCATACTATAAAGCTCTTTGAAAAATGAAATCCACTTACTTGAGAACATTAACAATGTCTTGAGTGAGATACTTCTGTAGATACATCACTATAAATGACCATGAGGTAAATAACTGCGCCAAAGAAATAAATATTTCAGAACTATTTAACTCTTGGATGTCCAAAACACATAAATGAAGAAAGCTCCTTGAAGATATGTGCAAACCTGCTCAACAATATCTGGTTCTCGGTCAGAACCTTCTTTGAGAAGAGTCAAATAAGAATCAATAATCTTTGGAAGAAAGCTGCCAATTATACATGGAAAAAAGATCAAATAATATTGAAAACATTGTCAGATATAAAAATTTCATTTTTAAAAAATCAGAACAATTAGTAAGTTCAGAAATCACAAAGATTTTCCATATTTTAGAAAAGGCTTCTATCTCATCAAGATCTTGTATAATTGTGGAGCATTGTAGCACATCCAACGTTACATAATTCCCAACTAATTTGCTTTTTTGAATCCGTGATTCATCCAAAATGTCAAAAAAAATAGACTAAAAACGAGTTATCGACCAGGATTTGCTATTATTGATTCACGAGGAGATAAGTGAATCATATGACACTGATCACGTCTTTGCTAAATTAGGTGAACTAAACTATGTATGCTTTTCCAATTGCCCTATTGGTTTATCTGGTGTGGGAGACTTATAGGTGATCAAAGGGCTTGATACTATTGGATCCTAGCCTTTCAATTGCTTAAGGTTGAGACCACCTCAATGCCTTTTAGTCCACAAAACAAATTCCTTTATCACTAATCTCGTGTTAAAACTTAAAAATTAAGCAAAAGTGGTACTATTTTTTGAGATTTGCTCAAGACCCAAACACCCCCCATATAACACACCACATTAGATAGCATGAGAGAAATAAAATGAAAACCTCTTGCAAAGGAAAAAATATTAGAAAACATTTAGCATAACCAACTTCAAAAGAAAAAATCCAATTGAATTAACAATATCAAACTCCAGGACACCCACTACCCACCATGAGATGCATGCATTAATGAGTTACCAATAATGCCACAATCTTTAGTGAAAAAAGCAGTTTTACATACGCACCATGAGACCACAGAGCTAGCTTTTTCAGTGGCATTGGTTAATTAGCTATATTAACAGTCATCGAAAGGTATTCATGTGGAGGATAAAAGATTCACTTCATTTACTTCATATTGGATATATTGATCAAAGACATAAAATTCAGTCGTTTGTGGCTTCTCTAATCAAGCAAAAATAATCACATTAGTGGGACATCTATGTCCAAGAAATTACAAATTCTTATACCTTAATAATTTTTTCAAAAATAGAAAATTAAAGTAAACAGAAAACAAAACAAAAGATTGCAAGGTATTAGGACTTGATAACCAATCAAAGTGCAGAATCTCAATAAGCAGTGGGAACCACTTGGACTTAAAATATAGGATCATCCAATTGCACCCAAAAAGAACCTCGAATTGGCAACATTCACATCTCAAGCATCAAGAAAATCGAAAGAGGAAAAAAGAATAGAAGATAGTACGATAGGAAAAACCCTAAACATCATAAGACAAAGTTATGAACAAAACAACCATTGAATTTAGTTTAGTGTCACATGATGCACTAATCTCCTAACGAATCGTGAATCAATAAAAGCGAATTATGGTCGATTTTGTACTATTTTTGAGTCAATTTGAGCGAATCACGAATTCAAAAAGCGAAATAACTTGCAAATTATGTTACATTGATTCAATTGTATCTAAAACTTAAACATATATAATCACAAAACTTACGGTAAAAAGTCTTCCAGTAGATCTCTTGATAATTCCGCAATTAACCTGTGGAATAAATGAAGAATTTATACCTAATATCAAGTTAACAGAAGACTTCAAGAAAAATTTAAGCAGCTAAAGATAAAATGGTAAGGGTCGAAATGTTACAAACTTTTACAAGGGGTCAATGAGCTACCAATTGGCCTACTTCGAGCTCTATGCTACTCAATCACAACGGCGGCAATGCATTTGAAAAAAATATAAGGAGTCAAGCATTATGAATCGCTTAGTTCACTCTTAAAATGCATTTGCTACTCAATTCAATCCAAGAAAATGCATTTAGTTACAGTCTGCTACTCCTGGGATCCTACTCCATACTAGATTTCTTTGTGTATAACAATGCTCTGCTAGAAGAAGGTAAGGATAAACTTACATATTACTCCCTCCATTCCAAATACTTTCCATTTACTGCCATTCCATAAAGTTCTTGTACACTTTTAAACAAACTCCAAAATTAGTAAATCTTTTCTTACTCTCTTAACCCACTAAGTGTTTGTTTCACCATGTTGTGCTACATATTCGGTTTATCCACAAAATTTGAATATTTGTTCTTCATTTAGTAAAACACTATTTCCGGTCTCTACCTCTAAGTGTTTGTACCAATTTCTCTCCACACTCTATCTTTGTCACCACAGGCCACATCACATTCCACTGCTACAACCACAAATAACTAGCACATGAAGAGTATGAATTGCATAATATTTCCACAACTGAACTGAAAAGGGCAAACCTGAGAATAGGCTCTAATGAAAGCCGCGCTTTCAAATGCAACCTAGAGAGCAGTTTCGAAATAATTGCATCCTTGTTTAACAGCACCAAAGGCAAAGTTTGAACAAGCGGAAACATTTCTAGATAGAATGATATAAAATCCTCGGCCGTATTCAACTCCTACACCAAAATAAAAACAAAAAAATAAAAATTGCAAAACCTGACCTAATCAAAAATTAATTGCAAATGAAAATTGTTAGCATTGAAAACAAAAAAAAAATTAAAAAGCATACCCTCCATTGAATCAAACAATCCAGGAAAAAAGAGGAGCCAGAAGAAGGCTCGGGTTTTATAGTATCCAGACATCGGAAGACGTCGATTTCTAACTCTTCAATTCTTTGAGCAAATGATTTGAACTGCAACAAGGTCGTTCAAAACATTCAAATTTTCCAATTTGAAATTTTAAAAGAAAAAAAAAACAAAAAAAGTTTACTAGGGTTTAAGAGGGGTTTATACCACAAAGCGGCGATTGCGGCGGCCTGGAGTAGTATTGAGAGACTTTACTGACATGGCTTCCCTGGACGTCGCCATAAGTGGATTGGTTGCTAAAAGGATTTGACAAAGAAGATTTACAGAACTGGAAGGAGAGGTACTTAAATTACACCCAACCCCTTCCAAAAATCTTCTAGTGGAGTTTCAGGCGGTGTGGGCGGGTTATTGTGGCGGTTGGCTTGGAGGGTGGTTGACGGAAGAGGATTAGGGTTTAAGAAGTTCCTTGCGTCGTGGGTTGGAGAATGGAAGATGGGTTGTAGACTTGTAGAATTGAGCGCGCCTTAACCGAAAATGCCAGTGCCATACCTGATCAATCTGTTAATCTAAATCTAAATATTAGAAGTATCAAAGTCAAATTTAAAATAAATTTTTTCTCCAATTTTTTCTCAAAGAAATAAAGTTCTCCAATTAAAATTATAGACCTAATATTATTAAGAGCATGTTTAATTAGTGGTACTAAATGGTAGAAATGGAAATAATTTATATCTTTCAAAGTTAGCTAAAATCCCTAAGCAATAGATCTCAGAATTATGGACATTTGAATGCTCATTTGGGTCCTAAAGTTGAGACATGCGGGCTGACAGAAATTCTGATGATCCATTGTAGTGAATGAAATGATTGCTCTTATTATACTACAATTTACCTTTGTTTTAAACTTAATTATCCTTAATAACACTTAAACTATGACATATAAAAATTTGGGAGCTTAAATTGATCATTTAATATTTTATAATGATTTTGTAAAGTGGCTTTACTTTTTAATCATTTTTGAAATCATAGTTTTTGCGAAGTAATATATTATAATCTATCTATCTATAACTATTACTAAAACAAAACACGCTTACATCATCACTTTTCAAAATTGCTTATTTGTCGCTTCATCATTAAAAATTTCCCCTCCTAAATTAAATGATAATGACATTGTTATTATGATCTTTGACTTTCTATTTACTTATTTTGAGCATATTATTTTTCTTATTAATTGTTTTTTTGGGTCAAATCATATTTAATGTATTAGAAAACTATGTATTATATTTCATTTATTTTAATTATTTATAAAATGTTTTCAATTTTATTTGTTAAATGAATATTATTTAGTGTATTGGATATTTTGCGATAGTTAAAACGTAATATACTCTTATTAGGATTTGTTTTTGTTATTTATACTCTTGGCTCCTTAAATGCAATGATTAATTCTAATATGATTTTGGTTGTGACTATCTTAAGATATTTTTATGGGAAAAAAATCATCTTTGTCGTTTAAACTAATAAAATAATTTTACATATTTCTATGTATTTATATTTGGTTTTAAAGTGTGTTATTAATAATTATGGAGTAATATTTAATACTTCTACAAATTAATGTAATAGTTATTTTTGTTATCAAAGTTATTTTTGTTAGAAAAAATTAATAAGTTATTTTCAATTTGAAAAACTCATAATTTCTTATTGTATTCAGGGGTACCAACCATTTAATCTTTTATTAAAAATAAAAAAATAATAAAAGTATAAATATAACTATATTGCGCACAATGCAAAATATGATATAATGTACGTAGTGTATACAACTGTTCAGGGTGAAACGAAATATAAATATAATCCACCAATAGGTCAAAAAATTTGATAAAACCATGCATCGCACGGACACTATTTAGTTATCTTTGAAAGCAAAATCAACCTATAACCAAAACTTGTTTTTAAATACCAAAGAACTATAAAATGATTATTAAAGCTATTTTTATAATGTTTCATAATTGGAAAAATATGTTTTCTTTTGCATTCAAATAATAATTATTTTATTAAGGAAAAATTATAAGAAATTACCTAATCTATACACCTTTTTTTAAAAAACTACCTTATATAAAAAATTTTGCAAAAAACTACCTTATATAATATAATTCTTTGCAAAACACTACCTTTTACTGATTTTCATCATTTGACTGTTAACATTAATATTGACTGTGAAATAAACAAGGATTGTCTTAGCTAGGTGATCGATTGGTAAACCTGTGGCACAGGAAAACAAAATGAGAAAATGACTTTATGAAAGTTCATCAATGGAGGAATAATAAGATGGTGCCGGCACAACGACAATGGCTTTGCGTCGATAATGGTGTGTCGTTGGAATAAAATGGAGAGCAAGAAGTGGGTTGATAGCCATAGAAGAAATGTCAATTTGGTGAATTGGTCTGTTGAAGATGATGAAGGTGATCCTGAAAGTTTGTTGGTAGACGATGAAGACAACATTGAACCTTTTATAAATAATAGGAAATTTTGCTCAAAATAATTCCAAGTTCCCAACTATAACCAATTAGCCGAAAATAGTTTTAACTATCAATTATTTTTAAATAATCCCAATTTTTACCTAAATTTGTTCATGACATACCCAATTATATAAGGTAGTTTTTTGCAAAAAAAATAATATAAGGTAGTTTTTTTTAAAAAAAAAGTATATAGATTAGGTAGTTTCTTATAATTTTTCTTTTTATTGAGTATACTAGTTATTTCTCGTGTGATGCACGGTTTTATTAAAAATTTTGACATATTTGTATAAACTAAGATATTATAATCATTCAATAAAAAAAATTGAAAAGATTTATAAATAATTGAAAATAATAAATAAAATACATGATTTTCTAATATATCAATAATATAAGTGTATAACCTAAAAAGTAAAAAAAAAATAATCAATATGGATAATATTATAGTTATAATTACAAAGTAATTAAGTCAAAGATACAAATATAGTCATAATAACAATGACATCATTATTGAGTTTTGGAGGGAAAACTTTTGTTGAGGTGGTGACATGTAAGCACTTTTAAAAATTGATGATGTCATCCGTATTTTGTTTTAGTAATAGTCATAGATAAGTTAAATTTTTTGTCATCTTTTGCAAATACTATAAAGTTTTATTATAATAAACTTAACAAAAATGTTTAACAAACCCATAAATTTAAATTTTAGAAAGAAATATAAGTAACTTATGTAAATTCACTTGACCTTCAAAGAAACAAAATGCATTGAAATCTTTACTGAATATAATACCAATATTATTTCACAAAAGAAGACTTTGATTGTTATTCAAAAAAATAAGTTAAAAAAGACTCTCATTATTTTTGGTTAACAATGAATTTCTAGAGAGGTTAATATTCCCGATATATGATTACAATGTAAGAAACAATGGCTAAAACAATTCAACAAGTTGCCAAAGAGACCCTAGGGGCGGCAACGAGTAACACAAGGATGTATAAGGAGTTGTAACACTCCGGCCCAACAGACCATCGGTGACTACTCATGGAGACTGTAGACTGATCGTACAGACTAACACAAGTCTTTCTAACGCACTTTGGCCTCACTCATGCGCACCCAGGAAAACTTTCCAAGAGGTCACACATCCTAAGATTGCTCTCCACCAAGCACGCTTAACTGTGGAGTTAGCAAATGGGCTCCCTAGAAAAGAAGATGCACCTTGTTGATATGAGTAGTCTATCAATCCCTTTTCAAGCTAAATATGGGGTATCATAGGAGTCGTGGTGGTGGAATGAGGAGGTGAAAAGGAAGATACATGATAAAGATAAAAAGGTATAAGGAGCTTATGACATGCACTGATGATATAGACCAAGTAAGTAAAAGAGAGAACTACAAGAAAGCCAAGAGAGAGGTAAAGAAGTCGGTAGTAGAGGCGAAACATAGAGCATATAAGGACCTTTATGAGAAGCTAGATACAAAAGAGGGAGAGAAGTATATTTTCAAGTTCGCAAAAGCTAGGTCCAAGAAGAGGCAAGACATTGAGACAATAAGGTGCATCAAGGATGAGAATGAATGTGTTTCTGCTAAGAAATAAGGACACCAAATTGAGGTGGTGAAATTATTTCTCCAAACTCCTTAATGAGGCTAGGGGCTTAGAGGAGGGGAGAAGCGATAACCTTAATACCCAAAGTCGACATGAGTATGGCCGAAAATAGAAAATTTGTTGGTAGATGATGAAGACAACATTGAACCTTTTATAAATAATAGAAAATTTTGCTCAAAATAATTCCAACTATCACCAGTTAGCCGAAAATAGTCTTAACTATCAATTATTTTTAAATAATCCCAGCTTTTACCTAAATTTGTTAATGACATACCCTATGACTTGGTTACCTGGGATAGCAAGTCACCTTGGCAAATAATAAGAAAAATTAAATAAAAAACATCTAATGACATACCCTATAGTTGGGTTGCGGTGGAAGAATGGATGAGGGAAAGGGTTTTAGGATTTTTTTTACTAAATTTTCTTTTTTTTTCCAAGGTGACCTGCTATCGCAGGTAAACAATTTATAGGGTATGACATGAACAAATTCATGTGAAAGTTGGGATTATTTAAAAATAATCGATTGTTGGGATTATTTTAAACCGTAATAGTTGGGATTATTTTGAGCAAATTTTCCTAAATAATAATTGTACATTTTTTTATTTATCTTTTTTTTATAAAAAAATTTACCTAATGAAGCGGTTACTATTACACAAATAATGCTTTTGAGTAAATAACTCAATACTCGAGATTATTCAAGATTAGTCAAAAGCTAAATTATTGTATCTTGACAAATTTTCCTTATTTAAGAGAACAACTATAACTCATATACTTTCTTCATTCCAATTTACAACAAGATACGAGAAAATATTGCAACTAATTTGAAACAGAGGAATTAATAAATAAAAAAATAATTGTGTGGCTTGTGGTTTGGTGGCGGGGGCAATTTTGTTTCCCATTCTTTGTTTTGGCATTCATCATTTCTCTCTCTTAAATAGTCCCGAATCCCGGTCTCCTAGTATATTAACCGATTTTAGTTTTTGTTTTTCCACATTCAGCATTTCTTTCAATTACAAAAGTATCGGAAATACAGTTGTTCTCGCTCCCTGTACAGTCTTCTCTTTCTTTTGCCAGAAGAAAGGAATTTGGGAGTGGAAGAGTGACAAACAAAAATCCCTACTTTATTTGCTTATTGTACAATCTACATTAAACAAAAACTAAGTGAGTATTGTGTTTCTCTCTTAATTTCGAGATTTATGACTAAATTTATATTGACTTTTTTGATTGGATGAGGGCAAAATTTAGTCAATGGGGATATCAGTTGATAATGTCAAGGGTCTCGTATTGGCTGTTTCATCAAGCATTTTTATTGGGTCAAGTTTCATCGTCAAGAAAAAAGGTCTCATGAAAGCTGGGACTACTGGTACAAGAGCAGGTTTTCTTTCTATTTCTTTTTGTTCCTCTTCATTTTGGAATTTAAATTAAATAATTGATGTTAATGTTTTGAATGTGGTTTTCTTTTCTTTTCTTTTCTTTTCTTTTCTTTTTTGTTATCAGGATCGGGTGGACATTCATATCTTTTTGAACCTTGGTGGTGGATTGGAATGATTACCAGTATGTTTTTTTATTGAAAAGTAGAAAAGAATGGTTTTCTTTATTATAAAAAACTTGTTTCAGTCATTTTCAGTGACGTTTTTTTGTTGTAGTGATTGTTGGAGAGATAGCTAATTTTGCAGCATATGCTTTTGCACCTGCTATTCTTGTCACCCCTTTAGGAGCACTTAGTATCATTTTCAGGTATGATCAATGTCAATGTAGCCATTGTCCTGAAATATACTCCATGTACAAGTTAGTATTATCTTTTGTTAATTTCTGTAATGCAATGCAGTTCAATCTTGGCTCATTTTATCTTGAAGGAAAAATTGCATATATTTGGTATACTTGGTTGTGTTCTCTGTGTCGTTGGGTCTACTACTATTGTTTTACATGCCCCACGTGAACGGGATATTGAGTCTGTCAAGGAAGTATGGCATCTAGCTACAGAGCCGGGTAATTGGAATTCACCTCATGTTCTTGAAAATATTTGCCTTTTTTATTTCAAGATTGGAATACACTCTACAAGAATATTTATGAGCCAAGCATTTCATACCATTTCTTACAAGAGTTTTTCTTTTACACAGCTTTCCTTGTGTATTCTGGTATTGTTGTGGTGCTGGTTGCTGTCCTTATTTTCTATTTTGCTCCGCGTAATGGACGAACATATATGATTGTGTATATTGGAATTTGCTCCCTTGCGGGCTCCCTCACGGTTTGTTTACTCATGTCTGAGATTATTTACAATGATATATATAGTTTACTACTCATAAATCTGATATCAGTGCTCTATATGTGTAGGTTATGTGTGTCAAAGCTGTGAGTATTGCCTTAAAGTTGACATTTGGAGGAAATAACCAGTTTAAATACTTTGAAGCGTGGTTCTTCACTATAGTCGTAATTTTCTTCTGTCTCATGCAAATCAACTACTTGAACAAGGTAACTTATAAAGTATTGTTTCTCTGTGATTACCATCCACTGCGTGACGCTATATTATTGTTGTTTCTCTGTGGTATCACTTAAGCATTTCAAAAGTTCTATTACAAGTATAATAAAATTCTGTCATAATGATGTCATTTGTCGTTTTCTTATATTCAAATTAGAACGTGCTATTTCTAATACATCGCATTGGGCAATGACATATATGTATCGAATACATTTTGGCCAACAAAGCTTTGGGCTGGCTTACATCTTTGTAATTTGTCAATAATGACAAAAGTCTCTTTAGCATCTCGGATCTCATATTCTTTTGATACTAGTATAACTAGAGTGAATAGACTATTTCGGAGTGTAATGGTTATTGCCTGAGCATTTTTAGAGGAAATTAGCATACTAATATAACGAGAGCATTAGTGAGAAAAGATAGGATTATGCGATTGGATTGGTGATCATAAATATTTATTTACTTTTGAAATTTCTTAGTTGTAGATTATTATATGTGATTATACTGATTAGTATTAGATAAGGTCGAATAGTCTTTAGTAATGTTTTGCCATAATGATTTGTTTTGTTTCATGTGGTGAGTAGTTTACCCCCATAATGTTGTGCTTATGGATGTTGGCTTTGGTATTGTTGGTGGTTATTAGGAGTGTGCTTATCACTTGAAAGCAACCATATATTATAACTTGTTTCTTATTTATGCTTCAATATATGTTTATCTTCATTTTAGCAATCTCAGTTTGTACTTCACCTTTGGGTTTCTTTTATTAGTGTCCTTGTTTGTACTATACAATTCGGTTCATAGCGGTGAGATATTGTGAGCTCGCAGTCAGGTTGGGGTCGAGTTAGGAGAAAACTTTTGTTCCAATTAGTGATTAGGGTTTCAGCGTTCAAGCAGTACATATACATGCAATCTAGTGTTACATTTGGTGGGATGATTCGTTTTCAATGTTAAAGCATTTGATGCTCATATCTTGTAAACAATTTAAGTGGAGATTTGAGTGGTACTTATATGCTATCGAGATCCAGTTGATGCAACTTATTTGAGGATCATATGTGAGAAATTGATGGTTGTGTAGGAAGTATTTTATAACCTATAATTTTTCTTGATCGAGTAACAATGTGAAGTCTCTTTTTCCATTTAAATCTAAAGGACTTCAGATACTTTCAATCTTGGACAAGACTTAGGCTTATAATGTTTGTGATGGGTGAATTGCACTAACAATCGCACACGTCTCATAGGGTGATGAATTTCTACTCATGGCTCATAGTCCATTTGTTGCAAAGAAATAGCCGCAAGTGCAAATAAAGTGAAAGTCAAGGTAAATGAGTTTAAGTGGTAAAAACATACCCCTCCGAATCAGTTTAGATGTCCCATTTTCTTATTTGGTAAAACCATACCAATTGTCCCATTTCCTTTGTTGTCTATCCTTTTTTTACCTAAATACCCCCACTTTTCCAATTTTCGATACCCAACTACCACCTTTACAATTAATTTAATCAATTAAAATACCCAAATTTCACCTTTTTAATGGACCCCACTCAACCCTTAAAATCCGTGAAATTCCAAATGGGACATCTAAACTGATTCGGATTTCGGAGGGAGTATATTTTATGGGAAAATGAGAAAAATGTGTGAATGGGATGAAAAGGTAAGTTAATGTGTGGATGGGAATTAAAGAGAGAATGTCAATCATAGTCAATGGAACAAACTAAAAAGTAAAATGAGACTATAATTCTTTGGAAGAAAAGGGCTTTGAGTGAGAAGTATGAAGTTTAGACTGATGCTGCTAAAGCAAGGGATATGAGTTTGAGGAAAAACTTGAATTTAGTATTTCTCTTAACTCATTTCCAACTTGAATTTACACTAATGAAGCAACATGGGTGGAACTTTCCAACACTTATAAAAGTCATTAAGTCTAGCTTTCATTTTTGACCATAATAATGCAAACCATTTTTATTACTTGAATCATTAATCTTTATATGATGTAATTGGTCAAGTTTTTATGTTTAATATGCTTATCATAATCTGTGATGTATCTTAAGCATATATTACTGTTTCATGTTTGCCATTGTTACTGGAAATATTGTCTACTCAGCTGAAATAAATTGATTGCAATAAGCTAATGAACACTCAATGATCATAAGTTGATTGCTATATTTTTGTGAAAATACTGTCCTCCATGCCCTTCAACAGCTAAAGTTGTACTTCTTGTTTAAAATTAAATAAGCGCTTGATTAGATATGCGCTAAATGAGATTCACTCCAAAGGGAACTATATTTTTGTGAAAATACTGTCCTAGAATAATCATCATATTTCTTCATTTAAGAATCTTTCAAGAGAATGTTGAGAAGATGACCAAGGCAAGAAAAGAGGGGGCTGGGGGGAAAGGATCAAAGCAGGCATCTCATAATTTCGATTTAATCTTTTATTAAGAATGAATATTGAGATATTTGCGGATTGAAGGGTAAGTAATCTTGGCAACTAATCCAAATGAAGTAGTTCCATTTGCTTTATAATGATCACTAGCTTCTCTTTCTGCCTTCAGAGTCTACAAGTGAATACAAGATTAGAAATAAACTTTTCTTCTTTTCATTTTCCATGGGGAGGAAGATTTTTTTAAAAGTAAGCTTACAATGAGTCTCATATGAGTAATGACTTGTAAGGATCGTCTAGAAACTATTCTCTAATTATTTTTAAATCTTTTTTTTTTTTGGGAATTAATTATTTTTATATCTACTAGAATAAGATACCTAGTTTTTATCAAGCAAATAAATTTCTTTTTAATGTTATTGTTTACTTATCTTTTTTATTAGTTGTTGATTAGAATTAAAGATAGGGGATGAATTAAAGTACTCTTTGTTAGACCGACCTCTCACATTAATTCGTTTTGGTTCGTGTAGCCGACCCGATATAGCGGGATTAAGACATTGATGTTGAACGTTTTTATTCGCTGAAATCTTTTTGTTAGAGAGAAAGTCTACATTCTTTGCAAGTAGTCCTGTACATTTTATTGACACTTGATTCCCTGCAGGCGTTGGACACATTTAACACTGCTGTTGTATCGCCAGTCTACTATGTCATGTTTACTTCACTTACCATTTTTGCAAGTATGATCATGTTTAAGGTAACATACTGTTTTTTTATATCACTTTCAAAATGTCATTGACAAATACTTCTACATTTCAGCGTCTACAAACAACAACAACAACATTATTAGTAATAGTAACAATAAACACAATAGAAGTATTATATATGATGAATATATCTTAATGTTTAATGATCAGCCTTAAATTCTGTATTAAAATTTATCATTTTTTCTTAAAAATTTTCAGGACTGGAATTCACAGAATGGTTCACAAATAGCTACAGAATTGTGTGGATTTGTAACCATTTTGTCAGGGACATTTCTACTTCACAAAACCAAGGACATGGGAAGTCCTCCAGCAGTGCCACTTCCTGCAATTGAACTTGCCAGGCAGACAAGTGGCAGTTGCACTCACGAAAATTCAAGGCGTTCTAGCCGCCATGCTAGCCCAAATCGTGAACGTGAAGAATAAGCATACTACACTAGCTCTATATCATCCAATGGACAGTTTTCGGGTTTCATTGCATCTTGGAGCACAAAGTTTAATCTTGAAATTTTATACCTGTACAAATTTTATTCCTTACAGACTACATGCAGGTTTTCTTGAAAATAATTGATTGCCAAATTAAAGGATCCAATTATTTGTAGGTAATAGGGATACCACAAATTTTTAGATTGTGAATATCAAAATATGTTTCATTTTCAGAAAATAAGTGAAAAATACTTTTACTGGTTATTGAGAAAACTAAAGATTTTTAAATATAAAGGCAAATGAAATTAGATAACTAATGCAATTCTTACATATTAATTTTTTTCTTGTTTGTTAATTGTTTTGATAATTAGGTTATGTTCATATAGCAAACATATGGATACAATACAACACAATCAATAAAACATGACAATATCAGGATTATTGTTATCACCTTCATCACCTTTGTGCGTCACCATTACGATATAGGTTCACAAAGTGATGATGTTCAGCTTCGTCATCTCCATCATCATGATTAGGCATGTGCAACGGGTTGGATAAAACTCTGATAAAACGAGTCGGGTCGAACTGGACCTTGCAAAATTAGAAATAGGTTGTCTCACCATGAGACGGACTCATATGATTAGCCCATTTCTTTGATTGATTACTTTAAATTCATAAGTGATTGTTTTAACTTTTAAGGTTATAAATAATCACTCTAAGACTATAAAAATAATTATTTTAAAATTGTAAGTGAGCAATTTAACATCAAACCCTCTTTTGAGAGACCGTCTATACTATAGACGTCTCTCAAGACCCAGCCCATATCTCCCTTTTAACTTACAAAACCACAAATCAGTTTTTTTTTTAATTTATCAATTGGGCAAGTCCCAAAACTTGAGATATCTATTGTATAGACGGTCTCAAGTAAGAATTTGTGATTTAACATTATAAGTGATCACTTTAAAATAAAAATTATGTATTAGGTCATTCCAATAAAAATGGTCTCACTTTAAGATTGCTTCATTTAAGAATTATTGATTTTAGTATAAATTTTTTTTATAATTTTTACTCAAGCACAATCAGAGATATTTGAGATTGAACACGTGCATTAACAAATTTGCCAAATTTTCCAAAATCAAATGGGATAAGTAAAGAGAATAGGAGGGAGTACTAGAGATTAAAAGATGTGATGAATATGTGAAGTTTGATGTATATATCAATGATGAAGATGAAATTCCTTCCAAGGAAAATCAAGTGAAAACTGAGTATGAGGGTCCTTATGAATACCCATATGAAATTCACACAGATTCGTCTACAAATTAAGGGTTAATTGTCACATTATGTAAGAACAATGTATCTCAAAACAAAGTGTATACAGGACATTTTAAACAAGCTGCACCTTCAAAACAGAGTATGGAGGTTGAAAAAGGAAGAAACTACACAAATTTGAGGCAATTATTAGATATGGAGTTCTTCACGAATTCGTTCGGGAAGTATCTCAATAATGCCTCCTACAAAATTTGTTATGCTTTTCCGTGTATTAAGGTCGAAAGAATTTGCCTCCTACAAAAAATAAAACCCAATACAGACTTTTAAAATGATATATAGTATTTCATATGCAAATATAGAAACAATAATAACCAAGGGAGTAGGGACCTCATGTTTATTAAAGGATTATTAAGGCAAAAGCTTTTCAAATTCATCAAAAATTGATAAGTAATTAGTTGATGGTACTGACTATACATAAGATAAAGGTACGAAATAAGTACTTGCCTCAACTTTGGAAAGCAAACATGAAGAAATTTCATTAGCATTTTCATCACAACTCCGGAAAGAGACTAGCTTCAATGCAGAAAGGGATAATGGCCAATTCTCAGAAGGCTTTATAATGGCCTCTAGCCCACCAATGTGACCTATGATTAACTCATCCTTATCAAAATACTCGAATGAATACCTGCAAAGAACTCATAAATAAGAAGCATACTTTGCAATTTAACGCAACAAATTTATACTTGGAATGACTTATGATCAGCAAATGTGTAATGTCGTTACAAATTTACGAATTTCTTAGTTTTATTTTTACGGCAGAATAAGGTGCAAAGGCTTTTCCCTTCTGCAAATTCATAGAAGGGAATTCAGTAATTCACATTGTATTTTTTTATTCTAAGCAATATGTTTATACTACACAGAACTCATTTTTTGGAATAAAAAAATAGATGGCAAATTTTTACTCTTCAAATCACAAATATGTTTATACTACACAGAACTCATTGTTCTTCTAGAAAGAAATTACAACACAACCAAAAAACTTATTAGTTATTACCGGATAGATCTCATAGTTGAAAAACTAAAACAGCTTCCTAACATGAGCAAAAATTAGTAATTCAAATTAAGAATATGATTTAAACCATGCAAACTGTGAATGGGTGATCAGAGACTCCCTTGGCATCCATAATGAACAAAGCAAAAACCAGTTTACAACATTTGAAGTGACCAAAAAGTAAAGCAAGTTTGATAACGTATAGTTTGTTTCGGCATAAAGATTGAGCCAAAAAGCAATGACTAATTTAAATCGATACACCACAATGAATATAATGATGTAATGCAACCAGACATGCAATAAAAATCATTTAAGCGAATCTCACCTTGATTTACTAGCAATTTTCACCATAATATGTCTTACTGTGCACATGACAATTCTATCTTGGACTTTCTGCAAAAACCATCCCAAGGAGGTTCTTGTCTGAGGTAGCAACAACACTGAAAATAGCTTGCTGGCACAAAGATAAATGAAAAGGGTCAAACAAACGAAACAAGGCAGAGTATAAAATGATAGAACTTGAAAGTTGAAAAGGACAATGGACCATAAACCTGAAGATCTTTGCAGCTTCAACAATTTTTGTTATGGATACGTCATTAGGAAAAATCTGCAGACATTGTTAGATTAATGTAAAAAATCCAGTGTGTCAATTTCAGTCAATTTCAACATGTAGACTACAGAGGGCTACATTATAATACTTATAGATTAATGTAAAAGCATACCGCTATTAGCATGAATGAGTTACAGACAAAGGCGTGAAGCTGTGGCATGAAAAAGAAAGAAGAAAATACTATGGATGCTTACATTACTTAGAGCAACTAAAATCATTTTAATTTCTATTTAGACTTAAATCATCACATATACAATTACCATCCTTGTACTGCATACACAAATTTACACAGGTCATAATGACATAATATTTCCTTCGAGATTCATCAAAAAAACACTTATAATCTAACATACTCATAATTGTGTTAGGTTCCAGTCAATAAAAGGGTCCACAATCGAATCGACATATCAACCACGGAGAACTTGTATACAGGACACCATAAGTAGCTAAAGTAACAAACTTAAAACAAAAACCTGTGTGGAAGAGCGTCAAGAACTCAAGATTACTCCTTTCTTTGAACTTATTTCCTTTCAATTATGTTTTAGAGATATAACAATGTGGCACATCTTTCAAAGCATGCTGATGAGCTATAATGATAAAAAGTTGTGTATTTGGTGATCAGCTTTGAATTACCATATTCCTAGTGTTTGATTCTCCATAAAATAACCTCACATTTTATCTCAAAAATTCTGACTTAAAAAAAATTATTCCCGAAGATACTGTGGACCAATATCAGCAAACGCCCAGGAACATGTCACTATGCCATACCAGCACATCATATGCTCCAGCTGCCCCTCAAACCCAGAACATAGGCTGGAATGGTATTTTAAATCCAGGAAAAAGTTCATCGCCCCCCTTCCCAAATGGAGTCTCTTTTAATATAAGTACCAAACTCGGATTGTGCTGACAAATTTCTATTTTTCACGTTTCTTTCCATGAGTTATTAATAATAAACTAATCACTTAATCAGGAAATCTAGATACATTTGAACTTTGAGTTGGCAAATCGTCTTGGATGCTGATTCATCTATCCTAGCTATCTAAATATGCAGGTAAGCCAGGAAGAAGTGTAATCATGCTCATATCATAGTGCACTCGATGCTAACATCCAAGACTAGCACATGCCTTATAGACACGAGACACAACAATCTTAGTTTTAAAAAGCGTGAGAGGAACCGAAGCGCAAAAGGTCCTTAGAGCCTAGGCGCAAAGCGTAGAACGAAGGCAAGAGCTCTTTGTAAGTGAGGCACTTTTTCGCTAAAAAGCTTTGACATCCATTATCATTACATTAACACTACTTTAGCACAAATTGCATCTTGTCGCACCAAGGTGCACACCTTTTGTAGTGGGCTTTGCCTCACCTAACCGAGGCATTTTGAGCTTGAACCCGAGGCACACTTTAGAAACTAAGACAAAGATCTCCCAACTTTGTAGTAAATTATTTCACATAAGATTTTTCTAAGTAATGCATAACAACCATCATAGAGAAGTATGTGCCTGAATAAAGGATAGCTAGAGTGTGGTTTCTACAAAGACAATATTTATACAAGTTTAGCACCTAGCCAAAAAAGATATAAAAAAATATGTTTTTCGATAATTAACAAAGCCTTAATCAAAGATAATAATCTTTTCACTCCAGCAATATCAGATCAATTGGGATTGTAATATATAAAAAGTTTTGTCCAGTTGTACCTCAACATTCTTAAGCTCCATGGTTCCATCTATGAGCTCCAATAATAACTCATGGTTAACTTCAGACAACTTGATATTATCATCTTCAACACTCAGTTGGCACATGACACCTTCAAAAGCTGGAATATATGTTCTCAATGACACCCTAATTATATTTCCTTCAAAGTCAATCACCTTCAAACCAGTTAATGCTTCTTCAATGTTTTCTAAAGCCTCAATCCTACAAAATACAAAGAGCGAATTAATCGAAGGAAAAACGAATACAAAAATGTATCAATCTAAGCAATTCACAATTTTAAGCAATTCACATATGACCTTATAGCAGAGAATGATTGTTTTATGTTTAGATATCTAAAACTAAGGATAAGTAAAAACGAATAATTACCCACTACCTCTTCAAGTTGAGGTCTAGATTTTGAAAAGACTTTAATGTCCTATAATTCTTCTCAATATGGTATTTTAGCTTCAAGACCTGAATGACAAGAGTTATCAGAAACACAAAATGATACATATTGATGGTCATAAATGACAAATTTCACAGTGGAGAACAAACATATCAAATGTCAAGATTACACTTCCAGTGCAAGTTACTGATAAATAACTAGATTGTTCTAAACAAAGTCAGTTAACACCATAGAAAAGATGTAGTGAGAAAAGTAACCTCAAAGTAGTCATCATGATATGGCTTCACTTCTTGCCTAGACTTAAAAACTTCGACGTGTGTGCCTGTTTCTGCTTGGCTTAGTCCCTGTGTCCAACAAATTTCCACCTTGATAAGTATATACACGAAAGAGAGCTAAAAGGGTATGACGATCCCTAATTCAAGATCCTTACTTGTATAGATATAACCTCTTACTTGAGTCAAGTAAAAGTTAGAAAAACATTTTTCCTGTCAAATTTAATTTTGGATTAACATTGATTTCATGGTATTAAATCCAAAAGGTATTATAGTATCTGAAAATTTTTAGCACTAATATCTACCTTATAATCCTTATCAGAAATGGAACAATAAACCGACACCAACCGAATAAATCAATTTGAAACGTTGATTACCATAGACCAATTTTTGCAAATTTTGCAAAATTTATACACAAATAAACCAACCACATAACCAATCCTAGAGTCTTTTATTTATTAATTAAATCCCAATTGTTGATTTTTATTTATTTCATTATCATATTTGAGTCCTTTAATTATTGTCTTTAATTATTGTTAGCATTAGAATAGATTTAATATCAACCATATTTGCTTGTTTCGTATCCTATGATTATAAATTAGACAAATTAATTAATCCGCTTCCCTGAGTTTGACCCGTATAGCTACAAGTACACTGCACACTTGCGGTTAAAATTAAAATTCCCTATCACCTATGACACTTGAAAAGAATAACTAGTTGTTATAAAGAAGTTCAAGAGATAAGAAGACATATAAGTAAACCTGACATCTGGAAAATGACTTAGCATACATACCATGGAGGCAATAGGCAAATCTTAAGAGAAAGTACTAGCAGTACATTTAGTTGTTGGTATACAAGAGGTGATAATGGAAATGATTTACAGTGTAAATTTTCATAAATGTAACATGTCATTCTCACGGTAATTATATGGGCAGATTTGAATCAGAACAACTTCAAGTGGATATTCTTGTTACATTTGTTTTGTTAATGAAGTACATACAACAATCAATTAACAAGGACAAAAATAGAGCTCAAACTGGACAACTGACCTCCAATTCAGCCTTCTCCACAACATTGCACAATGACTCAAGATTTGCTTCCAATTGACAAGAACCTGAATTTCAAGGCAGCTTATTTAGCATGTATCGTGTATTTAAGGGAAAATTTTTAGAAAGTACCAAGAAAAAGCTTACTTTTGTTAAAAACTACATAGAACATTTATTTATTTTGTCAAAAACTACCTAGAAAATTTATTTTTGTTGTCAAAGAGTACCTGATAACGGAATCCATCTAAAATTCTGTTAGTATTTCATGATTTAACAAAAAAAATCAAAAATAAGAAAAGCTTTAATGAATCATGTGCCATCTTTCCCAAACCCAATTTCCGCCATCTTCAAAGCTTGAAGATATCATTTTTATGGAGAAGAAAAAGAAAGAAGATAAAGGACAATTTTCGAATTTAGGATTCCATTTGTATGAATGCAGGAAGCTGGGAAAGAATTGGAATTGGAACCAGTCACGTGATTGCACGCGACAGGATTCCGTTAATAGGTACTCTTTGGCAACAAATATAAATCTTTGGTATGTTTAGCAACTTTGAATTCATTTCCAAATATTAAAATTTGCAAATTCCAAATGTTTAGGTGTCATTTACAATTCTTGAGTTTGAATACCAAATTTAAATTCCCTATTTTCAAATGAATTCTATGTTGCCAAACACTCCCTTAGGTAATTTTTGACAAAATAAAAAACTTTTTTGGTAGTTTCTCACAAAAGTGAGTTTTTTCTAGGTACTTTCTAACAATTTTTCATATATTCAAAGAACATCTAGTCTAGGAAAGAAAAAGGTTATAAATTTACACCTTCAACATACAATTTTCTAAGACTATCAATTTCATCAGATAGGGAAGCAGTATCAGCCTCCGCCTTCCTCATCTCATCTCTCAAACGATCCATGTATGCATCTACGAGCATGATCCCGTTGTTTGTCATATAACAACGCTCAGAAATATAATGAACACTAGTTCTATAGTCATAAATTGAAGAATTATAATTTAAAGCCCTTACCTCAGATAATTTGACCATAACTTAGGTACTAATTTTTGTAAAAAAAAAATAATGAAAAAACTTATTGTTTACCTAGGTCTTGATCATTAAAAGATGCAACATCTGAGTGATGAGCAACAATTTGGTTAAAATCAGTCTGCAGAATAAGAAATATATTATAAAAAAAAAGGAAAAAGCATCGAACAAAAAAGAGGGAAAAATCAAAGAGTGTACTGTGTACCTGTATAGCTTGAAAGCAATCTTGAAGCAACGTGTGTTCATCGGCGGAATTGGCACGAGAATTGGAGAGAAAGTTGGAAATGTCGCAAATTCGACTGTGAAAATTACAATACATACATGAAATTGGAAATGAGAGGGGAAAAAAAACACAAATTGAAGAATAAGAAATGGCTAGAGAGAAAGAGTACCTGCGAAGATCCATTTTCAAACTTGAGAAAGACTAATTTGTCTCCCGCCGCTAAGGATTGCTTTTAAGTTTTAACTTTCAAGTTTCAAACTTGACAGTCCCACACACCAAACCCGTTTCATTCAATCCCCTCATTTACCGACCAGCGACCTATAGTATTCAATTTAAGAGATTGCCGCAGTTATTATTAGTAGAATCAGATCGTTAAATTGTAGGATGTAGAATCGTGCTATGATTTTATATATAAAAATTTTATTTCAATGTGAATCGTAAAATTCTACAACTTTAAAATTCTACCTGCGATTTAAATCACTCATTTGTTCAATTTTGACAAATATAGTTGTGACTTGTATGCTAATAAGTATTACTGGTGTTAAATTTTCCTAAGAGACTAAAAATAGAATGAGTACATTCTTTCCTAATTCTAAGGTGATATAGATCTTGATCCAATTCTAAATGTTTTTCAAAATCTCTTCTCCTTTTCTCTCTCCATCAACGTTTTTGGAGCATTCAAATGTGGCATCAAGAAGGCATTGATAGGTAATTTTATTAGTTTTAATTCATTTATGTTCAGATTTTAATTTCATAAATTTCTCTTTGATTTTAAAGCTGTTTTCATTTGCCTATTTGCATTGGTTGTTTTTCTAAACAAAATCATCAAATATCATTTAAAATATTAACTCTATACAGGTTAAAAGATAACTTACCATGAAAATTTATAATCATGAATTATGATATGCAAAGGAATGGATTCTTCGTATTATGCTACTGGCTTATAACTCTTATTTCATAGTGTTGTTGGATAATAACATATTTTTTTCTTTACGAATATTAATTTATTTGATACTCCTATTAGAGATAAATATAATAGGGCCACTATTATACAACTTTCCTTATGAATTTTACTGTGTTAGTTTAGATTAGATATGAATACAATTAAAAAAGCACTCACATTTAAGAGACAAGTGTTACACGTATTAATATATAGGTCAGGGAGTATTGTCACACATAATTAGAAGTTGGAGTTCTAGTTTAGGTTCTATAATAAATCCTAAAAAAACATTAGGGGAAGATTTTTCATTATATGTACGAATTATTTCTTGTAAAGATATTGTCTATTTTAATATTAATTTTGGCATAAATTGTTAGAACATACCTTATCAAGTTATATTTGAGATTGAATTAATCACGGATGATTGTGATGGACGTTTGAACAATTATAGAATTTGATATTATTGATTGGTTTTTCATAAAAGTAATGATTTATAATATAATATGAAGATATTTGATAAATTTTAATTATTAATTTATTATTAGAAAATAAAAAGGTCAAAAAAGCAAAAACAAAACCAATGAAATTTTTTTTTTAGTGTTACTAGTAGTCAATGAGTTACTAGTAATTATTGATGCAGATATATTAATAAAGATAGCATTCAATTTCAAACATCTGAATTATACTCGGGGAAGAAGGGAAGCAACTAGAGACAAAGCAAAAAGAAAATGAAATGAAAGAGTAGATCATTGAACATAAGAAAAAAAATGGTCAGTGACGGCACAAATTGTAATGATGCCATCTCGCATGTTGCTACATCTGTTATTTGTTTCATCTCTCTGTTGGGTATTTGCCATGGAGTGCGTATACTTTTGAAGCCTCTTTCTCAACCTAGAATCATCTCTGAAATCATTGTAAGTTTCGATCCCCTTCATTATTACCGTATATATGTATTGTTGTTTTAAATACAACTACTATTTTCAATTCTTTTTGTTTGCTCATATTTGACTTTTAACGTCAAACTCTAAATGTTAAGTTGTGGGCTTCTTATAAATATAATTACAGAGAAACACTAACGCAATGAAATCTGATAAACCAGTTCAGAAATTGCAATTCATTGTCAGAAGATTCAACAAATGTACATTGTATAGTAGTATGAAGCTCATCAGACTGATAACTGATGGTTAATCTGATAACTCAGCCTTGCTTTGGCCGGTGACTAGTAATGTCCTGTAGAGTCAGCACTCAGCACCCAAATTATTAATACCCATAACAATGTTAATAATGTGGAAAAGTGAGTGTACGAGATAGCCTTAAATGTCATTATGTTGCTTCTCTCTACGTACCTTGTTCCTTGGAGAGGTAAATAAAAGTAATTTGCCATATATAAAATCAAACCTCTACTATAGACCATTTAATATAGAAAAATTTGACATTTATAATTTAATTTTCATTGGTTCATAATAATCTCATCTTTGAATTTTTTTTATTACAATCTCTTAGTTTGGCGTTAAAATACCCTTTATCTTCTAATAGTCCAACATTTGTTGTAATTTGCTATCATTATACTCTAATAGTATGTCAATGACAAACTAAGAGTAAAGGTTGGATTATTAAAAATAATCTAAAAGGGAGTTTATTTACAGCGGAGGGATTGTTAAAGATAATGTGTATAGAAAAAGTATGTAACATGCATAAGAATTCATATTGTCTTTTTGTATCATTTGGCAAAACCATCACAAGCATGCAACAAGTCTTGCATATCAACATATGCTAACTCTTGTCTAAAATGATGATTAGCTATTGGTGTAAACATATACTTGCTTCATTCTGTAAAATGCAGGTGGGTTTATTTTTAGGAAACTTGCCCTTTGTCAGATCAGGGATACTGCATATAAAGAGTGACAATAATGGTCTACAGAACATGAAATTCTTAACAGATTTCGGGATGACACTATACATGTTTGCATTAGGTCTTGAGATGGATCCCCTGGTGCTTTTTCGTATACCTAAGAGAGAAGCTATAGTTGCATATACTGGAATGTTTTTCACATTTGTTTTAACAAGTTGCACAGCTCCTTTCTTACGCTATGGGGTGCACCCAAACATCAAATTTGACTTAGCTTTCTCAATAATCTTGTCAAGTACTGGTTCGACTTTGTTAACTCGCGTGCTAACAGACCTAAAGATTGGGAAATCTGACATTGGCAAATTTGCAATCTCGGCAGCTGTATACTCTGAGTTGGTAACTATACTAATAGTGTGCATTGGATACATCATTTTTCAACCAGAGAGTAACTTTCAAGTGCGCCATAGAACACCTGACCAACATGAATATTTCAAAGGGCACGGTGTTATCCCTCTTGGTGTGGCATTGGTGGTGCAGATCATCTTAACATTGGTGGCAGGACCTATAATATTGAGTTGGGTCAATAGCGCAAATCCTCATGGAAAGACCTTTAAAGGCTCACATTTAGTGCTCTCAGTTGCATTTGCAGTGAGTATCGGATGCATTTCTCCCCTTATGGGATTTAGCCCTGTGCTCAGCGCATTTGTTACTGGGGTTTTCTTACCTCGAGAAGGGAGAGTTTCACAGTTTGTTGTCAATAAAGTTAATTACTTCTTGACCTTTGTTTTTTACCCATACTTTGCCTTTTGGGTAGGGTTGGAAGCACAATTTGGTCGATTTGAGTTTAAGACACTTGGTTCTTGGGCAAGGTTGTTTGGTCTTTTTGCTGTTGGAACTGTCGGAAAGATCATTGGAGCCCTTATATCTGGGTTAATTTTTAAATTTCAGTGGAGTGATTCCATAATTCTTGCATTGCTTTTAAATGTTAAAGGCCAGTTACACATATACCTGACCATCATCGCCATGAAGGTATGCATCTTTTTTGTTGTTGAACTCGAATTCCACAAACTTATAGTAATGATTATACCAGCTTATATTAGCAGGGCCATAAGGCATAAGCAAGTTTCTAGTGGCATATATTGATAGAGAATATAACATATATTAGGGTCTCAACCATCGGTTTAAACTTTTGCAATGAGTAAAATTATGTGGAAATTCATGTATTGTTCCCGTCTTACTTGACTTTCGCAATGAGTGGATGCAGAATGATATAATGAGTTATTCCACATGTATTGGCATGATATTAGCAATGTTCCTGAAGATAGTCTACGTCCCAATGATTGCAAGATACATCATTCGACGTGCTAGGAAACGATTGCCAAACCAGCCTCTGGCATTGCAATGGCATGATCCTACCAAGGAGCTTCGTATCCTATTATGTCTTCATGGCCCGGAAAACGTTCCTTGTGCCATTAATTTTATGGAGATTACCAAGGGAAGTGGCGACCCAGGCATATTAGTCTATGCTACTGATATGATACAACTCACAGACGAGATTGCGTCCACAATGGTTTCGGGTGGAATAGATAATGTAGAGGTAACAGATGCAAACGTGGTACAACTTAGGAAGCAAATTACTAATACACTACAAGAATATACAGACGAACATGGTGATGGAGTCACTCTTCGAAGAGCCATGGCCTTATCTACTTATAACACCATGAATCAAGAGATTTATAACTTAGCAGAGGATTCAATGATTAGCCTTGTTGTCCTTCCATTTCATACCACTCTTACAAATGATGAAAAGGCATATGAAAACAATACAGGGTTCAGACATGTTAACCGGAAGGTAATAATATTATGCTTATAATACTACTTTTCTAATCGAAAATGTTTTATAGAAGTATTAGTGTATTAGCTATATGTTGAATGTTTTTTTTCTAGGTACTTAGGAATGCCCCTTGCTCCGTTGCAATTATGGTGGATCGAGGGTTTGGCGCAATCAGGCAAATATCAAAATCAAGCAGCAGTGTTCTAAACACTGTTGTTATATTCATTGGTGGCAAAGATGATAGGGAGGCATTAGCCTATGCAGGTCGTATAGCCTACCATCGTGGTGTAAAGCTAACAGTAATGAGATTCTTAGTAGACACGGAAGCAGATAATTGTAATACCTCTACTAAAAGGACATCTCAACAAGAAGAAGAGATGAAACATGACGATGAATGTTTCGCAAATTTCTACGAGAAGCATGTTGCAGGGGGGAAAGTATCATACATGGAAAAACACTTGGTTAATTCAGCACAAGCTTACACAACATTAAGATCATTAGAAGGGCACTATGGATTGTTTATAGTAGGGCGAGGAGGAAGAGTTAATTCAATGTTGACAATGGGGATGAATGATTGGGAGCAATGTCCAGAATTAGGACCTTTAGGGGATATTCTTTCAGGCCCGAACTTTTCCACCACTGCTTCTGTTTTGATTGTTCAACAACACAATCCTAAAGTTGAACCGGGGGGTGCAGATAATGAATTTTTTATCATGTGATACTCCTAGTCCTATTAATTTTTATACTTCATGATCATGCTTGTGGTTGGAATTTGGAAACTCCATCATTTGGTAATGTTATCTATACAATATACACGTATGATTAGTACAATACAATTATACAGGTACTCCATCAATTGTGTTAGCTTGATCTCAATATGCAGTTATGGACTTTTGGTTCTCAAATTTAGTATCTAAGCAGTATAGAAGTATGATATATATATATATATATATGTATATATATATATATGTATATATATATATATGTATATATATATATATATATAAGAACAAAGTGCGTTGGAAAGACTTGTGTTGATCTGTGGGGCCAGTCTACAGTCTCCATGAGTAGTCAGCGGAGGTCCGAGGGGTCGGGGTGTTACATGTGAACCATTCTTATATGAGAACCATAATTTGAGTTATAAGATGTGATTCAACTTCTGGCATCAAATGCGCGTTTTTTTGCCTCGTTAAGGGTAATTTCATAATGTTATTTTAATGAAGTTGTTCTTTGAAAAATATTTGACAGGTTTGTTCAGAAATTTTGTTGTTGGTCTGTAATTATAACTGATAAAATTTATGCAAACTTGTTATAATAGAGATAATGAACCTCGTGACTTTGAAGCTCAATGATCAAAAATGATGTTAGATTATGATCATGCTAACCGCTAAGTTAAGGCATAATGATTGGTTGAAGAGTACGTATGACATTAGAAAATGTAGACTACCTACTGTAAGGAATTTTATATGGGGGGCTTGCTTAGAACCACATCTAGGTTTGAAAGTGAGAATAATTTCTTTTTTGAACAAATTTCTAACTCTAGTTGAACTCTAAATGAGGTTTCAAAATGCAATAGATGCTCAACGTCATAAAATGAGACTCTTGACAGTAAATGAAAACCTTTGATATGCCTTTAGAAAAACATGTTTCTAGTGTCTACACACATCTCCATTTTACGGATTTTCAATAGAAAAATCATAGCACATGTGATGGAATTGGTTTGGAAAAGAATTTTGTTCAGGATGGCGAAGACACACATTTTGTGGTACATTTTACTAACAAATAGAGTTTATGAAGATGTGTATGATGGAAAAAATTTGAATGTTGAGCGGTCTTATAAGACGTTTAAAGGACTAGGCATTTTAAGTAAGCATCCATTATGGGTCTTGCATTAAAAAAATGTAAAAACATTTGTCAAAACCATACATATTAAAAAGATGTTGGGTTTTTTATATTGATGGCACATTATAAGATGAAGTTTGTGAAATGGAGCTGAGAAAAAGGTGTTAGGGGATGTATGGAATGATGTACATGTGATGAACCCCACGCTTGTACTGAAATTTGGGTAAGAAAAGAGAAGAATTTGAGAAAGTACAGAGATAGATTTTTCAGAGGGGAAGGACAGAAGAAGAGTACAGGGAGAAGAATAGGAAAGAGAGAGAGCAGAATAAGAGAGAGAGAATAAGGGAGAAGATCTGTGTGTATTTCATTCATAATTCTTCATTATTTACATCAGATATATATAGTACTCAGCCTAACAAACTTCTGAAAACAGAGGTGGTTACACACACAAGATTCCCTTTCTAGACCTTTCCTAAAACAGAAAATTAACTTGAAATATGCCAGCTTAGCAGGGGAATTTGTTACGCCTTTGATACACCATTTCAGCTGATTTTGGAGCCTTATTAGCCGTTGTGACAATACCCTCGCTCAGGAGCTTCACCTTGTCCTCAAGGTGAGCATTAGGATAGGCCAACAGCAGCTTGTCCAAGCTTTCCCAAGTAGCATCAGATTGAGAAAATCCCGACCATTGTACCAGAACCTCAGTGTCAGAAGCAGTAGGATGGCGCACAGCTAATACAGCAGCAGGAGTAGCTTGCACCACCATGCCAGGAGTGACGGATGGTGGAGTGTCAGAAGGAACAGTATATCCTCGGGCTGGTTTTAATTGTGACACATGGAAGACGGGATGAATTTGACTTTGAGGGACCAACTCGAACGAGGTGAGGTGGGGGACGCCCATACAAAGTTTGGAAAGGCGTCATTTTGATCGAGGAGTGTTGTGACGTGTTATAACAAAATTCGGCCCAAGAGACCCATTTGGCCCATTGCTTAGGATGCCCGTTAATGAAACAACGCAAGGTTTCGAGAGCCTTATTGACAATCTCGGATTGGCCGTCTGTTTATGGATGAAAGGCGGTGCTACGAACCAATTTGGTACCCTGGAGCCGGAAAAGTTCCTTCCAAAATGAACTGAGAAAGATCTTGTCTCGATCCGAAACAATAGAAGAGGGAAAACCATGTAACCTGACCACCTCCTTAACAAATAAAGCGACCACTGATTCTGCAGAGAAAGGGTGAGTTAAGGGAAGGAAATGAGCATACTTAGTGAAGCGGTCTACCACTACCAAGATGGAGTCAACCCCGTGGGATTTGGGAAGACCCTCAATAAAATCCATAGATATATGATCCCAGACACACGTGGCTATAGGCAAAGGTTGAAGAAGGCCAGCGGGAGATTGATTGGAAACTTTTTGTTGTTGACACACGTGGCACTGGCGCACATAATCACTTACTTGCTTCCTCATTCCGTCCCAATACCATTCCAGCGCAAGGCGCTGATACGTTTTAACCTCTCCTCCATGTCCCCCAAATGGAGAATCATGGTATTCTTGGAGCAATACAGGAATGAAGGGGGAGGATTTGGCTAAAACAAAACGGCCCTTATAATACAGATGATCGTGTAGGAGTGTGAACCCATACGGTTTGTCCATCCCGGACTCAAGGGCTATTCGGATTGGAAAGAAACGAATCAGCTTTGGCCTCTTTGACTAAAATGTCCCAATACAGTGAAACAGTACTAAGAGCTGCACAAGAGATCAGTGAGTCGTCGGCACGTCGTGAAAGAGCATCAGCTACTGTATTCTTGCTGCCCGGGGTATACATAATGGAGAAATCAAACCCAATGAGCTTCATGACCCACTTCTGATAAGCATCGCCAATCTCTCGTTGCTCCAACAAGAATTTCAGACTTTGTTGGTCAGTTTTGACCACAAAACGGGTTCCCATCAAATAATGTTTCCACCTCAGAACGGATAATACTATAGCCATGAGCTCGCGTTCATATATAGGCTTTTGCTGCGACCTAGGACCCAAGGTACAACTATAAAATGTAATAGGGTGATTATCCTGAGCAAGGACTGCTCCTAACCCGAACCCAGAAGTGTCTGCTTCCACCACAAAAGACTTAAAAAAATCAGGCATAGCAAGGACAAGGACATTTGCCATGGCTGTTTTGAGATTCTCAAAGGCGGTGGTGATAGAATCGTCCCAGCGAAACGAATCCTTTTTGAGCAAATCAGTGAGTTTCTTCGCTTTTTGTGCATAGCCCGCCACAAAACGCCTATAATAACCTGTTAACCCCAAAAATCCACGCAATTCTCGTATATTTTTTGGATGTGGCCACTGCGAAACAGCTGAAATCTTCTCTTGGTCCACTTCAACCCCTTGAGCCGAAATGACATGGCCAAGGTAAGCGACTCTGGTTACTTCAAAACTACATTTCTTGCTGTTAATCACCAAGGCATGAGAGTTTAGTGTAGCAAGTACCATATCCACATGACACACATGATCCTCCATACTACGACTATAGATTAAAATGTCATCAAAAATTACCAACACGAATTTACGCAAATATGGCCGAAAGATTTCGTTCATAAGGCCTTGGAATGTGGCAGGGGCATTAGTAAGGCCGAAAGGCATCACCAAAAACTCATAGTGAGCGTCATGTGTGCGGAATGCGGTCTTGGAAACATCCTCGGTTTTCATCCGGATTTGGTGATAATCGGATTTAAGGTCTAACTTTGTGAAAATGGTAGCACCATGGAGCTCATCCAATAGTTCATCTATGACGGGAATGGGAAATTTGTTGGGAATTGTGGCCTTGTTTAAAGCTCGGTAGTCAACACAAAACCGCCAAGAACCATCACTTTTCTTCACTAATATGACAGGGCTAGCAAACGGGCTGGTGGAGGGTTGAATTATGCCGGCTTTGAGCATATCATGTACCATGGTCTCAATTTCCTTTTTCTGTGAGTATGGGTAACGATAAGGGCGGAGGGAGATTGGGTTACTTCCATCTTTGAGAGTTATGGCATGGTCTTGAGGACGGTGAGGGGGTAATTTTGTGATGGGTTGAAAGGTTTCTGGGTATTTGGCTATGGTTTTCGAAAGAAATGGAGGAATTGTATTATTACTGTTTTCAAGTGTCCCACAAATTCCATTACATTCAATTAAGTAGCCACGTTTCTCTCTCCTAAGCTCTTTAGTCAGCCTCTTCACAGTAACTTTTGAACACCTCAATGATGGGTCCCCCAGCAAAATGACATCCTTACCCTCCCATTTAAAGGTCATTGTCTGAGTCTTCCAATTAATTAACACATTCCCTAACCTTTCTAACCACTGAACCCCTAATATAAAGTCCAAGGCTCCCAATTCCAACACAAAAAATTCATCAAAAAATTCCATACCTTGCACCCACAAAGGAACCCGACGGCAGATTCCCTCACCAAAGACTTCAAATCCGGTACCCAACGTCACCCCAAATGGCTTACAAGTCGAAATCTCCAGCCCTAATTTCTTCGCCGTGGAGGACGAAACAAAATTGTTGGTTGCTCCAGAGTCAATCAAAATCACCACTGTTTTTTCCGCCACTCTTCCCTCTAGCTTCATTGTTTTAGGTTGGGTAAACCCTATGAGAGATTGTAAAGACATTCCTGCTAATGGACCTGTGTCGTCATGGAGTGACGGTAGGGCCTGCTCCTCTTACTCCGGTTTCGCCACCTCTACTTCTTCCTCATCCTCCTCAGTTATAATAATTCGAAGCTCGCGATTCCGGCAGACATGATTGAGGGACCACGCTTCGTCACATTTAAAGCATAATCCACAGGCTCTCTTCTCGCGAAACTCCTTGTCACTAAGGGGCAGTGTTTTCAGGTGAGTATCATTTGAGTTTTTGGTGGGCATGGGGTGGTATGTATTTTTGTTGGGTGAGGTGGGATAAGATCGAGAGGGTGGGTAAGCTGAATTGTGGGTTTCTGTTTGTTTTTGGGGAATTTTGGGGTAGTGGGGTTGTATGGTTTTGGTAAGGTGGGGCCCTGATCTACTAAATTCTCTATGCCTCCCATAAAAAGCCTTGGCCCAGTCCTTTTCCTCAATTTTTTCGGCCCAATCAAGAGCTATTTTTAAATTAGGTGGGTCCATCAACCTCAACTCACTCCTGATATCTCCCCTAAGACCATTAATGAAAATACCAAGGGAAATATCTGTGGGTACTCGACCCAAACAAGAGAGCTTCTCAATGAACTCTTTACAATACTCCGCCACAGTTCCATGTTGCCTCACTGCTGCCCATTGCTCTACCAACCCACCTTGATTACGAGGGCGAAAATGTCTTAACAACAAATTCTTAAGTTCCCTCCAAGATTGGATGTCTCCTTGTTGTATCTCCCATTGGTACCAAAAAAGAGCATCACCCCTCATACTGACTACTGCAGCCTCAAGTTTTTCCTCTCTCCCATATGATAAAAAGAGAAGAATTGTTCCGCCTGCAAAATCCACCCATCCGGATTACCTCCCGTAAAAAGAGGTATTTCTATCCTCTTCAACCTCCAGCTATTGTCTCGATTCCCCGTCCCACCTTCGTCTCTCCGGTTGTCTGTGATCTCGGGAGATTCCTGAAATAGGTGACTCGCCCAGTCAAAGTTATCATGAGCTACTGAGTTAGCCCTTTGTCGAGGAATAGGAAGATTCCCCAAAATACTTGCTCTCGTTATAGGTCGAGGGTTACTGCTGACCAAACGATTAAGGCTGTCCTGAATCTTATTTTGAGATTCCATCATGAGTGCCATATTTTTCTCCATCTCAAAATATTTTGCCTCCAAAATCGAGTGATTAAGGGACATTTTCTCCTCCATTTGGGACAGCTCGGTATGCAATCGAGTGTTAAAACTTTGAGCTACTTCATCCAGGCCTTGCTCGAGTTGTTCAATGCGTTGTTGGTTCGTCGGATTGCCCATTTCACGCAATTAAGTCTAGGCTCTGATACCAAGATGTGATGAACCCCACGCTTGTACTGAAATTTGGGTAAGAAAAGAGAAGAATTTGAGAAAGTACAGAGATAGATTTTTCAGAGGGGAAGGACAGAAGAAGAGTACAGGGAGAAGAATAGGAAAGAGAGACAGAGAGAGCAGAATAAGAGAGAGAGAATAAGGGAGAAGGTCTGTGTGTATTTCATTCATAATTCTTCATTATTTACATCAGATATATATAGTACTCAGCCTAACAAACTTCTGAAAATAGAGGTGGTTACACACACAAGATTCCTTTTCTAGACCTTTCCTAAAACAGAAAATTAACTTGAAATATGCCAGCTCAGCAGGGGAATTTGTTACGCCTTTGATACACCATTTCAGCTGATTTTGGAGCCTTGTTAGCCGTTGTGACAGTACATCGGTGCATTAGGTAGGCAGAAAATAATGTGAATGATTTTTAGGCGAAATTGAAGTTATATTTAGCATAGCTTTTAGTAAAGAAGCAACGGATGTTGATTTGACAAAACAACCAGTGTTTGAGAAGTTTGTAGGTTGTGAAATTCCTTAAACAATTACAATTCAAAACCCAAAATAATTTACAAATAAAGGCAAGAGGGAAGAAAAAGATTGAAAAGAAAAGGATGATACATTTTAGATGTATAAAAGTGTTACTTTTTCAATTCAAAACCCAAAACAATCAACAAATAAAGGTACATAGTGACAAAGCAAAGACACTGCAAAACTTGTGGTAAAGTAGTAGTCGAATGTGTCCAGCAAAAAATTAAATATGTTTAGATATAAAAGAGTTACCTTTTCAATTTATATGTTTCTTATTTAAATAATAGTGATACTTTTTCATTATATAATATTTCGAGATGAACAACCAACATACTTAATGGATGAATGTTGCAGGTTGTTATGAAGAATGACTTGCTGCTTTTGTGAGGAAACTGGAAGAATGTATTGCTATCAACCTCGCATTCAGAAGAATGCTTTGCTTCGTCATTTGTAATTATGTCAATACATACTTTCTCAGTATATCTAAATTGTTGTTGAATTTTAACTTATTGGATTAATAACAGTATTAATAAATTAATTTTATCATGAAATATGTTACTTTATGTTTAAAAAGTGTTACTCAACTAATCCACTAAGTGTTCCAAATACTTGCCTTTTGCTTTCAAAGCTATAACAAAATATTGAAACGTTTACTAGGGTACTCACCTAATCAGATACAAGAATAAACAGACTGAGTCTGAATCTCGAGTTAACGTGACCCAACAAAATGAAATCAAATCATGCATTGAAGATTTCCCTTCAAAATTGGGCTGTGTTTTTCTTTGATGAGTGGTGGGTGGGGGTGGAGGTGGGGTAGATCAATGTCATACAGATCCAAATATATTCCTCATACTAATAGGACTAGGAACCAAAAAATATGAAATGCAACATAACGGAGTACCCGAATACCTGAAGTAGGAAGCTGCATTTAGTCCTTTTCTTGGATGAGTAGTTGCAACTCTTTATGACATTATGGCTGAACAACTTTTCCACAACAAAAATTCTTAGGAGAGCTAGATTGCATCCAGACATCCTGAGAAGGTTGTATCTCTCTGGGCGTATATTATAAAAACAACGCTGAGCAAAGGGAAGCACCCATGGCATCATCGCGGTTTATAAGCCACAATCAGTAGGACCATAGTATATAGCTTCACGAGACGAACCTGAAATGAAGTAAATCGATACAGAATAATATTAATAAAACTCTTGAAAGTTGATCAGTAATTCATTCATAAATTATACAGCTGGAGAAGGCAAATTGGAAAAAATAACACAAGGAATATGCATCTTTGAATTGTTTACACGTTCATAATAAGGAAGTAATTTTGTTGGAGTATATATAAAGGCAAACACCCAAAAAAAGTTTTTTGAAAAAAACTCCTATATTCTACTCTAACAAATGTGGCAAAAATGTATTCTCTAATTCATCTACATGATAAAAACAAGTCTAGATGAAAGGAAAAATGGCATGTTTGTCATGTAAGGAATCACATCCATTTCAGAAGTAACTATCAGCCTCTGAAACAAAATGACTTCCACGTCTACAACAGCAACAAATTAAGCACTCAAGAAGTCACTTATGAATTGATTTCTTTACAATTAAAATCTCAATTTTTTCTCTTATCATAGGTATTACTAGCATTCATTGTAACACGGAGCTAATTTGTCAAATTTGATTCCATATTATACTAAATTTCTTCCTTACAAATAGTATAAATTCAGGTACAAGAACCCAAAATAAAGGATTTGAAATACAACTTATTTAAGCACAAGGGTGTCAACTGTCAAGATTCTGGAACTGGACCAAAAGCAATGTTATGCATCTGGGCAGAACGCAATGTTGCTAGACAGAAAGCCAACCCAGAAATGCTATTTAAATTCAAATGCAGAATTTGAAAAGGTGGGATTCTATTTTTGATGAACTATTAAGAAAAATACACTGGGTGTTCGAGCCTCACAAACTTCCTATAAAAAAAAGCAACCGACATAGCAACCTAAAATAACAATTCTAACTAACTTCTATTTATTTACTTATGACCTGTGTAATTTCCATGCATGACAAAGGGATAGCAAACAGTAGATTTCAAATAATGCAAAACTTTCACCTTGCACATAATATTAGTCAGCAGCTACAAAGAACTTTGCTTATGAGAGATAAGACAAAAAAACTAAAAATACATAGAGCATATGTTCCAAAAAGTTGTTATTTTAGTGTCCGAGTGCTTACATTCTTTCTTTAACATATCATCATCAGACCAGCAAAGAAGGCCAAATGATGGGCGTAGGGAAACCCACTCTTATCATGCAAATGCTGGAAGTACTCTGTAGTCCAACACACAGTTCACGACATCTGACCGATACAAGAAACAGTTTATTACTCTGTCCTTAATTTACAGAAGTCATCATTCTTCAAAAGAACTACAATCAGTGGCGGATCTACTTTCGGGCAACCCTTGGCACGTGCCCCAGGGGAATTTAAAAAAATTATAAAAAAGTCTTGATGTTGTTAGGGGTCTAAGTACCGGGTTTCATTTCATCTAACATTCAAAAAACAACCCTTACTTTCCTCCTTTTCCTCTAAAAAAAGCAAAAGTACTCTTAAACGCTAAAGAGTCCAGACTTCATGCCCCTGCCGCCGGCATCTGCGCCTGCCGCCGCCAGCCAGAATCGGTCGCCTGCTCACCTGCGAACTCCAGCGAGCCACCGCTGCCGCTGATTTTGTTTCGCTGCCTTGCTCATGCTCTCCTCTCAAAAAACAACCCTAAAATCAGAAGTTTTGTGGTATTTTTACTCATTTTAATCATAATCTTTAATTTTTTATGTTCTCATCTTTAATCTTAATCTATAATTATGAAGTTTTACATTTTTTTATCTTAATCTTGATCTTGATTTTTGAATTTTGTTAGAATGTTATTTTATCATTTTTTTATGTTATTTGAATTATTGAATATTTGAATATTTATTAATGTTACGTAAATGTGTTTGTTAATTTTGCATAATTGAATGATTATTGATTTTTTTGTTTATCTTCTTTGAGTAATTGACTATTTGACTAATTGAATAATTGAACATTTGTGATTGTATTTTGATGTTTTTGCTAGAATTCAAAAATCAATATAATGAAAAGAAAACAAGAGAGTATTGCTTCTTTTTTTGTCAAACATTTGAGTAAAGAAAGTGGAGATAAGTCTAATCCTACTCCATCATCTATTGCTTCTTTCATTGTAAATTTGAACAATTGTGGTTTGTTCATAACCTTTTATATTAAAAAGAAAATGAAAATGGAAATGGAAATGGGAACGAGAACATCAAGGCACATTGTCATTTGGCTTTATCTTTTTCCACCTTCTAGTTTTAGATTTCTTTTTCTTTTATGAGGGGCGTAGGTGAAGCATAGATGGAAGGGAAAAGATCCATCAACTACCAAACAAAGCATCAGAAAAGTGACAACTATTTTTCGTAATATTTATTTAACATTTCAAACAAGAAAAGCTTAACTTTTACATCATATATAAATAGCCACATAAGAAAATAAAATTGGAAAATCGAGAAAGCAATTTGTTTGCCATTGCACTTTTAGTACACACTTTTTAATCAAAGAAGTGGGAATGATTCTCATGGGAATGATTCTAATGGTAATGGGAATAGGAATGAGAAATATGTAACACCCACGGTCCTGAGGGTTTTTAAAACCTATCAAAGAAGAAAAAAGAAAGAGGGACCGGGGGCTTAAGAGGGTTTTATTATAATTAGATTTTGTATTCTGTTTTTAGTCTTTTATATTGTTGCTTAGGTGTCTTTTATTTTAAAGTGTAGGGCTTAGGTGGCATTAGAAATAAACTATATAAGGCCATCATGTATAAGTCTTAGAATCATCTTATATTTTGGAAATAGTGAATAAGAAAGGAGTTTCCCCAACACTCAAAGTTGGGTAGGAGTTTGGACAGCACTCGAAGCTGTCCCCCAAACAGTTTCTTCAAGGTTTTTCAATATTTTCTTGTGCATTCTGGTTTGAAGAGACAAGGGCTGTCTCAATAAGTATCAGAGCGGTTCTTTCCGACATAAACAATGGGATCTTCAAATGATCAAGAACGGTGGGAGAAGAATGATCAAGAATTGAAGAGATTGTCAAAAGCCATAGAGGAAATAAACAAGAAACAAAGACAAACGGATGATGAATTCGCTGCATTGATGGAAGGACAAGCAAAAATACTCTTGCAATTGGGGTCTAAATCTGAAGAAACTCAAAGAAAACAGCAGCCAATTCACGTTGTGGACCAAGAAGAGACGAACCTTGAATGGGTTTGTCACAAAGATAGCAATGAAAGGCGGGCACGAAGAGATGACAAGTGGGGAAATGATGAAGAGAGACACGGACGATGTAGAAGAGGATGTTGCAAGGAATCGGATTGGAAGGCCAGGAGACTCGAGTTGCCATCTTTCAATGGCTAAGAGGTAGACGACTGGATCTTGAAAGAAGAAAAATATTTCTCATATTATGAATTGAGCGAAAAAAAGAAGATGGAGGTAGTCGTGGTGTGTTTGGAAGGAGACGCCATGATGTGGTATAAGCACGCTAATCAAAGATTCCCGGTAAGACGATGGGAAGAATTAAAGAATTTGATTTTGGAGCGATTCCGGCCATTCGAAGATGGGGATTTGTATGAACAATGGATGTCGGTGGAGCAAAACGGAAGTGTAGCCGAATATAGGAAGGAATTTGTTACAAGACTCAATTATGTGAGTTTGGTGGATGAACCGGTGTTAATTGGAGCATTCTTGAGAGGGTTATGTGAAGAGGTGAAGGTTTAATTGAAACTCATGGGGCCCACGACACTAGATCAAGCGATGGATTGGGCCGAAAAGATTGATAGGAAGTTGGATTGTCAATCTTGGTTAGGAAGAAGGTATGGGCAGCAGCAAAATTACCCATTGACGGTCTTCAAAAATCAGCCACTGCAGAAATACTCAAATCAGCCCCAAATTACCCAAAACCCCCAAAATGGAAGAAACCCTAACCCTAACCCTAATTACAAAATTAATCCTAATTCCTACCACCACCGGCAGCAACCACCCACCCACACCAGTCGCCCACCCATTCGGCCACCCCCCAACCAGTACCCACCCAGAAATTGACCGGGCCCAGCCCGGACAGCCACCAGTTCAGCCGCCAGAAACCGCAGACCAATACCTTTGACTCAAGAAGAGCATGACGAACGAAGGCGGAAGGGTCTTTGCTTCAAATGTGACGAGAAATGGTCCGTTAACCATGTATGTAGTCGCAAGGAGATGTCGGTTTTGACTGGGGTTGCCGAGGAAGAGTTAGAACAGGAATCGGGGTTGATTATTGAAGAGCTTGAGAAGGAGCAGGAAGAAAGTGAGTCAATGGGGATTTCTTTAAATTCGGTGGTCGGGATTACTAATCCCAAGACTATGAAAATGTTGGGTACGATTAATTCTTTGGAATTAATTGTCATGATCGATCCAGGGGCGACTAATAATTTCATTTCCTTACAAGCGGTAAAGAAGTTGGGACTCGATTGTGAAAGTAGTGAAAAATTTGGAGTCATGCTCGGGAATGGTGAGGAAATTTTGGGGCAAGGGGTATGTCGTCAAGTGGAATTACAACTACAAGAATTAACGGTTGTGCAAGATTATTTGGCCTTGGAATTGGGAAATTCGGACGTGATTCTTGGGGTGCAATGGTTAGAGACTTTGGGACCCGTAACGACCAATTGGAAAACACAAACAATGCAATTTTCTTGGCAAGGTCGTAAGGTGGTTCTTTTGGGTGACCCTTCACTTAAAAGATCAAAGATTTCGTTGAAGGCCATGCTCAAGGTTTTAAAGAAAGAAGGGGGAGGCATATTAGTGGAATTAAATGGAGTTGAGGGGAGCTTAAGGAAGGTAGAGGTACCTGATGATTTGAAGGTTCTCTTTGAAGATTTTGGAGACATTTTCGAGCCTCTCACACAATTACCCCCACCACGGGAACTTGATCATTCGATTACTCTTAAGGAGGGCACGGATCCCATCAATGTCAGGCCTTATCATTACCCCCATAGCCAAAAAATGAAATCGAAAGGCTACTACAAGATATGCTTAAAGCAGGAATCATCCAACCATCGATTAGTCCATTTTTTAGTCCCGTCATATTGGTAAAGAAGAAGGATGGTTCTTGGAGGTTCTGTGTCGACTATCGTGCCTTAAATAAGGCAACCGTGCCGGATAAATACCCTATCCCTATGATCGACGAGTTACTTGACGAGTTACATGGTGCCACCGTTTTCACAAAATTGGATCTCAAGTCGGGTTATCATCAAATCCGGATGTGAACCCAAGATGTGCATAAAACGGCCTTTAGAACACATGAAGGCCACTATGAGTTTTTAGTCATGCCTTTCGGTTTGACAAACGCTCCATTCACCTTCCAAGCATTGAGGCACAAGGTATTTCGTCCCTATTTGAGAAAATTTGTTTTGGTTTTCTTCGATTTCTTCGATGATATACTTGTCTATAGCAGAGATCGTGAGGAGCACACCAAGCATTTAGCTCAAGTGTTCCAATGTCTTCGTGAGCACTCGTTGGTGGTCAATGGGGGCAAATGTGATTTCAGAGTTGATAAAGTGGCCTACTTGGGGCATGTTATTTTCGCCGCTGGAGTGTCGGTTGATGAGGAGAAAATCTCCGCTATGCTTTTTTGGTCGTCCCCAAAGAACTTAAAAGAACTTCGAGGATTTCTTGGTTTGACGGGATATTATCGACGGTTCGTCAAGGGATACGCACAATTGACTAGAGTCCTTACTAATCAACTTCGAAAGGATTCTTTTGCTTGGAACGAGGAAACCGAACGGGCATTTCAGTACTTGAAGATTATGATGACTAAGGTTCCCGTGTTGGCCATGCCCGATTTGGATAAAACTTTTATAGTTGAGACGGATGCTTCCGAATATGGTTTAGGGGTTGTTTTGTTGCAAGAACGACACCCCATTGCATACTATAGTAAAACTTTGGGAATTAGGGCTCGAAATAAGTCCATTTATGAAAAAGAACTTATGGCTATAGTTTTTGCTATTTTGAAGTGGAAGCACTATCTTTTGGGACGAAGATTCAAAGTCAAGACGGACCAATATAGTTTGAAGCACTTGTTGGAACAAAGAGAGGTACATGGGGAATATCAAAAGTGGTTGCTTAAATTGATGGGTTTATTCCCGTCGGAATCAAAAAGGGGTCAAAAAAAATTTGGTGGGGGCCAGCCCTTTTCCAAAAGTCTCAGTGGAATGTGGGTGGGGCAATTATTTCCTACCTACGGGAGATTAGGGCATCTTAAAGAGGATTAAAAGGATGATTGTCAAGGTAACTGCCCACTTGTTTTTTTTGAAGGGAAATGAAAAACAATGGATGGCCTACAGCCCAAATTTTATATCTTTTTGCATCCATAAAAAGCTCATTTCAACATTATCTTTTAAAATACCCTCATTAATTTGAGGGTATTAAACCTTAATTGTTTGTTTGATCATAAGGATGCTTTGGGGGATGAACTTTCTGGTGGCGGATGGGGTTTCGAAGGCGGGGAGTTGTTCCCCAGAGTTGGTGATTTTTTAAACCTTAAGATCGCCTATGGCAAAGGTTTGAAGTGAGGTTGGGTTAATATGCCCCTTATAAGGTCCTTGAAGGTTTTGGAAAAAGTGCTATCACTTGACTTCAGATTTTCCTTTACAGTTTTCATTACCCAAAACTCAAAGCTCTGAAATTTAACCCTTTCCCCGGACCCTTGGGCAACGGAAGATTGGACGTACTCCGGTATGACTTCACAAACCAAAAGAATTTATGGGGGGGGATGAAGCGAGGCCATGGGAAGTGCCCAATTCACACCCTATCTCACCAAAGGCCGGAGTCCCTTGAAGCGAAATTTTTACACAGAAAAAGGTTTAAACCTATCAAAAAGGAGGTGGGGCGGGTTTAATAATTAAATTTTGTTTTGGGTCTTTATATTTTTCTTTTTCTTTTATTTTAAAATGGGTTTAGTGCATTAAAAAAAAAACTTTTAAAGCCATATTTTTAAACCCCAAAAAAATATTTTTTTTGAAATTAAAAAATTTAACCTAAAGTTGGGTAGGAGTTTGGACAGCACTTTCAAGCTCACAAACGGTTTCTTTAAGGTTTTTCAATATTTTCTTGTGCATTCTGGTTTGACCCTGTCTCAAAATACTTATGGGAATGGAATTGAAAATGAAAATAAATTACATGGAAATGGCAATAGGAGTTGGAATAGAAATCATAATGAATCCATGGAGTTAAAATAAAGCATTTTAATGGATCTATAAATATGTTTTTCCCATGGAATAACAATATTCCTTTGGAAGGGAGGGAGATTTTCTTGGACAGAGAAAAGGTTTGGGAGTTGGGGGGAAACCCAAAAAATGTTTCAGGGAAGATACATCATTCGACCATATTTTTCCACTAATCCAATCCCCTTGACATCACCATCTGGTGGGCCCCCACTAACCCTGAATTAAAGATAATTGCTTCTTCTGATACGATGGGGGTCCTGGCGCAAATTTATCCCGGCGGTGCTGGGACAAACCTTGGTCCTGGAAACATGGCGGCAGGCAAACTTGGGCCGCGGGCTTTGTTTTCATATTTCTTTTGGGGCCTTAGGGTACCCGCCTTGGCGCGGAATGAATTGACCTGCCGGGTTAAGCGCCCCCTATAAGCGTTCCCAAACCTTTTCCATCGATACATTGCTGGTTTCTCCAGTGGGGGGCCGGCATGGGCTGGTGAAATTTCCCGGTCATTGAGATACTGGGCGCCGCAAAAAAGTTAATGAGGATGTTCCTCAGAAAGGATGATTGATTCCCTTTGAATGGAAATCCTCAACGACAATGGGGGGTATGGTGAAATGAAAGGGATTCTTGTGAAAGATGTTATAAGAATAAAAACAATTCCTTCTGAACTCTCCCCTCCAAAAACAGATATTGATGAACTACCTTTACTTTCCCAATGGTTTCTGAAAAATATTTAAATATTATATAATTAAGGTAACTTGGGAATAGTAGTAGTTTTTTTTTTAGGGGAAATAGAGTTAATATATTGATTTTGAAACTTTTTGGGGGGGTTTAATTTTTTTGGGAAGTCAATGAAATTATCCTTAAAAAAAAATAAATTGGGGTTTATATAACTTAAAAAAAAATTCAACAATTCCCCTTTTCATTTTAATATTTTTTCCATTTTTTTTTTTGAAATTTATAATAAATTTAAAAAAAAAAATGGTATACACGATACGTTTAAAATGACCAAAATCTAATTCGGAAATGCGAAGTCAAATTTTGATGCGGTAGTAAAAAATTTTTGGGGGGTTTTGGAGGAAAGGATCCTAAACCATAAAAAAAATTTAAACAAATTTTTTAAAAAACCGGGGTGTTTGATGGTTTTGAGCAATTTTAGCTTTTTTGGATATAAATAGAGGTTGGGTATCAGCCAAAAAGATAAAAATGTTTGGTAGATTAAAATTTTGGAAGCGGGCTGAATATTTTTAACCCAAATCAGCCAACTAATGCCCAAACAATCTTATATTCTCTTAAAAGGGTTGGGTTTTGGGAGTATTTAATGGTAAGGATATCGTGAATATTGTGGTGAGAAGTGCCTGGTGAAAAAAGGGTTCCCAACCACAAAGTTAAAAACTAAATTTTCATTTTCTCTAATATTAGTTGGGAGGTGTTAGTTCATTTGTATATATGAAGAACAGAAAATGGTTGGGCGGAAATGGGTTGAGGCGGAAATAATATATCCATCTTTCCCCTTGTAGCCAAATTCTCAAAAATTTTTTAAAAAGCAAAAGGGGTTTTGCATAAATGGGAGTTTTTTCATTTCCCAGGGGGTAACAGACTGGTCTTAATTGATTATTTTAAATAAAAATTTAAAAACGTTCACCTCTTCTTCCTCATCTTGTTAGAATATTTGGGAAAAATATTTATCAGCAAATATACAAAAATTGGAATAAACTAAAAAATACTAGTATTATTCACAAAAAATAAAATAAGATAAATTTAGTAAATGTTACTTAAGGGCAATGTAACTCCTTTACATTATTGAATTTCATTTGTTTTCGTATCAAGTGATCAATTAAGACTAAGTAGCAGTTTCTGATGACTCCAAATGGAAATTTACTCATTAAATCTTAGTAAAACACATAAGTCAATTAAACTAAATTCATAATAGCATGTACTCTCTCCGGGTTTTTTTTCCATTTTATTTTTACATACATTTCAAAGCAAATTTTGACATATCTCTTACCAGGCATTATAAAAAATGTAAGAATTATATATTAAAATTATTTTGCATTACGACGAATCTAACATTATCTTTAATAATATTTCAAAAATTAAATTTAAATTTCTCCCCTAAAGTGAAAAAACTAGTGGACAAACAAAATGAACAGTGGAGTAATTAAACTAAAGAACCAGAACAATACCTCTGCCTTTTATGTCAATCTGCTGAAGACTGAAAGTCGACCATGAATACGCTGAACCCAGCCAGATGAAGATGCAGGCCGGACGATGGGGACAATGAAGAAGCTGAAGATGAAGATCAAATATGCGTAAATCGTGCTACACTCAGTACCCAACGGTATTCGTGTTTGGGGGAAAACCAAAAGGTCTAGTGTGAGTCTGTCTCTGACTGCAGATCCATCCAAAGCGTACGAAGTTCATCAAGATTCTCATGCGCTTGTTGTTGGGGTTGCGATTGTTGCTATTGTTGTTAAGGTTGTTGAGAGTTGAGACCACATCTGCTGTTGTTGTTGTTGCTCCATCATCCATTGCTGTTGTTGTCCATAGAAGATTGTGCCGCCGTTGCAGGAAGATGGCATGACAAATGAGAACCCATAGTAAAGAAAGTGAAGAGGGGTGAAAGAAGGAAGCTAGAGATAGAAAGGGGTACATAAGGAACTTGGATTATGAGGGCCTTTTTAGTGGGCATAAGTTTGGGCTCTCGGCCTTTAGGTTATAGCATGAAAGTTGAATATTCTTTCAATAACTTGTGAAAATGGAAAAAATAATATTTTTTTTTTTAAAAAATCATATAATAATCTTTGAGAAATTTTGTTTTTCAAAATAAGTGTCATCGTATCAAGACATCGGGTTACCCAATATTACTCTAAGTAAATATCCTTCAAAGTTGAAATCATTAATGGTCAATCAATAGGTGGGATTATTGTAGGAAAATCATGAAAAAAGTAGGATTATTCTAGATAATTTTTCCTTTATTATTTTGTTGGGCTGAAATCAAAAGAAATTGTAAAATGACAGTTGTATACTAAAAAAAATTTGCAAAAAATCTCGAGGAGGGGGGGCAAAGCCCTCACCCGCCCCTTTGAAGTTATGCCTATGCTAACAACAAATAAAAGAAAGACAATGTATACTATTAAAAGTGACAAAAAATTAAAAACAATGTTTGTTAGCTGTTGATAAAAACAAACATACTATCTGTTTTTTTGTCCCTTTATATGTTATGTGATTGTCTTTCGTTGTTAGTACAACGAACAAAGGCTTGGTAAAAAAAAATGTTTTGGTCGTTGTTAGTAAGCGAACAAAATTTGACATTAGGGTCGGACACAGAAACACTACTTTTGGGAATTAAATTTTAAAAAAAAAATTTAGAAATATTTTTTAAAAAAGTTATTTTATTCCATATTTCAAAATATTCAACATTATTGTACAAAACCCATAAAATTAATTTATTTTCTAACTAGTTTAGAAGCGCGTATAATGCACGAAGTATACATAGTGTAGTGACATATATGAATAAAATTTTGTAAGAATATTTCAGGAAAAAAATACTCTTTTGTTTAAGAAAAGTATGTAAATACAACATAATTTTGATTAAAATTAATTTAGATGACTATATACCTTACTAACTAAAAATATTCATCTAATTTAGCTTTAAAATATTGCAAAAAAAATTATTTGATGGTTTTCAAAACTTCAACTAAATTAAATATACTAACTATTTATGAATTATTTGAGCTTATTTTGAGTCGACACAAACCAATAAAGTTAATTTTAATCTTAAATTACTTCAAAAACTATTTATTAATTTAAGTAAATATATTTCGTAAAAATAATTACTTATTTATGTATAATTTTATTAAAATAATTAATCTCTTAAAGATTCTTAATTTGGTATAAAAATTAATCTAATGAAATAATTTAATTAATTATCTTACTTTGATTATTATTAAGATATAACGAATTAATGTAAAAATATAATTTAAACATTTACCTAATTTAATTTAAATTCGTTTAGGAAAACAAAATGTCATGCACACAACCAATTATAGTCCTAGTAAATTTAATAATTAGGCAAACACATGAAGTCGTAATGTATTATTTTAGAACTCTTTATTAATAAAAATGATTAGTAGTATTTAAATAGAAAAATTATACTTCACTATTTTTTAATCTTCTTCTCAAACTCAACTCATTATAATACAAATTGTCACCATTGTTTAAGACTTTATTGGTTATTTAGCTTAGTTTAGGGTTTAGGGTTTAGGGTTTTAGGGTTTAGGGTTTAGGGTTTAGGGTTTAGCGTTTAGGGTTTAGGGTTTAGGGTTTAGGGTTTATGGTTTAGGGTTTAGGGTTTAGGGGTTTAGGGGTTTTAGGGGTTTAGGGTTTAGGGTTTAGGGTTTAGGGTTTAGGGTTTAGGGTTTAGGGTTTAGGGTTTAGGGTTTAGGGTTTAGGGTTTAGGGTTTAGGGTTTAGGGTTTAGGTTTAGGTTTAAGGTTTAAGGTTTTAGGGTTTAGGTTTTAGGGTTTAGGTTTTAGGGTTTAAGGTTTAGGGTTTAGGTTTAAGGGTTTATGGTTTAGGTTTAGGGTTTAGGTTTAGGTTTAGGGGTTAGGAGTTAGGTTTAAAGGTTTAGAGGGTTAGGGGTTTAGGGTTAGGGTTAGGGGTTTAGGGTTTAGGGTTTAAGGTTTAGGGTTTAGGGTTTAGGGTTAGGTTAGGCTTAGGGTTAGGAGTTAGGGTTAGGGTTAGGAGTTAGGTTTAAAGGTTTAAGAGTTTAGGGTTTAAGGTTTAGGAGTTTAAGTTGGTTTAAGGTTTAGAGGTTTAGGGTTTAGGGTTTAGGGTTTAGGGTTTAGGGTTTAGGGTTTAGGGTTTAGGGTTTAGGGTTTAGGGTTTAGGGTTTAGGGTTTAGGGTTTAGGGTTTAGGGTTTAGGGTTTAGGAGGTTTAAGGTTTAGGTTTAAGGTAGTTTAAGTTTAGGGTTTAAGGTTTAAGTTTAAGAGTTTAAGAGTTTAAAGTTTAGGTTTAGAGGTTTAGGTTTAGGAGTTTAGAGTTTAGGGTTTAGGGTTTAGGGGTTTAGGAGTTTTAAGGTTTAGGGTTTAGAGGTTTAAGGTTTAAAGGTTTAAGAGTTTAAGGTTTAAAGGTTTAAAGGGTTTAAAGGTTTAGGAGTTTAAGGTTTAAGTTTAAGTTTAAGTTTAAGTTTAGGGTTTAAGGTTTAGGAGTTTAAGGTTTAAGGGTTTAAGGTTTAAAGGTTTGAGATTTAAGTTTAAAGGTTTAGGAGTTTAAGGGTTTGGGTTTAGGTTGGATTTAGGGTTTAAGGTTTAGGAGTTTAAGGTTTAAGGGTTTAAGGTTTAAGGTTTAAAGGTTTAAGGTTTAGGGTTTAGAGTTTAAGGTTTAGTTAGTTTAGGTAGGTTTAAAGGTTTAGGGTTTAAGGTTTAAGGTTTAAGGTTTAAGGTTTTAGGGTTTAAGGTTTAAGGTTTAAGGGTTAAGGTTTAAGGTTTAAGGTTTTAAGGTTTTAGGGTTTAGGAGTTTAAGTTTAAGGGTTTAAGAGTTTAAGGTTTAAGGTTTAGGGTTTAGAGTTTAAGGTTTAGGTTTAGGGTTTAAGGTTTAGGTTTAGAGTTTAAGGGTTTAGAGGTTTAGGGTTTAAGGTTTAAGTTTAAAGGTTTAAGAGTTTAGGGTTTAGGGTTTGGGGTTTAGGGTTTGGGTTTAGGGTTTAGGAGGTTTTTGGGTTTAGGGTTTGGAAGGTTTAGGGTTTAAGTTTAGGGTTTAGGGTTTAGGGTTTAGTTTAAGGTTTAGGGTTTAGGTTTAAGGTTTAGGGTTTAGGTTTAAGGTTTAGGTTTAAGGTTTAGGAGTTTAGGGTTTAGGAGTTTAGGGTTTAAGGTTTAGAGTTTAGGGTTTAAGGTTTAATTGGGTTTAAGGTTTAGGGTTTAGAGTTTAAGGTTTAGGTTTAGTTTAGGTTTAGGGTTTAGGGTTTTAGGGTTTAAGGTTTAGGGTTTAAGGTTTAGGTTTAGGTTTAGGTTTAAGTTTAAGGGGTTTAGGGTTTAAGGTTTAAGGTTTAGGAGTTTAGGAGTTTAGGGTTTGGGAGGTTTAAGGTTTGGGGTTTAGGGTTTAGGAGTTTAGAAGGTTTAGGGTTTAAGGTTTAGAGTTTAGAGTTTAAGGGTTTAAGGAGTTTAGGGTTTAGGGTTTAAGGGTTTAGGTTTTAAGGTTTAGGGTTTAGGTTTAGGGAGTTTAAGGGTTTAGGAGTTTAGGGTTTTAGGAGTTTAAGGTTTGGGTTTTAAAGGTTTAAGGTTTAGGTTTTAGGGTGTTTAGGGTTTAGAGTTTAGGGGTTTAAAGGTTTAAGAGGTTTAGGGTTTAAGGGTTTAGGGTTTAGGGTTTAAGGGTTTAGGTAGTTTGAGGTTTAAGAGTTTAAGGGTTTAAGTTTTAGGGTTTTAGGGTTTAAGGTTTGGGTTTTAAGGTGGGTTTAGGGTTTAGGGTTTAGGGTTTAGGGTTTTGGGGTTTGGGGTTTAGAGTTTAGGTTTAAGGGTTTAGGAGTTTAAGAGGTTTAAAGGGTTTTTAAGGTTTTAGGGTTTAAGGTTTAAAGTTTAAAGGGTTTAGGAGTTTTAGGGTTTAGGGTTTAAAGGTTTTAGGAGTTTAAAGTTTAAGGTTTAGAGTTTAAAGGTTTTTAAGGGTTTCGGGTTTAAGGTTTAGAGTTTAGGGGGTTTAAGGTTTGTAAGAGTTTAAAGTTTAAGGTTTAGGGTTTAGGGGTTTAGGTTTTAAGAGTTTAAAGGTTTTAGGGTTTAGGAGTTTAGAGTTTAAGGTTTAAAGGTTTAGGTTTGGTTTAAAGAGTTTAGGTTTAGGTTTAGGATTTAAGGTTTGGGTTTAGGGTTTGGGTTGGGATTTAAAGGTTTAGGGTTTTAAAGGTTTAGGTTTAGGGTTTAGGGTTTAGGGGTTTAGAGTTTTAGGTTTAGGAGTTTAAGGGTTTAAGGTTTTTGGGTTTTTGGGTTTTAGAGGTTTAGGAGTTTTAGGGGTTTTAAGGTTTAAGGGTTTAGGGTTTAAGGTTTAAGGTTTTAGAGGTTTAGGGTTTAAGGGTTTAAAGAGTTTAAGTTTAGGAGTTTGGGTTAGGGTTTAGGGGTTTAAGGTTTAAGGTTTTAAGGTTTAGGGTTTTACAAGGTTTAAGGTTTTAGGGTTTAAGAGTTTAAGGTTTAGGGTTTTAGGTTTAAAGTTTAAAAGGTTTAGGGTTTTAGGGGTTTAGGGGTTTGGGTTTAGGGTTTAAGTTTGGGTTTAGGGTTTGGGTTTGGGTTTGGGTTTAGGTTTGGGTTTTGGTTTGGGTTTGGGTTGTTTGGGTTTTGGGATTTAAAGGTTTAGGGTTTTAAGGTTTAAAGGTTTAGGAGTTTAGGGTTTAGAGTTTAAGGTTTAGAGTTTAGGTTTAAGAGTTTAGGTTTAAAGGTTTTAGAGTTTAGGGTTTAGGGTTTTAAAGTTTAAGGGTTTAAGGTTTTTAAGGTTTAGGTTTAAAGGTTTAAGGGTTTACAGGGTTTAGAGGTTTAGAGGTTTAAGGTTTAAAGGTTTAGGGTTTAGGGTTTAAAGGTTTTTAAAGGTTTAGGTTTAAAGGTTTAGGGTTTAAGAGTTTAAGGTTTAGGGTTTAAGAGTTTAAGGTTTAAGGTTTAGGTTTGGGTTTAGGTTTAGGAGTTTTAAGGGTTTAAGGGTTTAGGGTTTAGGTTTAAAGGGGTTTGGGTTTAGGAGGTTTGAGGGTTTGGGGTTTTGGGGTTTAGTTTAGGTTTTAAAAGGGGTTTAAAGGGTTTAAGGTTTTAGGAGTTTGGGTTTAGGGTTTAAGGTTTAAAGGGTTTTTGGGTTTAAGTTTAGAGGGTTTTAAGGTTTAGGGTTTAGGGTTTAGAGTTTTAGAGTTTAGGGTTTAAGTTTGGGTTTAAGGGGTTTAAAAGGTTTTGGTTTAAAGGGGGTTTTGGGGTTTAGGTTTAGTTTTTGGTTTTGGGGTTTAAAGGTTGGGTTTTTGGGTTTTAGGATTTGGTTTGGTTTGGGGGTTTTGGGGGTTTTGGGTTTAGGGGTTTTTTGGTTTGGGGGTTTGGGGAGGTTTTTGGGGTTTTGGGTTTAAGGGTTAGGGTTTAAAGGTTTAGGGGGTTTGGGTTTTGGGGTTTAAGGTTTGGGTTTTTGTTTTGGGTTTAGGGGTTTAAGGGTTTAGGTTTGGTTTGGGGTTTGGGGTT